>JARHVA010004522.1:22500-342500 GCA_037957365.1 Torreya grandis
TGTTTTTTGTATTATTCTAACTCTTTGGTCAAACAAGTTTGACCAAATTTTTCCTATCTTTTTGTTTGTTTGACTCAAAAATTTGAGTCAATCCCTTTATCTTCCCCTCCCTAGTGTTGATTTTCTATCCTAGACCCTTTAGACTGCCTAGTAATTCCAAACTAGGACTTCAACTTATTGATTATATAGGATTGACCCATACCTACTAGGTTGGCACTGTGGATTCTACCTATTTTCTATCCTACTGGGTCGACTGGGTCAACCCAGTGCTTTTTGCCTACTGACCCCTTGTATTTTCCTAAAAATGTGTTATTTTCTTGTTTTTTGCCTAGATCCTTCAAACCCATTTCCCGTCTTCATATTTTACACCCCTAGAATCTAATTTTATTACATTTTTCCATCTATAAATGTTTAAAAATTCACTTAGTTCAATACAAATTTCAAAACCTAGTTTGAGATTCTTAGTTGCATACTTGTAGTACACCTATTGCCACCTCTGGAGCCTCTCCCTATCTAGCATGTTGTTTTCTCACCTTCCTAGCTTGTTTTCTCTCCATATCTCTCTTTTTCATTTTTTTCACAAGTCAAAATAAAAAATGACTTGTATTTTTCCATTTTTAAAAACACTTTTCAAAATTCAAATATTTTAATTATTGTCCTATAGATTCCTTATTTTGCTTTTATCTTTGTTTCTACTCATCTATTTTTCAATCCATAAAATGCATTGGATTCATGATGACATTGAGATTAATTTACACTATCATGTGACTATTTCTAAAAAAATCAATTTTTGGCTATTTTTTGCACTAACTTCTACAGGTTCATCTAGTGATCCAGGCAACAATTCAGATGACAATTCGGGTGATGGGTCCACCCCAATTGATGGCAGAACTTCCAGGAGCCATAACTTTTGCACCGTAGCTCCAATTTACTCACCGTTTAAACCGTTGGAAAGCTAATAATGAGGGGAAAATTGTGATATGGAATTAATATTTTCTAGATGAAGTTTGACCCCCAAAAACCCAATGGAAGTGCCCTAAATTTTAATTTTAGTAGTGCAGTCTAAAAATAGTAAGTTTCTAAAAATAGTAATTCTTTGAATTTTGTATTGTTGTAAATCATGGAATTAGAACCACTTAATCTCCCTCAATATTGGTGGCCTTCCAAATCCTCCTCACACCTTAAAAACATGTATAAATGAATACGTAACCCAAAATGGAAATTAGACATCTCTTCTCAGAGATAAGCATATGTTTGGGTCTGCAAATTTGATCAATTAAACATCTCTTTTTAGAAATAACATTATTCGAATTGTTTTGTTCTTGTTTCTTGAATTATATTTCAACCAAAGCTTTGGAGTTTTGGATCATCTAGTATTATCTATATTAGACACCTTCATATCTCTTGTAGTCTACTTCTTTATCTATAGCTCTATGGTAAGTTAAAGGTATTTGTTTTTCAATTCAGTCCTTTCATTTATCTTATTTTTTGTTTACTACACTTTAGTTAGCATCGACATTGTGTGTTATCATGTTTTATCTTGAAGCACCATCTCGTGTTGTACTTACATGACACGTGATGAGCTTTGAGTGGGGCATATGTATACACATAAAATTTTCAAAATTTTATTGATTACTAACACTATATCTTGTAAAAACCTATCAAGTCTCAATATCTCTGAGTGCATGCCTTAATGGGTACATCAAGAAAGGAGTGGGTAGACTATTGGTGATTTGTAAGATTATTTTCCCTTTTTTTGCTTGCCATCTACACACTTGTCTCCTAAAAACATTAACTTTAAGCTTATTCTTCTAAGTCCTACCTATTCTATTCTTTTCCTCCTTATATTATTCCTTTTCTTGCCTTAAACTCATTTTTGACTATTGGTTGTATTGGGTCGACTGGGTCAACCCATTATATATTAGGGGTATTCTTTAATTTCTTATTTTATTAGACTTTTGGCAGACCTAACACAAACCTAGTAAATTATCCCTAAAAACACATTGGGTTGATTGGGTCAAACCTATATAGTCGACATTCCTAAAAGGATTTAGGGCAAGATACACATATATATACAAGGTCATTTCCTAGCATTTCATAAGAGAATGATTATTATCTAAAAAGTGTGAGTGAACATCTACTTATTGACCATTCTACTTGAAGAATAAAGCTTAAGGTTCCATACTTTCTTTGGAGATACAAATCTTGTCTTATAGAGAAGTATTTTGGATGCTTAGATAGGTTGTATATCCTAAATACAATTTATCCTGGTTATCCTTACATACCACAATAATCTCTTGTGAAGAACCTTGGCCAAGTGAGAGATTGAATCTCAATGGGTTCATCTTCAAAGGTAAGTATTCCTTACTTTACTTCTCCTTTTTAAGAGTAGATAGATAATGCATTTTATTCTTCTCTCCATGTATTAGGATTTTATATACATTTATGTGAGTATATGTCTTCTAATACATGTTTATTATAGTTTTTATTTTTATTTCTTCTAACCCCCACTTGTGCCACAAGCTTTGGTGTGCTCTAGACTAAATTTACTTTCTTACTATTATAACAGAGTGAACATTTTAAACCTTAGGAATCCATTAGGGTTGTGTGATTTTTTTAGACTATAGGATTTAGAAACCTTCATAGTATAATGTGTTGTGACAAGTGATACAAATGATACCATAATTGGGTCTAGCAGATCCCTATATTGGTCATGCTCTCGCTTAACAAGTGTATCCCAATTAGAAGTATAGGTATGATCTATCTTATCCGATCTAGGATTAATTAATAGACATGATGCATTTCTAATTGCATATAGATTTTTTTGGATTTTGTATTATAAAATTAAGTATGTGGATAGGAATCAAATAAGGACTAGAATGACTAATAAATTGAGTCTTTTCCTATGTTTTCAAACCTAAATAGATGCATAATTGGAAGCAAATTTAATCTTAATATTTTTTTGTTCTAGTTTTCAGATTTTAGAATGCATTTTGTAAATTATTTTTGTAGGATTTCATACACACACATATTCATACACACTTTAATTTAATAATAAATTTCCAATCAAACCAAAACTAATATAGAAAATTGTAGGAAAACAACAAAATAAATAAAACTCTCCACCTATAAAATGTATATTATAGATTGAAAATGTGTTGTTGATTATAAATATGTATTCCTTATGATGATACCTATTTATATTTACTCAATTTTGATCGAGGTATTTTATCTAGTAAGAGGGGTGTAGGATAATATATCAAAAGCACAACATGAAGGGGAATTACAATAATATTCTGGCTGATTCTCACAAATGGAATAATGTAGGGTACTCATTCATGGAATTTCCACACCAAATTAAGATAGTTGTGGTGAAAGGAAATTATAATAAGGCTATGAGTGATATTAAAAGGAAAAAAGAGTGAAGAATATGGTTTCCTCAAACTTTCAATTTTTTGAATGGTTCAAAACTTCTAATGCTAAATCTCTAATGTGAAAAATATTCCAATGTGCCAATTTATAATATTGAGTCCATCATAAACATACTTATTTTAAACAATAGGGTAATTGGGATAAAATTTAGTTCATTAGTATTGATTTGGAGTTCACTTGGATTAGCTAGGAGTTAAACAAGATTGATTAGGAGTTTGACTAGGGTAATAGAGAATTAACTAGAGGAAGCATAATAAAATAGTAGAAATGTGAAAATTCAAAATAGTTAAAAACATGCATTTTAGGAGTTGCATTTATATCCCCATAAATGTTCAAAAATTCACTAATATGTACAAATGGTGTTTTTATAACCACTGATGTGATTATTAAAATTTCCATGACAATTGTGAAACTAGTGATGTAGTCCATGCAACCACCATGGCAATTTTTTGTTCACCATAATGCTTATAAGTTTGAAATATTTAAGTCTATATTTTTTTGTGCACCATTCCCTTTTTCTCCTCCTTTACTTCTTATTTTTTTACCACTCACAGTACTTGATCTTTCTTCTCATCCTCAAATTTCATATTGTTGTTATCCTCTTGTATATTTTTAAGGTTCTCTACCTTACTTTTCTTGTCATATTATATTAGTTTTTAGATTTTTTATTTTTTATTTTTTTCTCTTATTATTTATTAATATATTTTTTTATTATTCAAGTCATGTTATTTTTATTTATTCAACTCCCCCTCTTTTCATTTATTCAAATCCTTTTATTTTTATTTTTCCACACTTATTTCCTTTGTTTTTCTCAAATCTTCTTCTCTATATTTTTCAACTCCTCTTGTTTTTTAATTCCTACTCTTGTTATTTTTTCTCCATCCTTTTATTATTTTTATAATTTTTATTTTTTAAGGGAATACGATGCCAATTGAGAGGCCAAATCCATTTTTTTCATATGTTTTCTTTTTAAACTTTTAATTCTACCCTCTGTTAGATTATCATATCCTATATTTGTTTTAATATTTCTAGTTATATTTATTTTTATAATGATTGGGTTAATATCTTTGTCTTTTATTTTGAACATATCTCATCTTATTGGATCTTTTTTAGTGTTTCCTTATTCTTGGGTGACATATATTTCTATAGTTCCAAATTTTGTAGAGTTACCTCTTGATATGTTTGTGTAGATTTATTTGCTTTATTTCTCCTTTTTGGGATTCAATTAGCTTGTTCTAAAGGGAGGCTGGTATGACCTATATGATGTCATATAATATATATGATATTAATTATACATATTATATAAGGACATTAATCACATTTTATTTTACAATATTTTTTATGATTTCGTATAGTTTTCCTACTCTTCCTAGTCCTATTATATTGTGACACTCTATGACTAGTGTGATAATATCTAGAATATGTTGTATAATAACTCCCCCCTCTTCCCCCATTCTTTCTCCTTAACCTCCATAAACTTATTATTTTTTAGGCACTTATCCTAAAAACTTATATTCTAAGTATGTCACAAGAGCTCTTCCTTATTTTCTTATTGCTCTTTTATGTAGGTGTGAAATATTTGGACTCATTTTATTATTATCTTTCCTCACTTCCTCATGTAAGGATTTCCTTCATTATTACCACCATTCATATAAAATAGATTTTCCTTGATTTATGTGATAGATGATAGTGTAAATTTCTATCTATCTATCTATCTATCTATCTATCTATCTATTATTATTATTATTATTATTATTATTATTATTATTATTATTATTATTATTATTATTATTATTATTATTATTATTATTATTATTATTATTATTATTATTATTATCCTTTGCACCACCTTATAGGTGCATACCACTTATACAAATATTTCACATGTCCTCAAGGAATGTTTTGAGGTCCCTCTTATCTCCATTTATTCCTCTTGGACTTATTTTCATAGCATAGAGTCCCAAAATTTGAAATTTGAGGTTGATTTTGCTTCTTTTGTTTGTTATTGTGACCTCTAGGTTTACAATTTTTATTCATTATGAGCATTGAAGTCTCTACAAGAGCTAATTTTACCTTTTATTTTTTGTCACAGGGGTCAAGTTATCCATGTTAAAGTGATTGAAATTTTTGTACTTGTTACTCTAGTGACATGTGAGGTGTGAGTTATGGTCATGATTATAAAACTATATTCATACACCACACCTATGAATCTAATGTGTCCTACTTATTAGGGTTCCTTTATCACTCCATCTTGGATGTGTGGGTTTGTTGAGATCAAGTAGAATTTTTTTAATGTTTCTAACTATTGCCTCTACTTTTTTATATGTTACCTCCTATTATAGTGGGGGAACTATGTTGGATCATAGTTTATATGGGTGTAAACCTATATGTTATTTATTTTACCCCAAAAATATGCGATCCTTATATTTATCTTCAACTAAATCAAATATTTTATCCCTTCTAACTACCATACTCCTTATTTCAATTCACCAAATTTTTACTTCAACTATTGTCGCTACCCCATGTTTATATGCATTTAAATGGTCCTTCAATTGTTACCATATGTATTTGATTTGATCCCAAAATACCACCTTATCCCTATATGTAGGGTAAATAAGGTCAATAATATAAATATCCTCTAATATAGTAAAATGGATAAGGTCATACTTGATTTAACATACATACAATATTCTATGACACAAAGCATGGAGATTTATTTGTAAGATAGGCATCAAGGATATAATGAGGAAGACTATGTAAGGAACTAAAAAAAGAGACAATTTGGATCTAATACATAAAAAAGGTAAACTAAAGATATAAAATTCACATAAAATAGTAACCATGAGGTATCTAAACTAAGGATTGTAGCCAGTAGGTATATAACTAAGGATGTAATGGCATGCAAAGATAACATAAGATAGCCTAAGCATAGTAAGACAATAAAAAAATACTCAAGCATATGCATATATAAAAACCAAAGGGAAAGAAATATTTTTGGGATAGGGATACTTATCTTGGGTTGAATTATTAATACTTCAATCTCTCATTTATCTCAAACAGTAATTTATGAGAGATGTTGTAGGTGAAGCTCAAGATGTAAAGGAAATGATCTAAGTATTCTTTGTTGGGGACTAAAAAAACTAAGTATAATTTGTTAGTTCAGTTCCTCTCATTAATAATTCAAAGACCTAATGTAAATATGGACCTATATAAGTATAAGTTGTTGTTGTTGTTGTTGTTGTTATTATTATTATTATTATTATTATTATTATTATTATTATTATTATTATTATTATTATTATTATTATTACTACTAAGGGTAAATTTTTAGGTGTAAGCAAAGAATAAACATGTAGCAATTATAAAAAATGACCTTTAATAACCTTATATATATGGATCCAACTCTCCAAAGTGATATAGAAAAAATTATGATAAACTCAATCTAGATCGGTATAATATAAAATATTAGGCTAAAAAAATATTATGCTAGTTAGGGATAATATAATATAAAAAATTAAAAATTAAATCAATGGGGACAATATAAAAAATAAGGTACCACATACAGGAAAATGATTGTGTCATCCATGATTGATACTATGTAGGATACATGAACAATACAAAACTAATGTGAAAAGGCTAACTAATAAGGAAAATACATAAAACTAGGTAGAATAAGTAGAAATAAGGGAAAATAACACCAAAGGAGGATATATTGATCACACATTAGGATAATGATTATAATTAGGTATAATATCCAATCATATAAAAATATCTCATAAATTTCATGAGTCAACCCACCCCTATCCAAATACACTCCTTAGGATGTGAACTCAAGGAGTTCAATGATTTAATGAGTAATATAATACAAATCATTAGTAACAAAAAATAATAAGGTGTATATGTATACCCCACCCAATTATCATCACATTTCAAAATATAGTGACATAAAATGTTGCTTTTGGAAAAAACATATCATACATGAAAGATAAATAAAAGTATTGTAATAAATGTTTATAATTAAATGAAATAAGTAAAAATAACATATACATATCTTAACTTACCTTTATGTTGAAAATATGCATGCAAGTACCTTAGTCTTGATTGTGGCATGTGAAAAATTTCTTGTGATAACCTTGATAATGTTGGTTCCCAATTGTACACCTCTCTAATCTAGCCTTGCACACTTGAAGAAATGTGGAAAACAATGATGAGAAACTCACTAGAATGCTATTGTAGTTGGGGAAAGGTTTGGCATCAAGAATGGATCAGACTGAAAAAATAATTGAGAGGCACCTAAAGAGGGTATGGTTAGCACCCTATTACTTTTGGCTCTACTTGAACCAAGGTGAGAGGACCTATGAGGTAGCTTTCTCACATGGAAAGATTTTGAAATTCAATCTCCATGGGGATTATTGGCACAAAGAGACATAAATATGACCATAACACAACTAAACTTGCTCATTTTACCTAGGAAGGGTTATCGTATAGAATAAGCAAATGTTCTAGGCTAGACAAAAGCTATTGAAGATAGATCTAAAAAGTGATTGCAACCTTGATTCAAAAGAATTTTCAACAACACAGGGGTTGAATACAAGATTGTAATTTTGGGCTTTAAAGCACAAAATGCAAACACATGCTAAATATGCTATGTTTATGTATATATAGGAGAATAACACATAAGATATGTAAAGGGGCTATTATATTCAAGGTAAGATAGGGTAGGATAATTTGATAGTTATAAAAAAGGGGAGGGTGGTGTGATGAAAGGTCTTTAATCAGTAGGGATTCTTTCAACATTCATGAAATCATTTATTATAAAATGCAAATTAACTTAAATGTAAGCTAATGGAACTGATAGGAGTGATTTGCCTCTTCCTATTGAATCTATAAACTTAGGGTGACCTAACAAGTTATTTAGTAACATATCCCCAAGTATAATGCATAAAGGGATTTCTAACCTAGATCTAAACCCAAAATGATAACCAGTAATGAGCAAGGAATGATATGTTCTATCAACAAGATTTATAAACATATTATTTCACTTCATCAATAGAAAATAATAAATAACCACATGCATTTTCATTAACTTTGTAATGAAATATAACATACATCAATATTTCAAAATGTTACCATGGGGGATAAGCAT
The DNA here is from genome assembly GCA_037957365.1 of Torreya grandis. Lineage (NCBI taxonomy): Eukaryota > Viridiplantae > Streptophyta > Pinopsida > Cupressales > Taxaceae > Torreya > Torreya grandis. Next base: position 31,079 of record JARHVA010004522.1, read on the forward strand.
GGTGTATTTACTCCATGTTGGATAGGGGAGACATATAGAGATGCTCTTAGATCTTGCTAATGGTTGTAAAATTTCAACCACCTTATTAATAGAGACAAAACACACAATAGTGATCACAAAATGTGAAAGAGTCTATACTAAGGAAGACATAGACCAACACAATGGCCAACCAACCTCTCAAATAAAACACAAACATTTTATTTATATATTTTCCACCCTTCTTAAATCTTGGACTACTAGTTGTAATTTTCAAAAATTGCATAGTAAAATTTCAAGTCCCACCAAGATTCTCCTAGCTAGAAAATATTCCATGCCACACTTGAGATCTTCATCCTCTTGCAAGAAAAGGATCATTATTACAACTACCTATACAATGAATGATAAATATTCATAATAAACCTTCAATATTTTGACTAAATATGTTGGTGAATTCATGATCTAGATGGTGAACTTTATATTGGAGGCATGAACAACTATTTTTCATCATATGTAACTAACTAGAGATGATCTTGATCTCTCACCTATACAGTTGGAGGGAGAAAATCATTTGAAGAACCAAATATATTTTTTCCTTACATAAAACTATCTAAATATGCTCCTTTACACCTACTTAGAAGGTGATTTTTCATGGTAGAGGTTGAACAAACTTTGTTACCATGTGTATTTGCCTAGAAATACTAATGAATTATTGCCTGCATAGATGGAACCTCCTAGACAACTACTTTTATATTTTGTGCACACCATGGAATAACTTGTTTTTGCAAGGATGGCTTAGGAATGATCTAGTTGTCACATAAAATATAAAATGATCCATGATCATGATCAGAAATATTTGCTCTAGAACAGCTCATGGATCATATTTTTAGCTTTGACTCATTTCTTAACCAAGAAAGAGTCATCAAGTTTAAAATTTTAGACCAAATATTACCACATAATGATATTTGGCATGCCACATCAGATCCAACTAGACACTCATATAGACTAAAACTAACTAGGCCACTTCATTATCTCCAATCTAGATACTTGTCACTTCTTTGCATAATTTGATCCCTTTGAAAATTCCACCTTGTCTCACATCATTAGATCATCCTTGCCTAAGTAAATATAAGCCATAGATCTTACATGAGATGCTTGAGTTTTATTTTATGGCATATAGCTATTCCACTTGTCATTTATACATTTGATCACATGGTCCTTAACTTTTCGACACTAACTATTCACTATCAGATCTAGCTAGGGTGAGAAAATATGCTCTATCAAATCATGATATGAGGGGTGGAGCATTATTGTCTATTACCTATTATTATCCCTGAGGATGTGCCACTTGGTATCCCCATGGGATTTCTAGTGTTCCTTTAACTCTTCAACTTTGATTGCACACCATTGGATCATCTTACTCTTCATAAACACATGCCATTAGATCTACCTCCATTTGAAAATAAATGACTACTTCATGAGGTATAAAATTGAAACTTGTGAGACTATATTGGAGCATTTGAATCCCAAAGGATAGTTCTTGCATCTTAAAGTTTACATCTATATGCTTATCAAAATACATCCATAAGACCATTATACTTGTGATTCAAAAATTTCTTTGGGGACTTTGTTCTGCAATAATTTGGTCAGTATTTTTGTCTTTGGCATTCCTACTTTCATCATCCCTTTGGTCCTCAAAAGAATTTTATCAATATTTTTACATAGTTTCTTTGTCTTCAGCCTTTCTTATCCTTGACACTTCTATTTTGGGCTCTTATTCAACATAATTATCCCATAATAATTCTTTTGGGTATTTGGTAAGGCTAATTATCTCAAATAAAATATGTGAGACAATTTACCCAAAGGATTTTGAGTTCACACTTTCTTCACAAGAATTGAGCTTTACTTGGACCTTCTATGTGGGAAAAATGCCCAAAAGAATTTGACCTTTAGATTTTTTCCTTTATCAAAAAAATTGTTTTGAACATTTTATCCCAAATAATTTTCTTGAAGAAATTGGTCTTTTACACTTTTTATAAAGGGATTAAGGCTTAGCTTCTTATGTCTTCATTGGAATAATTGTTTCAGACATTTTTTTTGAAACAATTTCCTTGAAAAAATTAAACTTGGTACTTTTCCCAAAGAAATGCAATTCTTTCCACCTTTTTTCATAGTCAAAATGCTTGAAGTAAATAGGACTTCTACTCCACATAAACTTTACCAAAAGTACCCTTCAGGATTTTAAAAATACCATTAGAAAGTTTTGGCAAGGGTACATGTCCTACAGAATTTCCCTTTAGTATTTTGGAATGGCCTTTTAGATCTCTTGAAAGTTCCCTTTGAACTTTTACAAGGGAAAAATTTCCAAATTAAATGATCCTTTAGAAAATTTATGAAGCAAAATGACCTTTAAGTAAATGTCCTTCAAAAATTTTACAATGGAAAAATGACCAAAGGAAATGATCTTTCAAAAATTTTGCAAAGAAAAAATGACCCTTTGGACTTTTTATAAATACTTTGACCAAAATAAATAAGTCTTTACAATTATTTTGGGATTTTTGTGTGGCTAAAATGCCTGAAGTCTAAGTGCCCTTCAGACTTTTTGCCATGGATAAAAAGTTTGAAATAAATAAGGCTTTGCACCTTTTCTAAAACAAAGGATTTTTGTTAGGATTTTTATGTAGGCAAAATACCTAAAAGGCAAGTACCCTTCAAAAAAAATTCTACAAACAAAAAGTTTGAAATAAATGACTCTTTAGATCTTTTGTGAAACACTTAGCCCAATGCAAAATAAGACATTGAATTCCTTCAGACTTTTTGTAGTGGATAAAATGTCTGATAGAAATAAGTCTTCACAAATTTTATCTAAGACAAAAAACTTGAAGACCTATTTTTGTCAAATATTGTGTTCATACAAAAATCCAAAAAAATTCTAAGGGAAAGACACATTTACCAAGTAAAGACTAGATTAGGATTTAGCCAATTTTTACATGAACTTAACCTTCCAAAGGAACACTTGGAGATGGAAGTTGGAATAAGAACATAGTCATTTACACTTGACAAGGGCCTAATTACTTTAGTGCAATTTTGGGAACTAATATTGGCTCTTGTCTAGGGATGCATACCCATTTTGGGTGTGTAAAGAACACCAAAACATAAGACCATATGCCAATCCAATGGTTCACAAAGTCAAGATGTAGTAATTTGTAGTAAACACTCATGAAGGCTCAATAAAACATGGTAGACTTAAAAAAATAGATCAAGAGGATATAAAAATAAACACATAATAAAAACACAAAAGTAAATTGTATAAATAAGGCTCAAAGCAAAGGGGAAACAAAACAACAAAAGGATAAAGCAACAAAACACTATACAATATGGTACATTATCTAGACTTAGTCAAGTAAATGCCTTAAATCCTTACCATTATCTAGAGGATCCAAAATTCTACCATCCTTTAATTTATTTAACTCTTATAGCAGTTTGGTGGCCAAGATGAAGTACACCCATCTCTACACTTGCCTAAAGTTGTTATTACTAGGCTATGATAGGATGAAAATTAGAATCAAATCCTCTTTGCATGATCTCAAATATGGATAGGACCAATCCAAAATATCTTGGTACTTTTTTAGTAGTTTTAAATAAACATGCTTCTCAGCTAAAATCATGTGAGTACCAAGTAAGAGTGCATTAAGATAAATAATATAAATTGTACAATCAAAGTAATGCTTGAAAGGGATCTAAAAACATTCATCATTAGGGGCGTAAAAGATAACCCCATCTTCATTGAATGACATTCTCTAAAAAACACCTTCATTGTAAAACCTATCATCAAGAATAATTAGTTGCTTAATAATGTCCATACTCCCAATGGAGTTACCTAATTATACACCCATGTTTACTAATTCTATTGGAGCACACTCTAGATCTTCAATTGCTTCATGATTGGGTAACTCATATGCTTGTGTTATACTATCATCATAAGCAAATTCATAAGTTGGGAATCTCTTAATCACACTCTAAAAGTAATCAATAGTAGTAGCAAACATCATTTCCACAGACAGAAAAATTACCTAGGGAGTCTTGATAGTCAAACATAAAAATATCATATTCAAGTGATGCATACTCAGGTTCATCTAAATATTCATCACTTGGTTTATAAGTATCAAATGGGGGGTATGGGAGGAAACACTTGTCATACCAATCAATGTCAAGATCAAAATCCACAGCATTGACTTTGGCATTTAACAAATTTAGAACTTCCATTCTAGCCTCCAAACTTGTCTCCTTCATATTTGATGAAAACATAATACTGATAGAAGGTTCTGATGAGTCACCTTTGAAGGATGATCTCAATCCTTCTAGATTTGTAATTAATATAAAAAATACTCAAATCTAAAATGAAGATATTTAAAATAGGCATTGATCTTCCTTAAAACCAGAAAATCAAGTTGAAATCACCACTAGAATCAAAATTCTAGAATATAATAGTTAACAAATTGTTATGATACATTATATAAGTAAACTTACTAAAGCTTAATGAGATAGAAAACAAAGACACTCAAATTTTCAAAATAATGTTCAAAAGAGAAAATACACCTTACAACATGTAATATTTTTATCTCTTTGCAACAAATATAACAAAAGTAAATTATCAAGCCTCAAGAATTCTTGGCACATCCCTAGTGGAGTGATGTAGCATTGATGGCCAAGATAGTCTAACTATAGAAAATAATAAGTAGATAACCTTCAAATTTGAAATGCTTATAGCTCTATCTCTCTGTAAGAGTCCTCGACAACATAAGTGCCACAAGTGTCTTTTCATTCTTTGGTAATAATGTCAGAAGAGTGTTGCAACATTGATGAACCAAAGATATTCAAGTTGATACAGTAGGCAAATGACTTTAAAAAATTATAGTAGCTCTTTGTGAGAGTCCCTAACAACATGAGTGACAAGAATTGTTCCCTAATAGTGGTGCTAGTATAGTGTTGTGATGTTGATGAATCAAAGATAGTCAAGTTGGTATAATAGACAAAGAACTTTAAAAAATTATAGTAACTCTTTGTAAGAGTCTTTAGAAATATGAGTGACAAGAATTGTTCCCCGATAATGGCACCATAAGAGTAGCAACATTGATGAACCAAAGATAGTCAACTCATTACAATAGGTAGAGAACATTAAAATATGATATAAAATTTCTATAAGAGTCCTTGATAACACAAGTTATAAGAATTGTTCCCCAAAAATAGTTCCAAAAGAGTGGTGATGTTGATGAACCAAAGATAGTCAATTTAATATAATAGGTAGAGAACATTAAAATATGATAATATCTCTCTGCAAGAGTCCTTGGTAACATGAGTGACAATAATTGTTCACCATCAATGATGCCAAAAGAGTGGTGATATTAATGAACTAAAGATAGTCAATTTAGTATAATTGGTTGAGAACTTTAAAATATGATAGCATCTCTCTATAAGAGTCCCTAGCAACATGGGTGACAAGAATTTTTCCTTGAAAATGGCATAAGAAGTGTGTTGGTTCCTAGTTGTACATCTCTCTAATTTTGCCTTGCACACTTGAAGAAATGTGGTAAATAATGATGATAAACCCACTAGAATGTCATAATAACTAAGGAAAGGTTTGGCATCAAGAATGTATCAGACTAATGAAATGACAGAGAGGTACCTATAGAGGGCATGGTCAGCCCCCTGCTACTTTTGGCTCTACTTGAACCAAGGTAAAAGGACCTACAGGGTAGCTTTCTCACATGAAGATATTATATAATTCAATCTCCATGGGTATTATTATCACAAAGAGGAGAAAATATGATAAGAACACAACCAAACTCACTCACTCCACCCAAGAAGGGTTGTTACATAGAATGATCAAATGTTCTAGGCCATACACAAGTTATTGAAGATAGATCTGAAAAGTGATTGTAATTTTCATTTGATAGAATTTTTAACAACATAGAGGATGAATAAAATATTGTAATGTTGGGATTTAAATCACAAAACATAGACACATGCTAAATATGCAATGTTTATGCATCTACAGGTAAATAACGCTTAAGATATGTAAAGGGCATGTTATATGTAGGGTAGGAAAATTTGATAGTTATAAAAAGGGGAGGTTGGTACAATAGTAGGCATTCAATTAATAGGGATTATTTCAACATTAATGACATAATTTATTGTAAAAATTCAAAAAACTTAAATGCAATCTAATGTAACTACCAAGCGTGATCTGCCTCTTCCTATTGAATCCATAAACCTAGGATGCCCTAACAAGTTATTCAACAAGATATTCCCAAATATAATGTAAAAATGGATTTATAACCTAGATCTAAACCCAAAATGATAACCAGTAATGAGTGAGTAATGATATGTCCTATTAACAACATTTATAAAACATATTATTGCACTTCATCAACATAAAATAAAATAGAACCACATGCATTTTCATTAACATTGCAAGAAAATATAACATATATCAATGTTTCAAAATTCTACCCTAGGGACAAGTATGCTAGATTTGATCCATGTTGGATAGGGGAGACATATATATATGCTCTTAGAGATTACTAATGGTTGTATAGCTGCAACCACCTTAGCAAGAGAGACAAAACACTCACAATAGTGATCTCAAAATGTGTAAGAGCCTATGCTAAGTAAGACATGGACTAACAAAATGGCCAACCAACCTCTAAAATAGAAGATAAACCTTCTATTTATAAATTTTCCACCCTTTTCAAATTTGTGACTATGGGTTGTAATTTGCAAAAATTACATTAAAAACTTTCAAGTCTCACCAAGATGATCCTAGCTAGAAAATATTCCATGTCATGCCTAAGATCCTCATATACTTACAAAAAATAGATCATTGTTGTAACTACCTATAAAAGGAATGATAAATATTTACAAAAAAACTTTAATCTTTTGACTGAAGATGTTGGTAAATTCATGATTTGGATGGAAAACTTCATAGTGGAGGCTTGAACAACTATTTATCATCATATGCAACCACCTAGAGATGCTCTTAATTGCTCACCTACACACCTAGAGGGAGAAAATCATTTGAAGAGCTATTTTATTTTGTCTTTACATAGAAATACCTAAATATACCCCTTTATACCTACTTATAAGGTGAATTTTTGTGGCAAAGGTCAAACAAACTTTATTACCATGTGTAACTACCTAGAAATGCTAGTGAATAGTTGCCTGCATAGTTGGAACCTCCTAAACAACTAATTTTATATTTTTCACATGCCATGGAATAAATTATTATTTAAATTATTGCTTGATAATGATCCATTTGTGACATGAAACAAAAAATGATCCATGATCACGATTGGAAATATTTTCTCTAGAATGGTTGATGGATCTCCTTTTGTGCTTTGACTCATTACCTAACCAAGAAAGATCCATCAATTTTAACCTTTTAGATTTAATCTTTCCACATAATAACATATGACATGCCACATCAGATCCAACTAGGCAATCACATAGCTTAAATTTGACTAGGCCACTTCATTAGATCTAATATAGACACTTATCACTTTTTGGCACAATCTGATCCCTTTGAAAATTCCACTTTAGCTCACATTTTTGGATAATCATTGCTCAAGTAAATATGATCCATATATCTCATGTGAGATGCTCTAGTTTTAATTTGTGGCACATAGTTGTGCCACTTATCATTTATTCATAGGGTCCTTGACTTCTCAACACTAGCTACACACCAACAGATCTAGTTGGGGTGAGAAAACATGATTTATTAGATCATGATCTAAGGAGTGGAATATTATGGCTATCACATATTATTAGCCCTAAAGATGTGCCACTTGGAATCCCCATGGGTTTTCCTATGTTCTTTTGACTCTTCATATTTGATCACGTACTGTCAGATCATCTTATTTTGTGAAAATGTGTGCTGTTAGATCTACCTCTATTTAAAAACAAACAACTATTTTATGGGGTCTAAAATTGATGCTCACATGATTATGTTAGAGAATTTTAATCTTGATGACTAGTCCCTACATCTTAAAGTTAACATCTATGCACCCATCAAAAGACATCAATGAGACCATCATACCTACAATTTAGAAATTTCTTTGGGGACTTTATTCTATGGTAATTTGGTCAATTTATTTATATTTGGCATTCCTTATTTCATTAAACCTTTGGTTTTTAGAAAAAAAATCTTAGGCCTTTTACATGGATTATCTATCTTTGACCTTTATTTATCATCGACACTTCTACTTTGGTCTCTTCTTCAGCATAATTATCCCATAACAATTCTTTCAAGCATTTTATCAAGACAATTATCTCAAAAAAATGGTCAAGATAATTTCATTGAAGGATTTTAACTTCACACTTTCCCTATAAGAATTGAGCTTTATTCAGACCCTCTATGAAGGCAAGATGCCTAAAAGAATTTGGCCTTCAAATTTTTTCCTTTGTTAGAACAATTATTTTAGAAATTTTGTCTGAAATAATTTTCTTCAATAAATTGGTCTTTTTCAATTTTACCAAAGGAATTGAGACTTAGCTTCTTTTGTCTTTATTAGGATAATTATTTCAAACATTTTGTCTAAAATAATGTCTTGGCTAGATATTCTATAGGCTATCAAAATTACATAGGTAGTCATGAGATTAAATCCCCTTCATTTAATGGTGAAGCTCCCAGATGCTTATGTCTATCTAGTTATAACTATTCATAGCTTACAATTTATTCATAGTTTATATAAATCATGTGTGAGTTATCTTATTCATGGTATTACTTTAATCATAAATTTCATGAACCATAACAGGGTAATTTTGAAGTAAGTAAACAACTGATTCAAAAAATATGTAAATAAGTTTGGGGAGATTAGAGAGTAAAAATAAGAGTAGAATGTGTCATAAAGAAGGAAATTACACTTCACAATAAGTAGTTTTATAGAGGTTATTGAATATGTGCAAATAGATAAACATATAAAGTGTGACAATCCTTTCAGAAAATGATTAAGAAAGATATGAACTCATATTCAGATTAAAAGATAATATAAAGCTTACCATTTTATCCTCATAGAATGCACAGAATTATCTCTTTAGATGTAAAGTTCTTCAAAAACCAACTTTTCCTCTTTTTCACTTTCAAAAAAGTTCACACAAAAAACATGCAAAAATCTAAACCCAAAGTTTTAGATTACTTGAACTTGTTTTCATAATAGCTACAATTTCTTGCTTGCAAGAAATTACCATCTTTGGGCATGCATACGTTCACTTATATTTATATAATTTTAGATGTCAAAATTAATTAGGAGACAACTCCTTGAATTCACATGTGTTGTGTTAAAAATTGAAACCCATTAAGAGATATCCTCCTTGAATTTTTCAAAAGTGGCAAGCAATGGTTGGTGACATGTAAAACTTCTTGGTTTCATTATTTGAATCAAATACAATATCTTTACATGATATACAACATTTTCTCAAGTAATTTATTTTCATAAAATCACTTCAAATAATGATGTTTAATCAATTTACTTGAGTCTTAAATTTTACAAAGTAACTTACTTGTACAAGTAACTTATTTGAATGACATTACTTACAAAGTAATTACTTAAAACACAATTACTTAAAATAAATTTGCAAAGAAAATAGAATAAAATAAAAGAATTTCTAAAGAATAGAAGAAATAATAATGATCTAAATTCATGAACTTCATTTCTATGCTTATCTCTATATTTGATGTGTTGAAACATCATGAATTAGATAGCTACATCATCTAATTTGACAACTGATTGCCTTTCCATTTCATATCTCAATAGTTCCATTTCGAGCTTCTTATAATAAGCTTTCACCTTCTCAATCCTAGATTCCAACATCTTGACATCTTGTTGACTTTTTATTAATTCATTTATAGATTTTTATATGAATGGAGTAGAGGTCTTATCAATTTTTTTTTCTTGAGTTATTGATGCAAGTACTTAGGTGATCTAGGATACTCACTTGACCAAACAATTGTGAGATAGAAGATACAATCCTTTAGATCTATTTTTATATTTTGAGCATCTTCTTCTAGGGTATATATTTCTTCAAGCATGGATCCAAAAATGTGCATGAAAAAATATATAATGTGCTTTTCTTGTTTTATAAAAGGTTGAACAACTGAGTCAAGTTGTTGTCTTATGTAACAATCCTAAGTAAGCTTCAAATATTTAGGAAATCTAAGTAGTAGTAAAGCCTTGAAAACTTTAGGAAACTCAATATAAGTAATAGAGTATCAAAATCCTAGGAAGGTTTGGGCAAGTTATTAGGTTTATTCAGGCTTAAACCTTTAGGTTTTTATTATCTTACAACTTCATGTTTCTCTTATCTTACAACTTCATGTTTCTTTGAGTAAGAGACTAGGGTTGGAAAACCTGATGAAGTAGAAGTAAGAAGTATTTAGAACTCCAGGTAAGCAATGCTTCTTAAGAACTCTAGATTGGTCTAAATAATGCTTTATGGGTTTATGAACCTAATTTACTTATCCTTTTATGAGAAGTAAAGTTGTTTCATAATTTTGGTTTGAATTGGATCATGTAACTCAGGTTTGTGATGACTACTTACTTCTCAATTGATAAGTAAAGTAACTTGGAGAAGCTGAGTTGGCTTGGAAGTGAACCTAAACACTTAGCTTTTTCGATCTTCTTAGAAAGATGAATAAATGGGTTTTATGGTAATAACACAAGAATACATTTTCCAACCTTCTAGATCAATCTAAAGAAATTTTAGTGATGAAAGCAATTAAAATGAAAACCACAAAAATCTAAGTCTTATTCAAGGGACTAAGTTTTGACAAGGACAACTAACTCACATAAGGCAAAAGACAAAAACTTTTAAAAAGGGTAACCCAAAATTTCTAAGTGTGAAATTTTAGGGACACCAGTTGGCTCCAACTAAGGACATCTTTGTTTTAATTAGAAAGAATGAAATAAATATGAGATCCCAGTATGTTTGGTTTTGAGTCTTGTCTATTGGGTATGGAGACATGTAAAACTCAATCATGAAAACCATAAAAAAACAAACAAGAAAAAAAACATCAACACAGAAGGAAAAATTGAGGTTTTATTTATATACATATAGGTGTTACCCTAATGACTAATTCTTGTAAAGCTTCAAGTGCTACTCCTCATTTAATTCACCCTTGCCTCTATCATAAACTATCATACTTCTTTTCTTGTACCATAATCTTACACTTACACTCATTCTTACAAATTTCCCTCTATCATATGGGTTATAGATGCTCTAATTTACTGATAATGTACTTGCACTCTTACCTTCTTTTGAAAATACTTTCATGCTTTCTATAAAGGTAAATGCAATTTATTGATTACTTGCTTCAATCTATTGCCCTATTGTCATGAATACTTTATATTTATTCTTTTTTTTTCTCTATCATGTGACCCTCAGCCGCTAAAACTAGTTCTTCCTCTTTTTTCCATCTCATCACCTTGCAATGCTTGTTCAAGTGCTACCACTTCTACCTATAATTGATCACTACTTTTATATACAAACTTGATATCAAATTACATACCTTTTCCCATCATTTGTATTTCATTTTCTAGGCCTTCTATGAGGCTTTCAAACTAATCTCTTTCTTCTTTATCATTCCCATCACTTAATTGGATGTAACCATCTTCTTTTTCTTCACTCACATGCATCTCTTCTATCTCATAGTGTTGTTTTTATTCTTCTACTTTCTTACTTGGATGTTTACACGACATATATCTCATCATTTCTCTCTTGAGTATATTACAAAGCAACTTATTTTTTCTTCTTTCATCTTTCATGTTTTTTGACATTTAAATCTTAGTTTTCTTGATGTGGTCAATAATTTCAAAAGAAGGGATAGACACAGATAAAGTAAGATTAGCCTCAAAAGTATGAGTAACTAGCTTATGAGGTTGAGAGGAAAATGCTACATACTTATCTTTTAGAGCAAGTGGGTAAAGGAATACATATTTTGAGGATGCTAACATCTGGCTTAGGGTCTTCTTTATCTCTCCCTTATTACTTGGAAGGTTTATCACTAGCTTGCTAAGTTTGTGATCTTATAAATACTACAAAAGAGTGACTATGATCATACTCAAGCATTTATTCATAGTCACTTTTTGATTCATATTCTAGGTAGCCTATATTGGAGTCGCTAGTAGGATCTACAAAATCATCATCATCAATAGATCTTTGATCAAAATCATCATCTATATGATCTTCAAAAATATGGTTCTGGTTTTGATTATTTAAATTGCATACAGATGCATTCTTGATAGGAGAAAAATGAGCAACTTGAGAAATTTTATTTTTAACTTATAGCAAGTCATTAGCTAATTTTCACAACAAAGGATTAGAAATGATTATTGAAGTAGAGCCATCAAACTTGTAAGTTATCTTATTAATCTTTCTAACCATGATCAGGTCATCTTCAAATTCTATAACAATGTCTTGAGCTATTGTTAAATCAATAAGACATGCTCTATGAAAATGATAACTTACCTATAGTAACTGAGCATTGATGAAGAAACACTTCTTATTATCTCTAGTGGGTAGAGCAGCTTGAGGTATTTTATAGAGCAATTTATTTAACCTAGTAATTAAGTCTCACATGTGTTCATGTGATTATTTTTTGATCTAAATCAATTAGGTGAGAAGTATATGTGAGTCTTCAATAGATTTAAACCTTTTCTCAAATTTCTCATGTATATTTTCTTAATTTGTTATGGTGCTATGAGCTAAATGATAAAATTATTTTGTAACTAAATCATGCAAGGTCTCAATGAAGAGCCTGGTTGAGACATCTTCAGGCTCAATGCCAATCACTCCACAAGCTACTAAAAAAGAAACCAAGTTCTCATCCAAACTTTATTTTCCATCCCCTGTAAACTTAGGAAATTTCTTCCTTGAACCTTTAGGCAAGTCATGGAGAGGAGGATTTAGATTTAGAGGGCCAATCATTTCCCCTAAGGGAGAGGAAGTTGGTGTGCCATTCTTCTGGTAATAAGAAATTAAGGATTTGAAATTTTGTTCTTATCTAATAGGCAAGATACTTGCTATTCTCATTTTGGCTTGGGTAGGAAAGCTAAAATTAAACCATTATTGAAATTCAAAGAAGTCATTAGTTTGGCCTTGAGATCTTCTTGCCTAGTAAAAGGTCAATTTACCAGATTGAAGTGCTAAAGTTTTTTTTTAAAGATTTATTTTAGTAATTGGGTTTATAGGCAAAGACTTAGGTGGTAGTCACTTAACATGTAGAATTTTAGGAAAAACAATGCAAGTCTCTTAACATGCAACAACTCAAGATAGATAATGCATTTTATTTTACACAAGTAAAGCTAACTTCACAAAAAAATGCATTTCAATTAGACAAGCACACCTTTAATTTCGTGCATAGTTTTAAATGATGGTTAAGAAAAGTGGTAGTCTACACCTATCTCACTCTATCTTATGTGGATGATCTAATTTTATTTCTGGTCTAGTTAATTTTGTGTATCCCTGATGGAGTTGCCAAAAATTGTTGGCTAGATATCTTGTAGGATTAAAAAAATACCTAAGCAATCATGAGATTAAATCCCTTTCATGTAAAGGTGAAGCTCCTAGATTCTTATGTCTATCTACTTATAACTATTCATAGCTTATAGTTTAATCATATTTTATACAAATCATGTGTGAGTTATCTTATTTGGGGTATTAATTTAATCACAAAGTTTATGAACCATAACAAAGTGATTTTATAGCAAGTAAGCAACTACTTCAAAAAATATGCAAACAAGTTTGGGGAGATTAGAGAGTAAGGAAAAGAGTAGAATGTGTGAGAAAGAAGGAAATTGCACTTCACAACAAGTAGTTTTATAGAGTTTATTGAATCTGTGCAAATAGATAAACATATAAAGTGTGATAATCCTTTCAACAAATGATTAAGAAAGATATGAATTCATATTTAGATTAAAAGATAACACAAAGTTTACCATTTTATACTCATACAATGCATAGAATGATCTCTTTAGATGGAAATTTCTTCATAAACAAACTTTTCCTCTTATTCACTTTTATAAAATTTCATACAAAAGACATACAAAAATCTAAACCCAAAGTTTAGATTACTTGAACTTTTTTGCATAATAATTATAATTGGTTGCTTGTAATAAAGCACCATCTTTTGGCATGTAGGATGTCAAAATAAATTAGGAGACAACTCTTTTAATTCCAATGCGCTATGTTAAAAACTAAAAATTGTTAAAAGACATCCTCCTTAAATTTCTCTAGTATGGCATGCAATGATTGGTGACATGTATTTCTTCTTAGTTTCACTATTTGAATCAAATAAAATCTCTTTGCATGTTAGGAAACATTTTCTCAAGTAATTTTTTTTTCACAAAGTGACTTCAAATAATGACGTTTAGTCAAGTTACTTGAGTCTTACATTTTACAAAGTGGCTTACTTTTGCAAGTAACTTCTTCGAATGACATTACTTATAAAGTAATTACTTAAAATGAAATTACTTACAATACATTTACAAATAAAATAGAAGAATTTGATGAGAGGAGAAACAATAATAATCATTCCAATTCATAAACTTCTTTTTTGCACTTCTCTCTATGTTTGATGTGTTGAAACATCATGAATTAGATAGTTGCATCATCTGATTTGGTAACTAATTTACCTTTCTGTTTCATATCTCAACAATTCCCTTTCCAACTTCTTGTAATATGCTTTCACCTTATCAATCATAAGTTTTAGCCTCTTGATATATTGTTGACTTTTTATTAACTCTTTTATATATTTTTCTATGAATGGATTAGAGGCCTTCTCAATTTTTTTCTTGAGTTGTTGATGCAACTACTCAGGTGTTCTAGGCTAGTCACTTGACCAAACACTTGTGAGATAGAAGATACAATCCTCCATATCTATTTTTATATTTCAATCATCTTCTTCAAAGGCCTTTATTTCTTCAAGCATGGCTCTGAAAATATGCATTCAAAAAGATATGTTGTGCTCTTCTTGTTTCAGAAAAGGTTGAACAACTGAGTCAAGTTGTTGTCTTATGTAACAATCCTAAGTAAGCTTAAGGCATTTAGGAAATCTAACCAGTAGTAAAGCCTTAAAAACTCTAAGAAACTTAGTCTAAGTAATAGGGTTTCAAAATCCCAAGAAGGTTTGGGAAGGTTATCAAATTTATTTGGGATTACAACTTTAGGTTTCTTGTAGCTTACAAGTTTGGGTTTCTCTAAGCAAGTTACTAGGATTGGAAAACTCAATGAAGTAGAAGTAAGAAGTATTTGGAACTCCAAGTAATCAATACTTCTTGGGAACTCTAGAGTGGTCTATGTAATGCTTTATGGGATTATGAACCTACTTTACTTAGTTTTTTATGATAATTAAAGTTGTTTCATAATTCTAGTTTGAAGTAAATGATGTAAATTGAATCAATTGATAAGTAAATTAACTTGCAGAACTTGAGTTGGCCTAGAAGTGAGCCCAAACACTTAGCTTTTTTTATCTTCTTTAAAAGATGAATAAATGGGTTTTATGGTAATATTATGAACCCATGATATCTCTTTTATTTACTTTGTTAGTTTAGTAGTTACTATGGATGCATATGCTTTGTAAGCCATCCCATGAGTATTCTATTTTATTCCACATTCATGGAAAGTAGAAGTTGCTTAGATTAAAATTTGTATATAAGTGTTGAGGCCAATAAAGGCATCCAAAAATTTATTGTATTGAGCTTGATCAAAGTAGGTTACCCCCTTGAAGTGGCCTGTGATCAATATAATATTTTTAGTACTTCTACTCATTATATAATTATATTATTTCATGCATTTTTATTAACTTTTTATAGGAGGATCCTCTCATCTAGTATCAGAGTGGTTTTTAGGGCCAATTTTTTCTCCTTTAGAAAGCCTTCACTCTATTCTTCTCCATAATAATTTTTCAAAAATAACTTTGTTCTGCTACATAATTTATTTAAGTATTTTCCTGTAATGCAATAATCTATTTTAGATCAAGGTAAAATTTTGACCGCATAACTGTGGGAAGTGCTTGGGCAAAATCCCTAAAACTCATTATGAGGAGTACCTTAAGAACCCAAAATTAGCTAGCCCATTAAGAGAACCTACTATAAAAATGAGAGATGGCCCCCTTCTTGATTGAGTAGTTCCCATATGTGAGGAAAACCAAGAGTTGTCACATAGAGGTAAATCTATGGCCAATTTTTTTTGTAGAGCAATACTCGCTTATATGACATTGGTGGCTAGAGTGATATTTTTAAAACCCTTAGGTATCCATTGAAACTTAGGGCCCATTTATATAATTTTTAGAGTCTCTCCAATAGACTCAAAATAATCAATTGATAGAGTATCCATAAACCATTAGAGCACTTATAGGTAGATATTTGACAAAAAAATAGAATCTGCAAACCATCCACAGAGTATCAATAAAATGTCAAAAGAATTAACACCAGATAAAAAAAATAAATTAGTAATCAAATAAAAAATGTTATTCAGGTCATGGTAGCAACCCAAATAGGATAAAAAAACATGGAAGATGAAATTTCCACCCTTAAGACCCACATCAAAGATTTTGATGAAAAAATTCTCAACCTCTATCTTCAAAATGCCATCATGAACAATAAATGACATTTAGAGTCTTCTTCAGAAACTACATTTTCTTCTTCCAACAATTATTGTGGATTTAAGCTTAATTTTTCATGATTAAATGGTGTAAATCCAATTAGTTGGAGCTATCAAGTAGAACAATATTTTAGTCTACATAATAATTTTGATGCTAACAAGGTCCCACTTGTATCCTTTCACTTGGAAATTGAATCCCTTTAATGGTATCATTGGTATACCAAGACTCATGATGAACCCATATTGACTAATTTTTCACCCTCATTTTGTAATGGTTTGGCCCTACTACTTTTGATGACTTCACTAGAGTGCTCATTAAACTTTTCCAAATAAGAACCATGAGAGAATATCAAATATAATTTGAAAAATTGGCTAATCACACAGAGGGATTATTTGATGAATTCTTTAGGAGTTGCTTTGTTTGTGGATTGAAGGATGCAATTTGATCTAAGGTCAAAATGTTTTGGCCCAACATGATGAGAGAAGCCTTATGGTTGGCTAAGTTGGAAAAGGAAAAGAATGTATCTTAGCAAAAATTTAAATCTAATTTTTCTCCCTTGAAAAATATAGCTCCATAATGATATAAAAAAATTTAACTCCCAAAACCACTCCTATCAAGCATTTGACTAAATCAAAGATGTAAGCCCATAAATAAAAAGGACTATGTTATAAATGTGAGAATAAATTCACTCAGGGACATCAATGTGTCAAGAAAAATCTCTACCTATTGGATGTGGAATCTCCACCCATAATTGAAGATTGGGAACATGTTTATGATACATTAAAATATCTAGAAGAAGCTCAGTTGATTATGGAATGTACTTCTCAAGAAGACCAAATAAAGATCTCTCTCCATGCCTTAGTAAGATTCACTACCCCACAAACTATGTAGGTTATGGGTTACTTCAATAATCTCCCTCTCATAATACTCATTGATTCAAGTAACACTCATAACTTCATTGACCCTAAAATTGCCAAATAGGTTGATTGTTTTATCCATCCTTGCTCCAAGTTTGAATTCATGATTGCCAATGGGGGCACATTACCTTGTAAAGGGAAGTGTCACAATGTGTGTATCTCTATTGGAGATTATAACTTTCACTCCACCATGTTTTCCTTAACCTTAGGTAGATGTGATGTTGTTTTGGGAGCCTAATGGTTATGCACACTTGGACCCATCTAATGGGATTTTGTTAAACTTTGGATGTAGTTTTCAGAAAATGGGCAAAAACACATTTTGAAAGTCTTATAATTAGGATAACTTAGTATCATCAGTTTACATAACATGGAAAAGGTTCTTAAGAATAATTCACATGGTATCATTGCTCAGATCCATTCCATTCAAATGCAACCATCAACAGTCTCCATTGCTCTTTTTGATCTATAAACCATTCTACAGAGGTATGCACATGTCTTTACTGAACCAGTGGGATTGTCACCTTCATAGCTAGAGGACCACCATATTCAAATCCTTCTTGAAAGCATTCCTCCTAAAATTAAGCATTATCTCTACCCATTTTAGAAAAATACTGAGATCAAGATGCTCATTCAAGACTTACTAAAGTAAGACATTATTTACCCTAGTATTAGCCCATATTCTTCCCTAGTTATCTTGTTTATAAAAAAGATGGGTCATGGTAAATTTAAATTGATTTATGTGTACTTAATCACCTCAAAATCAAGGATATGTTCTTGATCCCTGTTATTGATGAGCTTCACGGTGCTCATTTTTTCTCCAAGTTGGACTCCAGTCTGGATATCACTAGATCCAGATTCATGAGGATGATATCCCTAAGATAACTTTTTACATGCATGATGGCCATTATGAGTTTCTAGTCATGCCCTTTAGCCTCACTAATGTTCCTTAAACATTCCAAGCATTGATGAATAAAATATTCTAGCCCTACCTATGAAAATTCATTCTAGTCTTCTTTAATAATATCCTCATCTATAGTAAAACATGGTTTGAGCATCTCCAACATCTGGAGCTCACACTACAACTTCTCTCTAACCATCATCTTTGTGCAAAATAGTCCAAATGTAATTTTGACTAGGACGAAGTGGAGTATCTCAAGCATATTATGTCTTCCTAAGGGGTTTAGGTGGATCTTAAAAAAATCATTTCCATAACAAATTGGCCACATCCTCAGATACTCAAGAGCCTCTATGGTTTTTAAGGGCTGACTAGATACTATTTCAAGTTTTTCAAGGATTACAAGAAGATTTCAACTCCACTGATATATTTGTTGAAAAAGGATGATTTTACTTGGATACAAGCCATTGATTATGTATTTGAAAAAATAAAACAAGTTATGTGTACTAAACCTATTCTAGCTATGCCAAATTTTGCCAAAACCTTCCCTATTGAGAGTGATACTTATGGTAATAGACTTGGTGTTGTTCTCCTCCAAGAAGGATGCCACATTACATTCACCAACAAAGTCCTTTATAGAAATAAATTAGTGTTCTCTACTTATGAGAAAGAAATGATGGCCATTTTGCATGTAGTACAAAAGTGGTGACCATACCTATTGGGAAATCATTTTTACATCAAAACTAATCACCAGAGTTTGAAATATTTCTTATAACAATGGGTCTCTACCCCATCACAAAAAAATGGGGTAGAAAACTCATGGATTATGACTATAAGATCACTTACAAGAAGGGTAAGGAAAATTTTGTTGCTGATACTCTGTCTCACACATTTATAGACCAAGCTTCTCTTTCAACAATTTCCATGCCTATTCAAAATTGGTTGGACATTGTATAGCAAGGGTATGCTAGTGACTCCTCATTATCTCTATTAATTCAATAGTTGGCCACTAACCCCTTAGACATATCACATTATTCATGGGATGGTGCTTCTCTATGATATAAGGGTCATTTGGTACTTCCCTAGAGTATAGATCTTTAGTAGGCTATATTCTATGAAATCAATGCTTCTCCATCTGGAAGGTACTCAAGGTTTCTTAAAACTTATGATCATGCATGATGAATCTTCTTTTATAATAGAAAAAAAAAATATAATTCAATATATGGTGGTTGAATGTGATACCTACCAATGTAATAAGGGTGAAAAAACACTCATCCCTGGGTTATTCATACCTACTAGGATTTGGATAGATATTTCTATGGATTTCATTAAGGGGCTCCCAAAATTTGGAAGTAAAATGGTAATCTTGGTTATGGTTTATTTACTCTCCAAATATAGTCATTTTTTGGCCCTCATCCATCCCTATACTACCTCCATATTCACACAAATTTTCCTAGACTAGATTTTCTATCTCCATGGGATTCCTTCATCCATTGTCTTAGATCATGATGCAACCTTCACCAACCATTTTTGGATAGAACTATTTAAATGCACTTGTACCCAATTTAATATGAGTTCTGATTATCATCCATAAATAGATGGCTAGACTAAAATTGTCAATAAATTCTTGGAAACAATCCTTTATTGCTTCACCTTAAAACAACATTAGTGGGCAAAGTAGATCCCTCTCACTGAATGGTGGTATAATAGCTCCTACCACACTTTAATGAAAATGAATCCATATGAATTAGTCTATGGTCAAGCACCACTAGTGCTCCTTCCATATACCCCTAATATTTCATCAGTTCAAATGGTCGACATGATTCTCCAAACTTGGGATTAGATCCTCAGTACCTTGTGAGACAATCTTCATATGGCACATAATAAAATGAAACAACAATCAAATCAACATCATTTTGATCATACTTTTCAATTAGGTGATATTTTTTTTCATCATTTATAACCATACAATCAATCCTCCCTAAAAATCAAAGGGTGTCATAAGCTAGCTCCCTAGTTCTATGGGCCTTATAAGGTTATTTAGAAGATTGGGTTGGTTTCTTAAAAGTTAGAGATCCCACCTTCTTCTTGAGTTCACCAAATATTTCATGTCTCTTTTTTGAAGAAATTTATTGGTATAAACATTAGAGTGAAAACTATTTTACTAGAACTTGATAATGAAGGATATATTCTTCTTGAGTTGGAGGGAATCCTGGACAAGCACACATACCAACTTTGCTCCTGTTCTATCGTCAAGGTTTTAATTCAGTGGCATGAAATGCAGCTAAAAGATGTAACATGGGAACCACTATTTTAGATTCAACACCAATTCCTACATTAGAAGCTTTAAGGACAAATATTTTTCTTAGAGGTAGGGGATGTTATGAACCCATGATGTCTCTTCTCTTTACTTTTTTAGTTTAGTAGTTTCTATGGATGCATATGATTTGTAAGTAATCCCGTGAGCAATTTTTTTATCCCACATTCATGGGAAGTAGTATTTGATTATATTATAATTCATATATAAGTAAGTGTTGAGGCCAATAAAGGCATCCATGAATTTATTGTATTGAGCTTTGTCAAAGGAGGTTTCCCCCTTTAAGTGGCATGTAATCAATATAATATTTTCAGTGCTTTTGCTCATTTTATAATTCTATTATTTCATGCATTTTTATTAACTTGTTTCAAGAGTATCCTCTTAGGTGATGACACAAGTAGACATTTTTTTACCTTCTGGAGCAATCTAAAGACATTTTGGTAAAAAAATAAATTACAATGAAGACCACAAAAATCTAATTCTTATTCAAGGGATTGAGTTTTGACAAGGACAACTAACTCACATAAGGCAAAAGACAAATATTTTTTAAAAGGGATAACCCAAAATTTCGAAGTGTGAAATTTTGGGGACACCATAATTTCCCCATAGAAATTAAACTTGGTACTATTCCTGAAGAAATGTAATTCTTTCAAACTTTTTATATGGGAAACTTTGTTGAAAGTACCTTTGAGAATTTTGAACATACCCTTCAAAAGTTTTATCAAGGGCACCTATCCTACAAAATTTTCATTTGGCATTTGTAAATGTCCTTTTAGATCTATTGAAATTTCCCTTCAGAGCTTTTCAAGGGAAAAATTCTTGAAGGAAATTATCCTTCAAAAATTTTGCAAAGGTAAAATGACACTTCTATAAGTGTCCTTCAAAAATTTTGCAAGGGAAAAATAATCAAAGGAAATGACCCTTCAAAAATTTTGTAAAGGCAAAATGACCCTTAAGAGGTTTTGTAGATACTTTGGCTGAAATAAATAAGTCTTTACAATTCTTTTGGGATTTTTGTTTGGAAAAAATGCCCAAAGGGTAAGTGCCCTTCAGAATTTTTACCATAGACAAAAATGTTTGAAACAAATAAGAATTTGCACCTTTTATAAAACAAAATAATTTTTATCAAAATTTTTGTGTGGGAAAATACCTAAAAGGTAAGTTCCCTTTAGAATTTTTATCAAAGACAAAAAGTTCAAAACAAATGACCCTTCAGATATTTTGTGAAACACTTAGCTCGATGCAAAATAAGACATTGAATTCCTTTGAACTTTTTGTAGTGGACAAAATCTCTGACGGAAATATGTCTTTAGAATTTTTGTCCAAGACAAAAAACCCAAAGACCTATTTTTGTCAAACTTTTTGTTCTTGCAAAAAGCCCCAAAAAGTGTAAAGGAAAGACACATTTTGAAAAGACTAGATTAGGACTTATCCAATTTTTACATGAACTTGACCTTCTAAAGGAACACTTGGAAACAAAATTTGGGCTAAGGACATAGTCATTTACACTTAATATGGGCCCAATTACTTTAGTGCAATTTTGGGCACTAACAGATTATATAAGGTGAAAAATGGATTAAAAAAGTAGATGTACACATGCATATCTAAAAATTTTAAGTATACCAAATTCTTAGAAATGATTGTAAAAAGTATGGAAATCTAATTAGCCACAAGTTAAAGGCTAAATTAGGTCTAGATTTCCTAAGGAAAAAAGATGGTACTAAATAAAATAAAACATAAAATGGAAGGATAAATTATGTCTGGATGACCCAAAAACAAGAGAATAAAGGCTCAAAATCTGAAACATAATTAAGATAAATCCTATAAGGATAAAGAAATTACCAAGAGAGTGTCTCATGAAAAATCAAATATGTAGATTATATTCAACCATGCTGCATTCAAAAGGGAACATCTAAACACTAACATTTATAAAAAAATTTAACATGTCTAAAAGATATGTGTTGTTTCTCATACAACATGCCCTATTTCTAAGTATGAAAATGTGGACCCTCCTTTTCATATGGGGTATGATCTTATATCTTTCAAGAGTTCCTTGTGGTTGTTGGTTCAAATCAACCTTATTGGAAATTTTCTAAGTGATTAAGTTACAATTGATTGAGTGGGTTTAGTTTGATGTTTTTTTATTTATTCAATTTAATCCAAGATTTCATTTAGAAATGCCTTAATTTAATATCTAAATTTGCATAAATCTATTAGGTCTTATCTTATTTTCTTACTAGTGTTTTGAAACACATTTCACAGTTTCTTTTTAAGATATTTCATGTTAAGTTTATGTAAATTATTTGAATTTTTCATAAGTCTATTTCTTCTTATCTGGGGCAATTCAATACATTTCTATTAAATTTTTTTTATAAGTGGATGAATTTTAATAAAGTTTCACTTTTTGACTTAGTCTATTTTCATGTGAATGGATGAAATCCCTTTGGATTTGAGTAAATGGCTAATTTTGTGCATAGTTCTATTTTATACTTAATCATTATTTTCAACCTTTCACATAGACATTTAGTTTTAAATAATAGATGTTGGTTTTCAAATTTATTGTCTTGGAACCTAACCATTTATTTTTGAATATGTAGTCGTTATTTTTTCAACCTAAGCCTATGTTTCATATGTTTTGTTCATAGGTTGGCCTTCAAGTTATTTTGATGAAATGAAAAGTTGGGATTTATGTTTGTAAAAATGGTAGTCAGACTTTATGTTCAAGAGTGGATATTCAAAAAATTTGTGTGAAAAAGAGTATACAAAAGACCTAGATATTTCAAAATTAGTTTTTGGCATTTACCCTTCAACAAAAATGTTCATCTCTTACTTGTGATATTCTAGTATTTAATGATTTTTTTCAGAATTTATCATTGACATTCCTATTTGATACTTATGTTCAAAAAATAAATAGTCAAAATATATACACAAGAAATAATAAGTAGGGAATTTTGTTTGTAGGAAAAGTTTTGAATACTTAGACTTTTCAAACTAAAATCCCAAATAAAAGTCATGAAGACTTGGGTCTTTGGAATAAATATTTAGAATATTTTATCAAAAAGAAAAGATTTTGTTAGTGTTTTTATGATTCCCAGATCTATGTGTCATCTTACCCCAACACCTAAAGGTTATAACATGTTCAAAATGGACTTTCAATACTTAATTGATTTCACACAAGTATCTCGAGGTCACATGGCACTTTTTTACTTCTTTGAAAGACTTAGTTAATTTTAAAGAAATTGCCTTGATAGAATCCATGCCAATAGAGTTTTGAGTAAGTGAGTTAATGGGATGTCACCACATTTCAAAATCTTAGTCACCCAAATCCTCTAATCTATCCATGAAATTGAAGATCTCTTAAAGTAGTGGGTTAGCAAGATGGTGGCATGTCACATAATCCCAGTGACCTAATGTCCTCAGTTATTTCACAAAAAAAGATGATGATGTCAATAGATATCAAAACCAATAGAATAATGGGATGTTTCCACATGACATCATCCCAATGACCCACTATCTTAGAGATGTTTATACAAGAGATGATTATGCTAACAAGTCTCAGTCAAATGAGTGAGTATGATGATGCCATGTGGAAAAATCTTAATATTATATAGAGAGAATAATCATCATGAACTTGAAGCCTCATCTATCATACCAAGAACCAATAAAAATTAGCCATGTGTCACCTATCAAATATATTAGATCCACTCAATTCCAAGACCTGTCAAAAATGTAAGAGCCTAGGAGAACCCTGACCTATGACAACATGCCATATTGAAAATATTTACAAAGTGGAAGGTTAGTCATTTTGGGCCTATGAAGGTTAGAGTGAAGTATAGGTGGCATTGGAGGGGCTAATCAAAGGATGGCACATGTCCCTATTTAACACTTCACCCTCCAAGCATAAATCACATAACCATTAAAACATTAGCCCAAAGGTTAATCCCTTTGAGGTCCTAAGACCCCAATAATACACCACATTGTATCTTCTCAAGATATTTTTGGGTCATATGAATTGAATCTTGGTGTAATAGCCTAATGGTCTAGAGTCTGTGGACTCCTCTGAAGATGACATATAATAATGAAAAAGATAAAATATTGAGCACCTAGGTAAATATAAAAGAACCAATTATGCCACAAGGGAAAATAAAAATGAAAGTAGGAGGATCCAAGTATAATTAAACACATTATATTGAAAGACACACTCATGGCAAGGTCAATAAGGCACATGCATGAAATTGACATCTTGTCTAGCCATCAAAACTATCAAAGGCCAAGAATGGACTATGCACTCAATTATATCTATAGAATCAATTTATAGTTCAACTAATTCATGGATAAGTTAGAATAATTATCATGGTGTTTATGGTGGGATGATGAGAAGATCATATAAATACACCCCATGGAAATTACTTGCTCACATTCTATGCATACCTTTAATTTGTCAGAAGTCTCAAGATGCTTGTTCAACCAAGTTTATAGAGTCATTGTAATTGATCCATTAGTAGGGAAATTTGATCTAGTTAAAACTCATAAATACTTCTCTCCTATTTAATTTCAACTCTTATGTTATAATAAAGGTTGTCTCCTTTTAGTTTTAGTAATAGAATAGTGGACTAGATTGGTTATTTCTCCCTAGTTAAGTAGACTAGTCATTCCTTCTATACATTTTCCCTACTTTCTAGATTATTTTTATAATTCAAGCATGTTTAGAACCCTATTATATATATTTTTGAACATTTGATTAATCACAAGTGATACCTAATAGAAACATCTTTATCTAACACCTTTGTCATATGATAAATTGGGTTTGTACATGGAATGGTGATGTTGTTTTTCTCTTTGGATATTTTGCTTCATTCCATAGAATCTTCCACCATCAGTAGTTATAATTGTGCTAAGTATATCTAAAATAAGGATTGGCCTTTGAAAATATTCATATATTGAACAAAATAAGGTAGGCTAACATTAGGAAGTGGGCTCTTTCTTATCTTTTTACCTTGCCCTTCTCTCTTTTGACCTTTTTTATCCATATGTTAGATTATTTTATCTTAGTTTATAAGTTTCAGTCTAAACTAAATGTTTATATTGAGTGCATAATCCTTTATTTATTTATCATTTACACATTTCTTAACTTATAAGTGATAGACATTTTCATTTTGAATCAACTACTTATCCACAAATAGATCATTATGTTTGTTCTCTAGGTATATGATCTTCATTTTCAATGCATAATGACTTGTATAAAATACACATTTAAGACCATTGACATGGTATGGTCATAAAAAGTAGATTGGATTACCCTACATATCAAGACCTATTAACCAAGACTTTGTGGAAGGCTTTATTCTTTCAATAAATCCATCCTTTCAAGAGAGGAAGGGAATGACAAACCCTTCCTAATTTTTGGTTTCATGTCAAAATATGCATCAACATGTTTTGGTGCTATAAAGAGGGATGAATAATGTATTAAATAGTTGTTTTATGTATTTATATAGTTTATTAGTTGTTTTATAGGTTCTTTGATTGTAAAACATTTTATCCTGACTCTTCTAATGGCTTTGGATTGGCTAGGAAGATGTAGTTATCTTTTGGGCATTATAAGACCTTCCCATGACTTTCTCAAGAACCCCCACAAGTTTTTGGAAAATTATATCCATGGTGAGAGTTCAAATTTTGAGGATCACATTTATGTTTTTAGAGAAGACCTTATTAGGAAGTAAACTCAACATGAGGATGTGGCCTATCACCTATTCTCCTTTTCATTAGATCAAACTACTTATTCTTGGTACCTTGGTCTATCAGAAGGGTGCATCACAACATGGACCATCATTGGTAACCTATTTATTAAACATTTTATCATGCCTATTGACCCTTTAGTCTTGTTCTACCAATTTTCCATAGCCTATAAAGAGCCTAATGAGATAATTATTGTATTCAACCATAGGTTTCATCAGTTATACACTAGGTTCAAGAATCATTTTTTGTAATCAAAGGATGCAAACATGGAATTATATCTCAATGACCTATATCATTTAATTTCCATGTTCATCAAAATCAACCTCTTTTCTCTTTCCATATTATCATCGATATACCAAGAGGTTGTTTATATAGAGCAACAACTAATGACTCATGTATTTTTACCCATAGTCCTTTAAGTTTCATGCCTAAAAGTTAGCCCATGGACTAATTTATGCCTCACTAAAATAATTTCCCTAAACCTTCACCCAAATAATCCTCCCTATGATAGTCAAGATCCCTACTTGTTTATTTAATGCATATGACCCATTTAATTATATGTATAATCAATAGTTTACTTTTTATGATGTTAGTGATTCTATATGTTTTGGTGTTATTACTAATTAAATACCATATATTGAAGGAGAGAATAAAGAGGTAGTGCGTAATATGAGTTACAAAGATTCATACCATAATGCATTATTTGGAGTCTATGAATCAAGATGCACTACTAATGTAGAGATGATCATGCATACTAAGGACATCCCATCTCACAAGCCTAATACATTATTTTAAGGATACAAAAGTAATGATGATGAATTTGAAGATGAGGAAGAAATAATGTAAGAGGCATCCTAGTGGATAAAAATCAAATTAATTAAAATATGCTTAAAAAATGAACAATTCTAACCTCACTTGGGGTCAGTCACAAGAACAACTAGAGGAGCTAGAGATATTGGATGAGGAAGATGTATTTTATGCATTTGAAGAATTCTTACCCTTATATTATAATCTTACTTTTATCAAATTGATCCCAGATGGTCAACAACCCATTAGTAGTAGTTTATCTTCCCATTTATCATTTGAAGAGGAGGGAACAAAAGGAGAAAGAAATGCTAAGTTAAGATACATAAGGGTGAAAACCAAGAATAAGGTGGTTATCCCTCTAAGGATAAAGAGTTAGTGGATTAAAATGTTGATGACCTATCTCCCCAATTCAGTCCTACCTTAAAAATAGTTGATAGTACCCAAGTGTTCCTATCAGTAGCAAAGGTAATCAAAATAGGAATTCCCAAACACAATGTCATTAATGAAGAAGTCATGCCAAAGGAGGTTCAAGATGATAATGATCTTATTAAGCCCAAATCTCCACATAATTTAGCCACTGATGAAAAACTAAGACGACATTTAATATGGGAGAATTTAAAACACTCCCATATCTTTTGGATGCTAAGGACAACAAAGGGGATGTAAGGTAGGCATCCATTTGCATCGAAGATAAATCACCAAGGAACTCATCTACTGGCTACCATGAAGAATATGACACATTTAGGTTCAATCTTCTAATTACTCTAGTATGTATGATTACCCAACCCTTTACCTCATTACAATGCAATGTAGGATCGAAGGAATTTCTTTTAACATATCCCTCATGATTTATACAATTTAGGTGAAAACATAATGTAGAATATTATAATCCTAGTTTGTTTGGATTGCATGAACCAAACATTGATAAATATTTACAGGATAGTTTTTTCCATCATAGAGGGCATCATAAAATAAAATAGGTTTTCCATCTACCCTTCTCAAAAAATTTAAGAATCAGGTGTCAAACTAATTCAAACATTTATTTTCTTAAGGACCTATATAATTAATTTTTATTTTTCTTTTGTTTTTTTTCCTACTTTTCCTTCCTATCCCTTTCTATTAATTAGGTTTCCCTTTTTTCTAGTCTTTCTATTTTTTCCCTATGGTTCTCATCATTTATTAAAAAATTGAAAAGAAGGGCTGTTGTAAATGTAATGGATATGACATTCAAGGAGCTTGATTGAAATTACTACTTGAAAATTCAATGTGAAACTACTATTATTGATTTATTCATTTTCTAAGTTCTAAATTTCAATGATCCATAATAGAATTTGAAAATTTTATAATAATTATCTTCTCATTTGAAGCCATATAATACACTTAATGAAATATTTGATGAAAAATGTAGCATTGCTTCAATTCTAGTTTGTGATGAGTTGTCATGAACTTTATGATTTCCTTATGCCCATGGCTTGGTCCCCAACCCTCTATGTATGAATTGAAAAATATCCTTTCAAAATAATTGAGCCAAAAGTAAAATATAAAATTCTCCTAAAAAGGGTTATCTTGATAGCCTCCACCATAGGCTTTATGGCTTGGTTGATAGTGGATCAAGACCTTTGGAAGGGACCATATATATCTCTATCAAGGCTATAAACTCCTAGATTGAAGTAGGGAAATGCCCAAACCCATTCCCCCAAATCTAAATTGTAAAATCTTTCTCCTAGAGTAGTTCTAGCCTTATAAAAATATAAATTACTATGTGTGAATGCAAAATAAAGGAATAAATCACTTGGTCACACACACATATGGTTTGTACAAGATTACAACTTAGTATGTCACTTGTTATAATAAAATTTAGTGCCTATTGAATTTGTTTTTGTTCTAAGTAATAACTTTCATCTAATGCTTTTTCTTAGTATGAAATTATAGATTCTAGATTCTTGAAATACTCAAGAGTATTTCCCAATATGAGTTGCCATTTATTGTTACTCCCATAACATGCCACATTTTATACTAAAAATGGGGATGCTATTTTCTCTCTAGAGTGTGATTTATATATTTCAATACTTATCGATATGGGATGTAATATAGTGTTTAACATTTACAATTCAACAAAAATGTTTGAAACTTTCTTTTAACATTTTAGTCTTCAATAAAATTATTTGAACTTTTTTGTCAACATTCTTATTTGGAACTTATGTTTTGCAAAGAAATAGTAGAATATTTACACAATAAATAAGTAGTGGGGAATTTTCACAACACAATTTTTGAATCCATAGACTTCACAAACAAAAATACCAAAAAAAATTCCCAAATAATTAGGTCTTTGGAATAAATCTTCAGAACATTTTCTTTGAAAGTAGGACTTTTTTAGTGTTTTGATGCTTCCCAGATCCACATGTCATCTTAAAACATCACCCAAAGATTAAATCCGATTCAAAAATGACTTTTAGCACTTACCCTATTTCACAAAATCATTTAAGGGCCATGTGGTAGTTTTTTACTTCTTCAAAAGACTTAGTTAATTTAAAGAAATCACCTTGATAAAATCTACATCATCAAAGTTCTTAGAAAGAAAATTAATGGTATAATGACACATGGTGAAATATTGATGACTTGGTGCCCCTAAGCCATCCATGTAGTTAAATATCTCTCAAATTATTGGGTTAGTAGGATGGTTCCAAGTGGCACAATCTTGGTGACCCAACATCCTAGAGCAGTTCATATAAAGAGATGATGATGCCAACATATATCATAACTAGAAAAATAGTGGGATGTTTTAACATGAAATCATCCTAGTGGCCCTATATCTTGGAGATGTTTATGTAAGAGGTGATAATTCTAATAAGTCTCAAGCAAGTAAGTGATAAAGATGATGCCACATGGAAAAATATCATTACTCCATAGAGAGATCAATCAACATGTACCTAAAACCTCAAATATCAAACCAAGAACTAATCAAAAGTTTCCACATATCACCTATCAGAGCTATCAGATCCACTCAACTCTTAGACTTGTTAGAGATGTAAGAGCATGGGAGAGCCTTGACCTATCATAACATACTAAGTGGAAAATCCATATAAAGTGGTAGGTTAGTCATTGAGGGCCCAAAAAGGATATATTGAAGTATAAGTGGCATTGAAGGGAATAATAAAATTATGCCATATGTTCCTAATTGGTGCTTCACACTCCTAAGTGTATAACTAATGGAACATGGATCATGGAGCATAGAACCATTAGAATGTTAAGATAAAGGTTAATCCATATAATGTCCTGAGATCCCAAGAAGACACCACATTACATATTCTCATGATCTTGGGGGGTAAGATGGATTGAATATTGGCATAAAATCCTAATGGTCTTGAGGCCATAAACTCCTGAGAAGATGACATGTAATAACTAAAAAGCCAAAATATCAAGCACCTAGGTGAATGAAATAGAATCAACCATGCCATGAGGGAAAATCAAAGGGAAAGTGGGATGATCCAAGTGGTAATAAAATTATCAAAATGAAGGACACACTGGTTTCATGGTCATCAAGGCACAAACAAGAAATTTATGGCCTATCTAACAGTCAAAATGTCAAAGGCCAAGAATAGACTACACACTCAATTTGATTTGTAAAATCAAATAATGGTTCAACTAATTCATGGATAAGGTGTAATCATTATCATGGAGTGCATGGTTTTATCATGTAAAGATCATAAAAATACACCCCATGATAATTGATTACATAAATTACATGCATACCTTCAATTTGTTAGAAGTTTCAAGTCATTTGCTGAACCATATTTATGTATTCATTATAACCAACCCATTAGTACAAAAAATTTATTGGGTTCAAAATCCTCAAGTCCGTGTTCCTATTTAAGATCAAAGATTACATTATAATAAAAATATGTGTCTATTTAGTTTTAGTAATAGAACAATGGACTAAATTGGTTGTTTTCCCTAGTTAAGAAGGTCAAGAATTTCCTTTCATGTATTTTCCCTACTTTATAAATTATTATTATGAGTTGAGGCTATTTGAAAGTTGAGTCTATAGCTTGTTAAGCATTTTATAAATTCCAAGTGATCCTTAATAGAAAAAAATTTATATAAAAGCTCTGTTATGTGATAGAATAGGTCTGTGCATGCATATGGTGACCTTGTTTTCCTCTTTGGATCTACTACTTCATTCCACAAAATCATTTACCCTCCTTAGCTATATTTTTTCTAAGTCAATATTAACTAAGGACTGGTCTATCCAAATATTTTTTCTCCATAAAATAAGGTTGGATGGCATTAGAAAATGAGCTATTTCTTTTATTTTCTCCCTACCCTTTTCTCTTTTGAAAATTTTTATCCATATATTATATTATTTTATCTTTTTTAGTATAGTTTCTTTCATTTTTCTTAATAAATAAACTTACTAAAAATGGAAATTATGATATAGGTTTTTAAAGGGATACCTATGATGGAGGTTATGCACTATTGATTTAGTCAAGTGGGAACTCATTTTTGGATAGGAAATATTACCTACACACAAGAGATAACATGAAAAGGATTGATTAATAGGATAGATAAGTGGACTGCCTGATGGTAAATCAGCTCTAAAAAGTGGTACATTTCCTTAAGGGGATGCTAGTCCACTATTTTATGCAATCAAGAAAAAAATGTAATAATAAAAATTACAACAAAGCATATGATAATATAGATGTGATACTAAAATGAAATGGATTTAATCTCTTATGTAGATGTTATCAAATTATTCATTCTAATAAGATATAGGTTAATCTTCTTATCCTTGTATTACTTCTAATTATTCAGTGACTACTTTTAGAGCAGGGGCAAAGATGATTGCATAAAGTCCTAACTCAAAGGATATATCACTCTAATCTATGAAGACTAGGTGAGGGACTATGGGTAAATCATAGATGGAAATCACATAATGTATAATGCCTAACAATTTCATCTAAAAATAAATATTCATCATTTTAAGACTCAAAATGGTTGATTGAAATTATTTTAGACTATTAAACTAGCTTTAAATTGTAGACAAAAATTAAAAACATAGGGATCAATGATGATTATATCATAATTATTATCAATTATGTAATCAGTGTTGATTCATGTGAGGAATCATCACCAATATTAATAATGGGGAAAGAAAGATCAAGATGGGGCCTAAAGGTGGGATTTAAAGGATTCTAAATGGCTTTATGAATAATTAATGATTATCTAACTAGATTAAGGGTGATAAATAGAATGTAAAAAAATAATACTAGACTCAAAATATATTTAAAGGAGGAATATAATTATCTCTGAAATGCTTCAAATATTTCATAGAAATATCACGTTGATGCAGATATTCTTAACCTTTGAATGAGTGAGGATGGACTAAGATAGGTAGGTTATTCTTTCAAAGATATTCCAAGGTTATTTCTATAGCATTCTAGTGTATGAATTTAGAATCCTTCTAGTTGAAGGTGGTCTAAGTTTAAATCAATGAAGATCCTAATAGGATCAATGATAATTGCATCGATCAGTGTCAATCGAGTTTAAGTTTACCAAGTTCATTCAAACAACTCCAGTTTACTAGGTTAAAATTAGTCTTAAGCTATTTTAAATGAAGTCTAGTTGGTGAGAGGTTGTTAATAGGTTAAAATAACTTATAATAAATTTGGGGATATTTGACTAAATTTATGGAGGGTTAATTAGTTACTTAGGTAAAAAGTAATTATTAATACTAATTATGTGATGTAAGATAGTAAAGGTAAAACTACATTAACTAAGGTAAAAAAAGGATGGGGAAGTGGTAAGACACATATATTCATACTAAACTAATAGTGTAAATTTATAGTTTTTATATTTCCCCCCTTTTTTTGAGTGGTTTGTGATAACCTACCATGAGATAAAAACTAGGACGGGTTTAATGCCCTAGGTTTATGTGAGGAGGTATCCCTCCTCAAAATGAGAGATAATGAAGGATGACAAGGTAGATATGGGTTTAAAAATGAGGTGGTAATGGATAAGGTAAGTAGTAAATGATCATAAAATACATAAGGATAAGCATGAATTATAATGATTCACTAATAAGAGATACCAAATAGGAATGCCCCAAGGTAAACAAGTAATGAATTGTCATAACTACGAACATGCAAGCTTGATCAAAGGCAATCAAGAGGGAAAGGTCTAGGATGGTAAGACTATAACACATGGTGTGCTTAGTATTTATGCACTACATAGAGACATTTTATCTCAAAATGAGATAGTTTATTAGGATCCATAGAGGATAGACTCTAAAATGAATGTAGACCTCTCATATGCTATGAGACCAAAAGGGGGTCTATGTCCATAAGCTAATAATGCTATGAAAAAAAATGGGATAGATGTAATAAAATATAACTTAAGTGGCCTTGAGATAGGACTATAAGGATGAAAAAAAAATGTAAGTAGTGCAAGGAACAAGCTAAAATGAAGAAAATCAACATTGATCTAATGAATCAATATCAATTCTAAAAAATTAACATCAATCCTAAAGGGATATAAATAGAATGCCTAATGCATTGGAAGACCATTTTAAATTGATAATGTGTGTGAAATAGAGAAAATTTGATGCATGTCTACACATTTTTATGAAATACATAAGATGGAGGCTAGTGGTAATGATCAACAATGGTGACGATGATCACATATCAAGGTAGGGGTAATTTTTTTCTATGTCATGATTTGAATTATTATTATTATTATTATTATTATTATTATTATTATTATTTTTAATTTTTTTATTCATTCCCTAGAATTACCAAGGGTTAACATCAATCCATAGTGGATCAATACTAATTCCCTGATGATTGACCACTGATTGGTTATAGATCGATGTTGATTGGATAAATAGTGATGATTAGGTATCAATCAATGTTGATCCCATAAGGTTAGATGTTTATTAATAAGGGTATAAACCTTTAAATTATAGAGTTAATAGTGTACTAAACTAAATAAACCTAGGATGTTTATGGGATTATAGGCACACATGCTTCTTACCATGCATGATCAAGGCCACCATTACTAGAGCGGCTTCGAGAGGCGATGGTAGATATGGATTGGGAACATATAGAGTCTATAGTATTAGGTGGAATATTACATTATTGTTGGGTGAATAAATATTATATTATACTAGTGGTATTATTATAGCAGTGAGATCCATCTATAGGGACCTTTTATTTGTTGACTAGATAGATGACCCTAATACTAGAGGATATATATAGGATATTATGATTACCGGTTCAAGAGGTAGAGATTATTTTAATGGATGATAGGGGATGAGACACAATGTTGATACATTTATATGGAGATGATTAAATATATATTACTTTCACAGTAAGAGGGCTTAGCTTTGAGGTGTTATATGATCAAGATCAAGAAGGGAAATGAGTGATCACCATGATGATGTTGGTTATCTCCTATTATGTATTGCCTAATTCAAGTGGTGGGAGATTCATATAGATCATGATAAGGGTTTTAATATATATTTGGGAACATCATATAATGTTTGCATGGGCTCCCACACTTTTAGCACATATATATAAAGAGTTGTGGGGATGGAGGACACAAAGATGCTTTGGGCTAGATGTGACCTTTTTATTACATAATTAGGTGTATGAACACATATGAGTAGTGTAGACACTAGGGATACCATCAATAAGATGACACTGATTTACATTTAGTGTTGGCTTCTTATGATATAGATATGACTTCAACCATCTATTTGGAGATGGGAGAGTATATGACTTGGATTACTATAGATAGATTCTAGAGGATCTAGAGGAGGAAGAGGTGGTGTGGAGGACATATGTTAGATTTATAACATGGTTACATATGGAGAGATAAATAATGGTTTGGTATTGGGTGAGGTGGCTATGAGGATGACCATAAAGCATGTAGAGCTATTCCAGTCTGGGTGTCTATGGTGATAATTTTGGTTACTTTAGGATATACCAAATGCACCATAGGTATACATGAGATATGAATCTAAGGGGGTTTAACAAAGCCACAGGTGATAAATATTTATATTTTAATAAAGGAGGATATAAAGGGAGTGGATGTGGAGGATGTCAGGGCTATTAAGGCATACATTTTATGGTAGATGGACTAGTTGGGAGGTGGATATGAGAGAGTGGTGCATCCTAGATGGGAGATAGGATTTATATAGATGGTAGATGTGGGGGAGAGAGAGGAGGATATGGGGAGGGAGATCTAGACATACAAACAATGATATCCAAGAGGTATGTGTCATAGGTGTAGTTATCTAGATTTTATTTTGAGCATGATCACCTATAGGCCAACTTGATTGAGTTTTAGGGGAGTTATGACTCATTACATGTGAGTTATGATGAGGTGTGTTGGTCTTGTGATAGTTATCATGACTAGTGAAAGAGGCTTTAGGTATGGGTAGGGGTTACAAAAAGAGCTATCTTAGGATCTACCATAGGGGATGGACATAGGGTAGGAGGATGGGGCCACCAGGTACTATTAGTGTGGGTAGGTACTAAGATGGTATGGTAGAGATCTAGTAGAATGAACAAATTTTTATAAAGTATCTACTAGAGGTTCTTAGATATGACACCCATATAGCCACATAGGGTCAAAGTCCACAATGGACATAGACTGTTATAAAAAGTGTGGGGAGTGTACTATGAGGGTGAGATGTGAGGGATGGAGGAGGAGATGGAGGTGAAGATGGAGGAAGTAGAGGAGGTAAAGTGAGTATCCACCTAAACCAACTTGATTTTAAATAGTAGTTATGTCTATGGCTTATTATATGGATTAGATTTAAATATATTATATATATCATGACATTCTTATGATGTACATTTGATCTTCGAAATAGACATTTATGAGTTTTATGTGCCACACATTTGTTACATGATCTTGTGTTATTTGATTATGGATCTAGATTATTTAGATTATGTTTATGAGTTTATTTATGTGATACATCATGGTTTATATTGATTATATGGTGTTTACATGGATTATGGTATTTTAGATCATGCAATGTATCTTTAAATTGTTATCTTGATCATGGATTTATATGTATGTGTTTTAATGGATTTATGATGGATTATGGATTTTAAACCATGCACTAATTTTAGATCTTATGAATTTTTTATGTCTATGGCTATGGATTTTATATTACATGGATGGTGTTTGTATGTTTTTTTTTTAATTATACTAGTTGGAATATGTGGGATATCATGGATTGGATTTTATATCATGGTTGATTATGGATTTAGATTATGCTATGATTTTTTTATGGATTTAAATGATGGTCATTTAGGATAAAATTATTTTTGTATTAACTTATCAAGGATGTATGACTCATAATTGGCTTGGACCCTAACCAAAGCTATGGATCTTGTTTCTTTTGCATTTACACCCTTTTATCCAATGTTAATGGGAATATTTAACAATCCCATGTCAACTAAATTCATAAATATTTGGATTTAAAAAGGGAGTTTTATGTTTGTAGGGGATGGTGGAGAAATTTATTTCTCTAAGAATACACATCTTGTCTTATCTTTCTGAGTTGTTTTTATGTTACCTTAAGCTAATCCATGTTTATATGTAGACTGATCAATGCGAGATGTATAAAAATTTATGAAATTTGATCAATGCAAGAAGATTTTATGGTATATAATTTTGATTTTATAGATTTTTTAAAGGGTTTTATTTTTAATAGGAATTAATCAATGTAGGAAGTTTCCTAGCAAATGGGCATATAACCATCCTTCAAGGGAGTGGTCTATATGTTTAGATATATGTATTTTATTAGATTTCCTTGGAGGTATCAGTTTACAACTTTTATCTTTACTTGAATTTTATCCCAGGTTTTTGATTTTGAATTAAGGAAAACAAGAGTTAAGTTGAGTCGGACTAAGTTATTTTCTTGAATATAAAGCTATGACAGAAGGTGATATTGTGATCCTTGTTATGAGAAATAAAATGATTTTGGGATCCATCCTATATATAGGTAGAGCATATCAAGTAGAAAAATTATATGAGTAGATATGAGGTACTCACATTTAAGGTCATGAAGAAAGTATTGTCAAATGACCACATAATTCAATATCATTATAAGCTATATGTGTAGAGTTATGTGGATATAAGTAATGGGAAATCCTATGTTGATTTTTAGATAGCCAAAACTATTAACATTAAATGGAAAATAGATGTAAATCACTAAAAGACTCATTTCTATTTTACCCTATAGGGATGCCAAATGATATGCCCCAAATCCATATGATCCAAGTCAATTCAGAGAAAACTTTCCTCATTTACTTCTTTCCATATTTATGACATGTTGATTTTATTTAAGGACAAGGTCAGTGATATTAATTTTTTTCTTTTAAATGCTAATTATATGCACATTTTATCCATTCTTTATATGCCTGAAGGTGATCAAGAGCTGTGGGTTGATGCTCATCTAAAATTTATAGCTATGCTAATCATTTTCTTATAATAATCCTCTTCCAAAATTATGTCCTTAAGAGAGATTTGAAGAGAATTAATTTGGACATCTAGAGGTAGAACTACTTTGGTATCATAGACTAAATAAAAAGGGGTGTCACTTGTAGAGGTTCAAATACTAGTTTGATAAGCCCATAAAGCAAGAGGTATGTGAATATTCTAATTCTTTCCAACCTCACTGACCATTTGGGTTAACATCTTGACAAGGGTTTTGTTGGATGCCTCTTTCTATCCATTATCTTGCACATATTAAGGTGGAAAAAATCTTAGATTAATTTTGAAGGAATCACATAACTTTAGGACCTATTTATTTTTAAAAAGAATCCCATTGTCTATAATGATTCTGTGTGGGACACCAAAATGACATATGACATGATGATTAATGAAATCAATGATCTTATCTTCCTGAGTCTAAATAAGGGTAATAACCTCTACCCTTTTAGGTAAAGATTCAATAGCAATAATGATAAAACTATGTTGCTAGGAAGATATATGATTAATGTACCCTATAAGGTCCAATCCCTATTGGGATAATGGCCAAAAGTCCTTGGCTACCTATAATGCATGACTAGGGACATGAGATAAGTTGGCATGTTATTGTCACTTAATGTATTTCTTGACATAATCATAACATTCCCCATTCAAATTAGGCTAATAATAACCTATTCACATATTTTTTTTGGTGATAGACTAACCAAAAAAAATTCCACCACATATTCCATAATGTGTTTCTTTGATTGTGAGATTTTATTTAGAACTTTGGAGATAATGGAGGAGAATACCATCAAACCCTCACTTATAAATCACACCCCATAATATTATATCCTAGGTATTCTTTTGTTGAAAGACAAAAAATTTGGATAAATTTGGATAAATTTGAAGGAATGATACCTTTAAGATAAATAATCAAATTTATATGTGTACTATAGATCTAAATGATTTTATTTTATAATATTGATAGACGGAAGATAAATTTTGGTATAAGATGGTTTATTAACCTTGTGGATAAAGACAAATAATTTATATTTTTGAGAAGAAGTTGGGATAAAGGAAGCCAAGTAAGCCATGGTATCAACAAACTTTCTGGTTGATCGAGGAGTAGTTTAGATGACATAGTAGTTTAGGGAGGCTAATAATTATTTTGATAACATTTTATACCTCTTTAGGATGTTCTTCTTACATTAATATATGCCAATTATTTGATTGACCAGCAACTAAGAGTCCCCAAAAATACAAAGCAACTTAAAACTTAGAGCCAAAGCTATTTGGAGACCTGTAATTAGGGATTCATATTCTGTAATATTATTAGTATAGTTGAAATAAAGTTTTAAAGATAGGAATATAGGAGTTCCTTCTATCAATATTAGAATAATTCTTTCTCCCCCTTCTTATTCACATTTAGATCCATTATAGAATAACATCATATGATATTCAAGATTTCCTTGGGATGTTGAGGCTATAGATTCATCATGAAATCCATACTAGATGGTATATTATTATCAAGGGGTGCCTCATCTAATTTATAAACAATGATATGCCCCTTAATAAATTTATGGTTAAGGAATTTGAGATAAAACTTGGCAAGAAGCATAAGCCATCTTTTCATTCATTAATTTTGATAAGGTTTTGAATGCATGAATTTAATAGGATTGGTATTGGTAATCAAATTGGTTTTGTGATGAAATAAATGGTGGTGAAGTTTAGAATATACTAATACTAAGGCCAAACATATTTTTCCAATATGTGTGTAATGAGTCTCATACTCAATCAAAGTATGACGTATATAATAAACTAGTTGCTCTCTATGTTATTCATCTTGATGGGTAAGAATGGAACCCTAAAGCATGGTTTGTAGCTGAGATATACAAGTAAAAATGTTTATCCTCTCTTGGTAGAATAAGGATAGGGGAAATTAGAGATACTTCTTAAGTAGATCAAAGACTAATTGACAATTTGAATCCCATAAAAATTAGGTGTCTTTCTTAATAAGGTAATGGAATGGTTTACATAAGTAATATAATTATGAAATAAAGTGGTGAATAAACTATAGTTTCCCTTGTAAACTAAAAAGTTTATTGAGGTTGGAGGGAGGCAACATATCAATAATAGTTTTAATTTTAGCAAGATCAACCTCAATTCCTTAAAGGGAAAAGATAAAACCTAAAAGATTTCTTGATAAAAATTGAAAGACATAATTTTTTGGATTAAGATGAAAATGATATTTGATTAAACAGGTGAATATTTTTAGAAGGATAGATAGGTGATCTTTAAAATACCTAGATTTACCAAGGAGATCATCCACAAAATCTTTATGATTTTGTGAATTAATTCATGGAAAATATAGGTCATGACATGATGTTAAGTTGCTCCTACATTTTTAAAGCCAAAATGCATGAGCTTATAACATAAAGTCCCCCATGGAGTAATAAAAGACGTTTTATGATGATCTTCTAGGGTGATATGGATATAGTTATACCTAGAAAATTTATCCATGAGTTACAACATTTCATGTCCTATAGTGAGATCCATGAGCTTGATGACATTAGGAAGGGGGAAATCATATTTTGGATAGGAAATGTTAAGATCATGAAAGTCGATAAAAAGGCTTAGTCCCCCTATCGACTTTATGATAGGTACTATGTTAGATACCCATCGAGGATAATTGATGGGTTGGATAAAGTTAATGGATAACAACTATTGTAATTCTTTTTTGACAAGAAGTATGCATTTTTTGAAGTTTTTGTCTTATTATTTTAGCTTGAATAATGGTGATGATGTTATGGATGACTATATAGGTATCTATTCCTAGCATATCACTATAATACCAAGCAAAAGATTGGTTATGATTAGAAAATAATTTCATGAAATCTTGGTCTTCTTGATAATCTATGGATTGTCTAATTTTGATGTTTCATGGGACCTCAAGTGTTCCTATGTTAATATTAGTTGTAACCTAGTTTAAAACAATACAAGACTCAGATGGTATGATATTATTAAGATATGCATCTCCTAACCCTAAATACATTAAAATAGAGTCATCATCCTGACACTCCATTACATGAACTAAGGATGAATTTTCATCTATTAGGTCAGGAAAAGCTAGGGGAAGAGATAGGGTTTTTCCATTGTTTTGACAAGTTATAGGATCCAAGTGAATGGTTTTAATCAACAAAAAAAATTAGGTGGGATGGAAATTGTGTCATCGGTTGTTGTAGGAGAACCAAGTAGGGATGAAGTAACTTCATAATTCATATTTACAAAGATATTGGATGACAAATCATGATTGTTGTTAGCTTCATGAGTTTTCTTAAAATTGAGTCCATGCTTTTCATGTGGTTTTCTAAGGTCATTTATCATAACCTCATGAGGTATTTTTTCATAATGTCCTAGGCCAAATCATTTCCAAGCACATCATTAAAAATAGGTTTATATGACGTGTGGTTTGTCATGAAAGGAAAATTTAGATGAGAATGGTTTGGTATGTGTTTGAATTTCCACATATAAAGGGGATTGATTGATTGATTCATCCATAGATTAAGTGTGTTTGGAGTTAATGGGGACCAAAGGGGATAACATATCCTAGGTTGGGTTGATAAGTACATTGTTGGCCAGGGCATCCATATTCTTGAGGGGTTGATAAGGTGCTAAGAGTTAATAGTTTATACTCCTCTATAA
Source organism: Torreya grandis (assembly GCA_037957365.1). Classification (NCBI taxonomy): domain Eukaryota; kingdom Viridiplantae; phylum Streptophyta; class Pinopsida; order Cupressales; family Taxaceae; genus Torreya; species Torreya grandis. The sequence continues at coordinate 72,571 of JARHVA010004522.1, forward strand.
AATGTTATTGGAATGTTGAGTCAAAGGAGTTTTCATTAGGGATACAAGATGAGGGTATTATAGAACTATATGATGTTTCCCCAAAAGATAATGGGCTTAATTTAATTATGGGGGTCAAGACTAATTAGGTTGATAATCCAAGTTACATGTCTTAAATAGATGTGGGTATATTAGGATAACATGGATCTTACCTTCATGTTTAGATTTAAGAAATTAATGTAAAGTAGAGGGGAAAAAATGCATAACATGTATCCAAGGATGTCCTAGTAGGATGGTATATTTAAATTATACCTTTATAATGTAAAATAGATTCAAGAGGGTATGCATACCTACTTGGATAGGGAGGATGATTGTACCTAATGTAGGGGAAACAATGTCATTAAAGGCTCATAATAGTTTCTAATAACTACTGTTTCCTAAAAATGTGTGAAGAGATAATATTTATATTGGTTTCATTATCAATCATAACTATTTTTATTTGTGTTTAATTAACTTGGGAAGTGATAAATAATGGTGGGTCCTGATCATCAAGTTGTAATGGGGATATTTCAAAATCATGAAATGTGATGATGATAACTTTTGTAATGATTCAATGAAGTCTAATAGAGGTTAAGGTTTGTCTGATTATACATGGGTGGCCTATAAGGCTTCCATTATAGTTTTACAATGTTGTAGATAATTTTAGATAAGTTCATATAAAGACATTTTGATGAGAAGCTGAAGAAGTTATTTTAGAACTGATATCTATATCAAATCTAAGGGATTGTTATTCTATGATTTCCCTATAATATAAAATTTGGGTTTTGAGATAGGTGATGTAGGATCATCTATATAAAAAGTAGGGGTTTTTATAATAAACACCTTGGTTTTCTTGGTATTTTGATTTTTATGACCCTATGGTTGGGATCGAGTGGCTACATGTATTGCATATATTTGAAACAATTTTTTTTTTGTGTTTCTGGATTCATCTAAGTCTATAGGGTCTAAGAGGGGTTGATATTAAGTTTTATCAGAAGTTATATCTTCTTGTTTTGAATCTAATTATAACCTTGTTAGTAATGTACTAGTTTCTAGGGTGGTCATGACTCTATTGGTTTGATTATGAGGATAATTAGGACCAAATTATTCTCATAAAATATCATCCTCTTCTAATAAATATCATATTATATACTTTAAAGCATTATAACTTTTGGTATCATGCCTCAATATTTGATGGTAAGTGAATTTATTATTTCCTTGATACCATGCTAGTTTTTGAGTATGGGGGTTAACTGGATTAATAGGTGGTAGTGTGATAAGGGAAGTTTAAAGGATTTGATCAAGAATCATGGAATAAGACCCCCATAATGGATATTGGTTAGGTTTTACCACCTTTTTATGAATTTCCACGAAAAAACCTAGAAGATTGGGTTCAAGGGGAATAATAAGGTGTATGGATCGAGTACTAATATAATGCTTAAGGGAAATTTGATTACTATATAATGTAATAAATAATTTTGGGTCTTCCTATCTATAAAATTTTGTAATGTCTTCCCTCATGGATTTAGGAGAGGTAGGAGGACATGGTGTGTTATTCATGCATGAGGAGGAGGTATACGATTCAATTTGTTTCAACAACTATTGTCATGTTAGAACCATGTAGCACTAAAAAAGAAACAAAGACCAAAATGCAAAGACATAAAATATTTTGATCATCTCATTTTAGTCAAATAAAACACACACACTATTAAAAGTACTTAAATATTTTTACTTTTTAATAAACTAAACTTATAATGTGGTAAGGAGATGGGTTAATTAAGGTACTAAGAAATGGTAGTCTAAAGTTGGTTTCAAGTTTTGTTTAAGGCTGAGAACTGTTATATATGTAAAGGTACATTAAGGCATGATTCTATGTTGGAAGGAAGTGCATGGCTTGGTATTGGGGCCTACCCACTCACTTCACACATTGTAGTGATAAGGGTGTTGGGTGATTAACCTTTATACTTCTTTTCCATAATTTTTACACTCAGATGGTACACTGAGTCAGTTTTCCCCTTGGTGATGAAATCCAAGTGGGCCCACCTAAGTAGGAAAATGTTTTGATGTTTGTTTTTAGGATTATCATGGTTTGGTCATGGGTGAGAGAGTGTGACTATCATAGTGTATTAATCCCCCTAAACTAATCTATGTGGATTATCTAAACAAGCATGGGATGAATTCAATTATTTTTAGACTTAAAAAAGGAAATCAAGAATTTTGTATTTTCTCTTTTTTGAATGCAAATACACAATAAAGAAAATGTAACTAACAAAATGGTTTTACAATGAAAACACAACAATAATAATGAGACCTTGGTACCATCGGGCATGCCAAAATGTTTTATTATATTTTTGTTTGTTTTTTTAATAAATAAATGTACTAAAAACTGGAAATTGTGATATAGGGTTTTAAAGGGATACCTATGATGGAAGTTACGGACCATTGATCCAATGAAGTGGGAATTATTTTTTGGCTAGGAAGGATTACCTACACATAATAAATAACTTAAAAATTATTGATTAATAGGATAGATAAGTGGACTTCATGATGCTAGATTAGTTCCAAGAAGTGGTACACTTCTTTAAGGGGATGTCAATCCACTATTTTATGCAATCAAGTGGAAAGTGTAATAATATAAATTAAAAAAATCATGTGATATATATATATATATATATATATATATATATATATTAAATTCATTTCATTTTAGTATCCATTTCATTTATGATACTAAAATGAAATGGATTTAATATTATATATATATATATATATATATAATATTAAATCCATTTCATTTTAGTATCATATATATATGATACTAAAATGAAATGGATTTAATATATTACATATATGTTATAAAATTGTTCATTCTAATAAGCTATAGCTGAATCTTCTTGTTCTTGTATTACTTCTAATTGTTCAGTGACGACTTCTAGAGTAAGGGCAAAGACAATTGCACAAATTCCTAGCTCAAATGAAATATCACTTTGATCTATAAAGATTGGGTAAGGGACTATGAGTAAATCATAAATAGAAACCACATCACGTATAACACCTGGTAATGTCATCTACAAATAGAGATTCATGATTTTAAGAGCAAAATAAGTTAATTAAAATTATTTTGGACTATTAAACTAGCTTCAAATCATAAACAAAAGTAATAACATAGGGATTGATACTGATTATCTCATAATTAGTATTGATTATGTAATATTTGTTTATTCATGTGAAAAATCATCATAAATATTGAAAGTATGGAAATAAATATTGGGATGGGACCTAAAGGTGGGATTTAAGGGATTATAAATGGATTTAGGAATAATTAATGATTATCTAACTAAACTAAGGGTGATAAATAGAACATAAAAAATAATACCAAACTCATAATATATTCAAATGAGAAATATAGTTATGTCTAAAATGCTTTCAATATTGCATTAAATTATCATGTTGATATAGATGTTCTTAACCTTTGAATGACTGATGATAGACTAAGATAGGTAGGTCATTCTTCTAGAGGTATTATAGGGCAATTTCTCTAGCATTCAAGCGTATGAATTTGGGATCCTTCTACTTGAGGGTGGTATGAATTTAAATCAATGATGATCATAATAGGATTGATGATGATTTAGGGATTAGTGTCAATCCAATCTAAGTTTACCAAGTTCATTCAAAAAATTCCAATTCATGAGATTAAAATTATTCTTAGGCCATTTAAAATGAAGCTCGATTGGTGAGAGGTTGTTAAGAGGTTAAAATAACTTCTAATAAATTTGGGGATATTTGAATAAATTTAAGGAGGGTTAATCAATTACCTAGGTGAAAAGTAATTATTAAAACTAATTACATGATGTAAAATATTAAAGGTAAAACTACATTAACTAAGGTAAAAAAGGATGGGAAAGTGGTAAGACACATATATTCATACTAAATTAATAGTGTAAATTCATAGTGTCTACATTAGCTTAGTTTATGAGTTTTAGTCTAAATTTAATGTTTATCTCAATTGAATGTTCTTTTGTTTATATAGTGATCATTTACACATTATTCAACTTATATTCAATGGACATTTTCATATTGAATTCAACTATTTATTCATAGATAGATCATTCTACTAGTTTTCTAGCCATAAGCTCTTCATTTTCAATGCATATTAACTTATCAAAAATACACATCGAATACAATTGACATAGTATGGTCATAATGAGATGATTGAGTTACCCTGCACACCAAGACCTGGTAACCAATACATTGGGGAAGGTTTTATTCTTTAAATAAATCCCTCATTTTAGGAAAGGAAGGGTCAAGCAACCCCTACCTAGTTATTGGTTGTGTCAAAATACCCATCAACAAAATGGAGAATATAAAATATAAAATATGGGAGAGATTTGGAAAAGAATTATGTTTTTCAAGGGGAAACAATATAGGAAGGAAAAAAGAGGCTATTTCCAAGGAAAAAATACATTATTTATTAGAAACAAGACACTTTAACTAGTTTGAAAAATACAATAATTTTTTACATTAATGTCCCTAAATAACCCAACCTAGTAAGAAAAATCTTGGGATACCTAGTGATGTATATATATCATCCAATGAATGATAAGTTCATGAAAATTTAAAAGGATCATACATTACCATAATATTTTCCCCCTCCTCAAGACCCTAATGGAGTCATCTATCAATTACAAGGATTGGGTGCTTATGTGAGAAAATAGGTGAAACTAATAATATATATAGAAAGCTTCCTACCCCAATCTACAAGACTACCACACTTCAATATAACCTGGATGTATCATGATGCTAATTATGTATTTTTTGATTATATAGGATAGTGACATGTTAATATATGATCACATATTTTGGTGTGATTTTGAATTTTGAAATATTTTTTGCCTTTTGAATTTGCATTTTTATAATTTTTTTCTTTGATACTTGGATTCTAACATTTTTGGATTTTTTTGGTTTATTACTCCATAGTAATGGGTGCATAATATGACTATAATAAGATTGCCTACACCTAGATGTTGAAAAAGAGTACTTAGAGACCAATACACTTAAATATTCCTAAACTTTCACCTTATAAAATAGTCTATTTTAAAATTGACCTTGGTATGCTGAAAAGGAGTTGGAAAATTGATATGAAAATGAGAATGATTTGGTTTATAAAATTCTAAAAAATGTTTAATGGGAGATGATACAATGATAGACAAGCTGGATAATTCCATCATAATATAAGGTAAAATATGGATGAGAAACATGTAGATAAATTATAATAGATTTTACACAAGAATATGATTGACTCTAACTAACAAAACACCTCTATCTACCTTTTCCTTACCTTTCAAATAAAACACCTAGCTAAGGTTGGTAATAGAATAAAATATATAATAGGTAAAATAGGATGATTAGTGCTTATGATGAGATCTTGGTTGTATTACCCAAGGTATAACCATAAAACTCACAAACTAAAAAATACAAGTGGTGAATATATAAGTGTATAAGGAGAGCCTAGAGGTGAAATAAAGGTATGATTAATCCTTTAGGAATAATAGAGGTAGGAAAAAATTCAAGGATAAAATTAAACCCAAAGAGTGGAAAGATAAACCCAAAAGGGGGAATATCAACCCAAGAGTGAGGAAGATAGAAAAAGCCACCAAAGAGTCCAAAAAGGAGGCAATAGCCAAATAAACCATGAGGTAAATAAACTATACTAAAAGTTAAAGTGCATGAAATTAAATATCATGATATAATAAAAGTAAAGATATAGGATTGATAATTAAAATAAAGAAATTTAGAGGTGGTACTTAATAAGTTAATGTTAGGTAGGTAGGATACAAGAGGCATAAGCGAAACTAGAAGTATTAGATAAAATAAGATATGATAAAACAAAGGATAGTTATAAGAAATGTGATAATAACTTTAACATAACCTAAAAATTAAATGTATAACTTAGTCTAATAAAGAGGATTATACATTTAATAAGGAACAATTATAATAAAAAATATAGCATTTATCTTATAAGATTTCTTAAAATTGAATTTTCTTGAACTTAACATGTGAAATAATATTGATTATTACCTCATTATTATGTGAGATGTTTTGAAGAGGAAAGGGTCATAATATTTTCTCAAATTTGGGGAATGGTGAGGATGGGCATCATAATATGATCATAAGTAGGCATTTAAGTATGGATGGGAATCAAAAGATGCACCAAATTCTAAATTAAAATAAGAGTGGGAATCATAATATGTCCCTACATGTGAAGTGATAAAAATATGGACATCATAATATGCACCAATGTATTAAATATAACGAGGTAGAGTAATGTTGTATTGAATATAAACCTCAATGTCGACATAGTTATTAATTTTTTTGTTATATTATGTGTGAATATATATTATAATAGTATATTTTACATCTAGTAGTCTATAATTTGGTGTATAATCCACTAAAAATTATTCAATGTGTATCCTATTCAAAATCATAACACATACATGTTTATTTTCTTACTATTATGCTCTAATTGAATTATTAAAATACAAATTTAAGTGCCAAATATGAAAAAAATGAACTAGAAAGTGATAATGGAAACTATGAAAAACAAATTACACAAATATTAGCCTAAATAAACATAAGACAAGAAAAATATAACAAATTTAGGTGTTCTCTCATCCTCATTGAAATATATCATACTCATGGATAGATTTAATACCAATGAATGGCCTTCATAAATAGAATTACAATTTACACTTGTACAAACACTTTCACAATGATTTAAACTTATTACAACTTTTCTCAAATAATTCACAACACTTAAAAAACAGCACAAACTATGAGAATAATGAAACACTTAACCTTTGAATCAATACTTGTAAATGTACTATTAAACACAACTTAAATTGAATGATATTAACTCACCAAAATCCCTATTTATACATAAAATCAATAATAAGAGGTACATGTATTTCCTAGGGAATGAACTAAACCATCAAAAAGTCTTAAAATAAGGCACACTAATAACCATTAAACATTTGAGCTTAGTGTGCATGATATTATGATAACCCACAACCCTAGTTTTTTTTTGAAAATGGAAGAATTGATGTGGGTTTCTCTAAAAATACAGAGTGATAACTTTAAAATAAAAAAATAATATATTATAAAACTATACAGATCACTCTAAGACTTATTTTAATTGTATAAACTCTTCATGCACATTTATATCTAAGAAGCTCACATGAATTGTCTTCAAAAAGTGCCTTATAAGAATCTATCACATATATTAGAATAGTGGAAGTAGTTATCTCACATAACTACTTACTAGATATAAATTTTAGATCATGCCTCCCAAATTAAAGGATTTTGTTCTCTAAAATATTTAGGATCTTAGTAAATGAGGAAAATTCTTTGTCAGTAGTAGACTATGAAGTGTAAAACTACATATTTTTGTATAAGAGACAAGTGTGCAAGGTGTAATATTGTTTATGTAATTTGGCATGTGATTGAGTAGTAAAATATTATAGAAGATGAAAATACTCATTTGGGATGGAATTTAAATATAAATACTATGAAAATACATACCTTCATCATAGCTCTATAAATACATGTATTGTAAACAAGAAATAATTAATATTTGTGAGATAATGATATAGAGATTATTTGATGGTTGCATTGAAACTTTTTTATGTTGTTCTATGCACATAAGTTTCCTCATTATGTTTGAATCTACATGTTTAATATAACAAAGATATATGATTTTGGATGGAAAATAATTATTAATAAAATATACATTATTTATTAATTATTCTAATTACCATAATCCTATCTTGATATTCCAGACCGATAACTAAACTCATACAAAATAAACCTTGTCATGTGATGATGGGCATTTATATTAACTTATACTAAAATTTGTGTGATAATCATGGAATGGAAACATTATGATACGATTACTCAGTAAAATAGACATTCAATAATGGCTAGATGAAATAATTCACAAATTTATATAAGAAAAAGTTAAGACAATAAGAGGATATACAAGATAAATAATAACCAGACATATATATGGTGAAAATTATTATATATTCTAGTGTGAATTACCAAGATTTATAGATGTTTGTTGTTAATTATTGAATACTTCTACTCCATGCCTATAAAAATAGAGGACTTCATTTGGACTAAAGAAAATCTAGAAAAATTGTGAAACTTAGATACCTATTAGATGAGTGAGATAGATCATAGGATAAAAAACCAAAATTTACAAATGCATTAGTGATTTTTCAATACAAAGTTAAATTACATTTGAAATGATGCATAAATATTTTTAAAGAGGAATCAAAGGTAAATTATTCTAGAAACTACCTATATTCTTGAATGTTGTTTTTCTGAAGAAGGCCATGGTGTCAATCATAGCCAATATGAAGTAGTCTTATAGGGTGCTATGGGGATGCATATTGAGAGGAAATGAATGATGAATAATTGAAAAGAGGAATAAAAACCTTGTTATATCTATTTTTATTACCCCTCTTTTTAAAATTTTAATATTTTAATTCTCACATATGATGGATTGCAGCATGAAGTCTAAAATTATATTGGCAAGGGCCAACTTGTTTACATAAATTTGATAATTATTTCTTGCGTATGTGATTCAATGTGATATATTTATATTTTGACTAATTTTAAACATTCATAACATCATTTAAGTGAATCATGTATTACATAGCATTATTGATCAATTTGACATAAAATATGATACTTTTAGTAGGAACAAGTTCGCCTTTGATGTCTATGAATAACAAGTAAAATGTAAGTAATTAAAATAAGTAATTATCATGTAGTTAAATAATGATAGTAATACATAATTTGATCATTGGTTTGCATGACTACTGCTACTTTGATGTTTTGTGACACTTTGAATTTGTTTTAGATTAAAACATTATTAGTTTCTATAGTAACTAGATATATATCCTAATTTAATTATAATTTTTTTCATTAGCATAAACATTAATTACTTAAATATGAAGGATTGTAGTGATTGAAAATCTCTATTTTGACACACTCTTGTTATTTTTTGATCACCAAAATTTATGGTTAATTTTTTAGTACTCAGCCTGGTTATACATAAATTCACACTTGAGAAACAAAAATGCCAAACATGATATGACATAGCTTGATCATTTGAAGGTTATCCTAATTTTGATTTTAATATTAACCAAACCATAGTGTTTGCCACTATTAAGCATTATATCATTGAATAAGGAGACAACTAACTAAACAACTTCAAGTATTAAGTTGATTATGTTTTTATGTTTTAGATATAGTGTAGTGATTAATAGAACATTATATTATCATTTTGAATCTTTAGAAAAGATATGGGTGTAATTTTTATGTATGGGACATTTAGTTCAAGTTATCTTTAAATATTTAAATAGGAATAAGGTACTCGAGGTTCAAAATATAAGTTTTGTCCAATATTAATTAATTTTAAGAAAAAATTGTCTTTGATATTTATTATATATATATATATGATATTTAAAACTTGTCCTCACATTGATATGGTATGATGACATATTTTATAGAGTATTTAGCGACTAGTCAATTATCCAACTTAGTTGAACATGTTGTGGTAGTGGTAAGTGATTTGGTAGTGGTTATTTAATAGAGTAATTAGTTAAATTTTCCTCCCTCAAATATAAAGTACATGCCAACATTAACTACATTAAATTTTCCTTGGGGGAGGTCACCATAAGGAAAGCGATTGTATTTTTATTTTTTATTTTTGCATGCAAGCTCTGGTGGAATCAAAACTCTGCAACTTAGATCTTTTTTATGAGAATAAATATAGTCAGTTTGAGAACATCAAATATATTGAGAAATTTTTCATTTAAAATATAGGCATGGACAATCTATTTGGTGTTGTTATGTGTACATTTTGATTAAAATGTTTTTATTATGCATGTTAATATCTATGCATATTGTATTTTCTTCTTGTTAAATGCATGAGATGATTTGGTAACATTAATATTTTTCATTTTATTTTCATTCAAAAAGGTTTTGGTAGTTTAAAAAAATAAATTGGCGGTGGAAACTTGTGATATTGCATTATGATTCATCATTTGGGAGATTGAACTCAGGTTTCTCTTACATGAGTATTCAGTCATGATAATATCTCATTTTGTTTTTATCATATGGTTTTCTAATTATTAGCCTATGATTTTACTTAATGGTTTATAATTTTGTAAATTTTTGGCATATTTTCATACAAGACTATAACTCAATGGATATGAGATAACCTTTTATTTTAAAGGGTGAATTCAACAAGTATTTTGGATCTAGGTTCACATTTCATTTCAAGATTTAAATTTACATTAACAATATGATAAAGATATTGTTGATACAATTTAGAAAGTTTATAATTTATTTTTAATATATTGTTTATAGAATATTTTGCATTCACTTAATGAATTTTTTTGGTAGTACCAATTTTAATTAATAGTGTTAGTTGTTAAGCAAACAATTTTTGAAAGAACTATGGATATCACTTTCATAAAACTAAGATTTATTTCCTAAATAAGAAAGTTTTCTAATATTATTAGAATTTAGATATTTCTTTGCATTATTGATGTTTCATTAATAATATCCTCATGATCCTTCTATGAAAAAAAATACATTCTATGTTTTGAGATATTGATATGGAAAGGTTATTGAATAAGTCATTTAAAATTTCAATTATCTAAAGGAAAAACCTCTAGTTAGTAATGGGTTATTTGCATGTAAGATTATATGTTGTTTCATGATATTTTAGAATGAATATAGAAGTTTTTAGTCCTCTTTCATGACTTATACTTCTTCATACAGTAATTTTGAAAATATTTTCATATAATACAGTTTTGTTGATTAAAAATGGTTAACATTTGTATATTTTATGATTTATTGAGTTCACATGAAGTTATTTTTCATGGAAAATAATTATGGTTTATGGGTATACATAGAGGGTTTTCATTTAAATTATTTTTTCCTATTATCTCATTGTAAGTTTTATGAATGTTAGTGCAACAACTCCTCTGGGTTAACTAGAGTTACACTACTTTTTAAAAACAAATCTCAACTTCAGAATTAATTCAGCATTACTGATCTCTAATTAAATGCATCATTTAAAATAATCTAAGATATTAACCACAAGATTAAGTGTGATTAATTTATCCATTTATCAATATAACATATGCGAATTTTATTTCATAATTTCATCAATATAATCTACTATAATAATCCAAGTTAATAATTTAACCATTAATGATTAAATAGTAAAACATGTACAAATATATTATAGCCAAATGTTTTTGTTCATAATTTACATAAAATAGTAAAAGTATTCAATATTACATATCTAAATAATATATTACAATTATATAATTTTCCACAAAACATACGAGTTTATAAAACTCATTATTATTTGAAAATAATGAGTAAAGCTTCTATCAATTGACTACTAGAAATAGAGGGAGAGTATAATTTACACCAAACATGGACCCATGATCCCTCACACAATATCCCAACAAGGGAGTGGACCTATCTTCATGGATGGGTAGATGATAATGGTGCAAGTATCAATAAATCAACTAGAACCCATGTGTTGTAAGATAACTATCACATGCAATATATCATAAATAAATCCATTTCCAACATGATATCATGCATACATGCAAAATAAATCAAATATATGAAATTTTAATGTTTAATTATAATCATTACTTCAACCAAATTTTTCATAAAGTTTTAGATCACAAGGATTAATCATATTCACACACACAACTCAATCAAATTACATACAACATGCCTATTAATGACACTAAGTAAGAATGTGAAGTCTGTCTCACCTACTTATTTAGTGTCATTAATATCATATTTAAACATACATAATAAATGTAAGAATCCATAGATCCAATATAATTTTCCATACAAAATGACACAACATATTTAATCATGAGGAAATCATGCATATAACCCATTGTATGTTTCACAAATAAATAGGAAATATAGCCAACTATTCATAATACATGAACTACTATAACTTGTTTAATAAATACATTAGTATGAATTTACTATTTGTAAAACATTATTCAACAATAATTATATTAATAAAATGAATTATATAATTTTATATATAAATCACATTTTATGCCATATCTTGATAATAATCCTAAATCATAAGCTCACTATACTATTCCATCTCATACAATTATCACTTATATGGCTGATAAAATTAATTTATTTTAAATTTAATTTTAGAATTTATGCATGTAATAACCATGATACATTCATGTTTATTACACATCTTTGTGCATTTATATAAACATATGTTCATTGTAGGCTAAAATTAAATGTTTAAACTAGGTTCTCTCAGTCATTCTTTTCAACCTTGCACATATCCATTTATTTTCAAATAGTTAATTGTTGATTTTAAAATTTATTGGCTTGGAACCAAACTCTTTATTTTAGAATAGTTAGCCATTGCTTTTTTAACTAAAGTCATTAACTATGTTTTGGATGTTTTGTTCGTAAGATGGCCTTCAAGCTCTTTTGATGAAATGTATAGTCAAAATTTGTGTTCAGAAAAATGGTAGTCAAACTTTTTATTCCATAGTGGTTAGTCAAAAAATTTACATGAAGGAGAGTCTGAAAGAGGATTAGAGATTTTGGAAGTAGTGTTCAGTATTTACCCTTCAACAATAATGTTCAGAACTTGATTTTGAAAATTTTTAGTCTTTGATGGAATTATTTGGCATTTTACATTGAAATTCCTATTTAGCACTTGGGTTTGACAAAGAAATAGTCAAAATATCTGTCTAAGAAATAAGTAGTTAGGTCTTTTATTTACAACAAAAGTTTTAAAGACTTAGAATTCACAAACTAAAATTCTAAACAAAAGTCATGAAGACTTGGGTCTTTAAATTAAATCTTTAGAATATTTTCTTTGAAAGCAAGACATTTTTAGTGTTTTGATGCTTCCCAGAGACACATGTAATCTTCACACAACACCTATAGGTCCCATCCTATTCAAAATGGACTTTTAACACCTAGTTAATTTGAAAAAAGCATCCTGGGGTTATGTGGCACTTTTTTTCTTCTTCGAAAGATAGTCAATTTTAAAGAAACCACGCCAAAAAAATCCACATCAATAGAGTTCTAAGTAAGTGAGTTAGTAGGATGATAACACATGGTTGAATATTGGTGACCCAAATATCTAGAGCCATCCATGTAGTTTAATATTTCTCAAAGTAGTAGGTTAGTGGGATGGTGCCACGTGACACAATCCCAATGACCTAACATCCTATAATAATTCATACAAAGAGATGATGATGTCAAAAAATGTTAGAACCAAAATAATGATGGGATGTTTCCACATGACATTATCCTAGTGACCCACAATCCTGGATACATCTATGTAGTAGGTGATGATACTAGTAGGTCTCAAGTAATTAGGTGAGTGGGATGATGCCATGTGGCAAAATATTTATACTTTATAGAGAGAAAAATAAACATGCATTTGAAGCCTTAACTATAGAATTAGGAACCAATTAGAAGTGGCCATGTGTTACCTATTAGAGATATCGAATATACTTAGCTCCTAGACCTATTAGAGATGTAAGAGCCTAGGAGATCCCTGACCTATCTTAACATGCCATGTGGAAAATCTATACAAAGTGGTAGGCTAGTCATTAAGGGTTTGATAATGTTAGAGTAAATTACAAGTGGCACTAGAGAGGCTGATCAAAGTATTCCACATGTCCCAGGTTGGTGATTCACTCTACCATGTGTATAAATATGGGAGCACAAATCATGAAACCATTAGAATGTTGAGTCAAAGGTTTCCCTCTAAGGTATTGAGACACTGAGAAGACACCATGTTACAAATTTTTGTGAGCTTGGTGGGTTGAAGGATTTGAAGCTTGGTACAATAGGTCTAATGGTCCCAAGTCCACAAACTCTCAATAAGATGAGATGTAGTAGTGAAAAATCTAAAAGTTTGAGCACCTAGTTGAATGAAATAGAACCAACTATGTCATGATGGAAAATCAAAAGGAAATCAGGAGATAAGTTGTAATCAACCTATTAGAATGAATGACACTCTAGGTATAGGGTCATCAAGGAATAAATATGAAATTGATAGGTCATCCAACTGTCAAGACCATCAAAGGCTAAGAATATATTGTGCACTCAATTTGATTTATAGAATCAATTTTAAGTTTAACTATTTCATGTATAAGAAATAATAACTATCATGGTGTGCATGGTGGGATGATGTGAAGAGCATAAAAAGACACCTCATAGAAATTAATTGCATAAATTTTGGTTTGCCTTCAATCTATTAGAAGTCTTGAGAAACCTCCTCAACCATATTTATTTATTCATTATAACTTCTACGTTAATGGTAAAATTCTATTGATTTCAAACTCCTTAGGCTTACATGCCTATTTAAGATCAACTCTTGTATTTTAATAAAGGATAACACCTTTTAGAATTATTAACAGAATAGTGGAACAAACTAACTCTTTATCCCTAATTAAAATATATTAGTCATTTCCTTCCATGCATTTTCCCTACTTTTTAGATTAGTTTTCTAAGTCGAGGTTGTTTGGAAGCTAAGTCTATAGTTTGATGAGCATTTGATGAATCCCAAGTTATTTTTAATACAAACATCTTTATCTAAAAGCTTTGTCATGTGATAAATTGGGTCTATGAATGCATATGATGACCTTTTTTTCTTCTTTATCTTTGATAATTCATTCCATATAATCTTGCATCAACATTAGTTGGATTTGTGATAATTCTATATAAACTAAGGACTAGTCTATGAAAAGATTTATTTGCTAACAAAATAAGGCTAGATGACATTAGAAAGTGGGCTATTTTTTTCTCCCTACCCTTATCTCTTTTTACCTTTTATATCCATTTGTTAGATTAGTTTAGCTTACTTTCTGAGTTACAGTCTAAATTTAATTTTTATCTCAATTTCATGCTCCTTTGTTTATATACTGCTCATTTACACATTTATAAACTTATAAGTGATATATGTTTTTATTTTGAATTTGTCATTTATTCATAGATAGATCATTTTATTAGTTCACTAGTAATAAGCTCTTCATTTTCAATTCATATTAACTTATCTAAAATACACACCAAAGACCCTTGACATGGTATGGTCATAATAAGTTGACTAGGTTACCCTATGTACTAAGACCTAGTAACCAAGACCTTGGGGAAGGTTTTATTCTTGTAATAAATCCCTCCTTTCAAGATAGGAAGGGACTAACAACCCCTATCTAATTTTTGGATGCATGTTAAAAGATGTATTAACATTTTCTGGCACTAGAAGGAAGGCCAAATGGTGTATTATAAACTCTTTTAAATCTTTTTAAAGAGTTTCCTAGTTGTTTTCTAGGTTCTTAGACTTGAAAAGTTTTTATCTAAGTCTTCTAATGGCTTTGGCTTGGCTAGGAAGACATAGTTGTCTTTTGGACATTCTAATACCTTCCCATGACTTTCCAAGAACCCACAAAGTTTTATGCAAAGTATATCCATGGTAGGAGTTCAACTATTGAGGATCACATGTATGCTTTTAGAGAAGTCATTAATATGAAGCAGATTCAACATGAGGATATGTCCTATCACCTATTCCCATTTTTGTTAGATCAAACTATATATTTTTGGTACCTTGGTCTACCAAAATGGTACATCATAACATATACCATATTTGAGAACCTATTCCTTAACCATTTTAGCATGCACATTGACCCTTCTATCTTGTTCTACCAATTTTATATAGCCCATAAAGAGCCTAATGAGACAACTATTGTATTAAATGATAGATTTAATTAGATATACACTAGGTTGAAGGATCCTTTTTTTTAATTAGAGGATGCAAGCATGGGATTATATTTCAATGCTCTAAATAATTTAACTACCATGTTCATCAACATAAACCCCTCTACTCTTACCTCATTAGCATTAGTCTACCAAGAGGATATCAATATAGAGCAATAATCAATGACTTAGGGTATTTATATCCATAATCTTTTATGTTACATGCCTACAAGTTAACCCATTAACCAATTCTCACCTCACTACCAAACATTTCCCCAAGCCTTTACCCAACTGAACTTCATTTTGATATAGGAGAGACCTTATCATTTATTTAATGCATATGACTTAGTTAATTCTATTTAAAATTAATATGTTAATTCTTATGATGTTAGTGATTCTTTATATTTTTGTGTTATTACTAATAAAATACCATCTATTGCATAGATAATCATGAATCAATGTACAATCTGATTTATGAAGTTGCATACCAAAATTCATCATTTGGAGTTTGTGAATCAAGTTGCACTACTAGTTTAGAGTTGATCATGTGCACTGAGGAAATCCCATCTCACAAGCCTGATCCATTACTTGAATGTTACAATAGTAATAATGATGACTCTAAAAATGAGGAAAAAAACATTGTAAGAGGCACCCTATTGGTTAAAAATCAAATTAATGAGAATACGCCTACACAAAATGAACAAACTAACCTTTCTTGGTGTCATTCAAAAGAACAACTAGAGGAGTTAGAGTTATTAGATGAGGAAGATGAGTACTATTCATTCGAAGCATTTTTACCCTTGAATGTTGTAATTTTCACAAAATGATCCAATATGGGCAAAAAGCCATTGGTAGTAGTTTGTCTTCCCATTTATCATTTGAATAGGAAGGAAGAAAAGGAGAAATCATGTTGATTTAAGCTACTTACACAAGGAAGAAAACTAAGAAGAAGGTGGTTGTCCCTCTAAGGAGAAAGATATAGAGGATTCCAAAGTTGATGATCTATCTCCCTATTTTAAATCTGCCTTAAAAATATTTGATATTACCCAAGTGTTCTTCTCAATAGAAGAGGAAATAAAAATGTGAAGTCTCAAACATGGTGGCCTTAATGAAGAAGTCACACCAATGGAGGTTCAAGCTAAGAATGACCTTATTCATCCCATATTTCCAAATTATTTGGCCACTAATGATAAATTTATAAGGTAGTTGATATGGGAAGAATCTAAAACACTTCCATACTTTTTAGATGCCAATTAAAACAAAGGGGATGCAATGTAATCATCTATTTGCATCAAAGAGGAGCCACTATGTGACTCATCTACTAGCTACCACAAAGAACATGCCACTTTTAGGTTGGATTTTCCAATGAGTCTAGTATGTATGTGACTTTTCCCTATCCCTAATTATAATAAAAAGTATGGTATGAGGAATTTTATTTAACCTATCCTTCATTCTTTCTATAATTTAGGTGCAAACATAATGTGAAGTTTTATATTCCTAAATTTTTTGGATTGTATAAACTAAACATTAATAATCTTTATGGTATAGTGTTTTCCATAGTAGGGGGTATCATAGAATCAAAAATGTGTTCCCACTACCATTATCAAAATCCTAAAGAATTGGGTGTCTAACTAATTCAAGCATACATTTTCTTGAGGACCACTATAATTAATTTCTCTTTTCCTTTCAATTTATTTTCTACTTTTCCTTCATGTCCAATGTTGTTAATGAGGTTTCCCTTTTCTTTTTTTTCTTTTTTTTGGTCCTTCTTTTTTTCCCATATGCTTCCCCTTATTGATTAAATAAATGAAAGGAAGGGATGTTTTAAAGTAATAAATATGGCATTTAGGGAGCCTGATTGAAAATTTTACTTAAAATTTATGTGTGAAGCTACTATTATTGCTTTGTTCATTTCCTATGTTATAAAGTCCAATGATCTTTAATAAGACTTGTAAATTTTAAAATAGTTATCTTATTGTTTAAATATATCTAATGAACTTAATGAAATACATGAATACAAATGCAACATTTCTTTAATTGTAATTTGTATTGAGTTGTCATGAACTTGATGATTTACTTGTATATATAGTTTAGTCCCCAACCCTCTATGGATGAATTGAAAAATATCCTTCCAAAACAATTAAGATAAAAGTAAATTATAAAATTCTCCTCAAAAGGGTGATCTCAAAGCATCCACCATAGGATTTAAGTCTTGATTGGTAGTGGATCAAGGCCTTTGGAAAGAACCATAGGTATCTCTATTAGGGCTATAAATGTTTGGATGGTAGTAGATAAATTCCTAAAACATTTCCCCCCAAGTTGAGTTGTAAAATATTTATCCTTCAGTAGTTTTGGCCTTATAAAAATCTAAATTATTGTGTGTGAATACAAAATAAAGGAATGAATCACTTGGTCACACAAATATATGGTTTTGATAGGATTATAGATTAGTATGCCACTTGTTCTTATAAAATTTAGTACCTATTGAATTTTGGTTTGTTTTAAGTAACAACTTATAGCTAATGTTTTTTCTTATTGTGAAACTAGAGATTCTATATTCTTGAAATACTCAAGAGTATTTCCTAGTAGGAGTCACCATTTTTTGTTTCTTTCACAACACACCCAATTTTTAGTCTAAAAATGGGGACCCTTATTTTTCTCTAGATTCTGATCTTATATATTTCAAGAGTTCATTGTGGTTGTTGGTTTAAATCAACATTCTTGGCAATTCACTAAATGATTAAGTTACAAGTGACTGAATGGGTTTACTTTAGTGTTTTTGTATTTGTTTATTTTAGTCTAATATTTCATTTAGAAATTCCTTCATTTAATATCAAAATTTTCATAAATATATTAAGTCTTAGCTTATTTTCCTATTGGTGTTTTGAAACACATTTCAAAGATTCCTTTTAGGTTATTTCACCTTAGTTTTATACAAATTATCTAACTTTTTCATTAGTATATTGCTTCTTATCTTTGGAAATTCAATCCATTTCAACTTCAATTTTGATCTAAATGGCTAAATTTCTATGAAGTTTCACTTTTTGACTTAGTCTCTTTTCATGTGAATGGATGAAATCCTCTTTGAATTCCAACAAATGGATAACTTTGTGCATAGTTTTATTTTACACTTAATCATTTTTATAACCTTGAACATAGCCATTTATTTTCAAATAGTTATCTATTGGTTTTCAAATTCATTAGCTTGGAACCTAACCATTTATTTTTGAATATGTAATCTATGATTTTTGAACCTAAGTCACTAACTATGTTTCAGAGGTTTTGTTCACGGGTTGGCCTTTGAGCTCTTTCAATGAAATGAATAGTTAGGATATATGTTTAAAAAAATGGTAGTTGGAATTTATGTTTGGTAATGGGTAGTCAAATTTTTTGTGCAAAGAAGAGCCTATAAGAGGCCCATAGATTTGGAAATTAGTGTTCAACATTTACCCTTTGGTAAAAATGTTCAAAACTTATTTTTAGCATTTTGGTCTTCATTGAAATTATTTAACATTAGTCAGTGGCATTCCTATTTAGCACTTGTGTTTGGAAAATAAACAATCAAAAGCTTTACACAATAAAAACTTAGTGGTTAATTTTTTCAGTAAAAGTTTTAAAGACTTAGGCTTCACAAACAAAAATACCAAACAAAAGTCCCAAAGACTTGGGTATTCAGAATAAATATTCAAAACATTTTATTTGAAAGTAGTAGTTTTTTAGTGTCTTGATGCAACCTAGAGACATGCTTTATCTTTCCAAAACACCCATAGGTTCTATACTATTCAAAAAGGACATTTAGTACTTATCCAATTTCATAAAATCATCTAGGGACCACATAACACATTTTAGATTCTTTAAAAGACTTAGTTTATTTTTAAGAAATCACCCCAAATTAATCTATGTTAATAGAGTTATGAGAAAGTGATTTATAAAGATGATGCCATGTGGTGAAATCTTAATGAAACAAATCCATAGATCCATCTATGTAGTTTAATATATTTCAAAATAGCATGTTATTAATATTGTGCCATGTGGAATAATCCCCATGATGGTATATTGTCATGTGGCATCATCTTAGTGACCTGTTATCCTAGATATTTTTGTGCAAGAAGAAATGATGCCAATAAGGCTCAGGCAAGCGAATGAGCAGGATGATGCCACATGTTAAAATCCCACTACTCCATAAAGATAAAAATCATCATGTACTTAAGCCTCAACTATTAGACTAAGAACCAATCATAAGTGGCCATGTGTCACATATTAAGGATGTCATATGTAGTTAGCTCCCAGACTTATTAGAGATGTAAAAGATCTTGGGACAGCCTTGACCTATCATAACATGCCAAGGGGTAAATCTATATAAAGTGTCACATTAGTCATTAAGGGTCCAAAAAAGTTAGAGTGAAGTATAATTGGCATTGGAGTGGATGATCAAAGGATGCCATGTGTCCCCAATTGGCACTTCATCCTCCCAAGTGTATAACTATGAGATCATGGGGCATGGAGCATGGAACCATTAGAATGTTGAGCCAAAGGTTAATCCCTATAAGGTCTCAAGACCTCAAGAAGATACCATGTTATAGCTTCTTAAGATATTGGGGGGGGGGGGGGGGAGGGTTGGATGAATTGAAGCTTGGTGAAAAATTTTAATGGTCTTAAGGTTGTAGACTCCTGAGAAGATGACACATAGTAGCAAAAAATCTAAAATATTAAACACTTACATGAATGAAATAAAACCAACCATGCCATAGGTATAAATAAAAAGGAAATTAGGAGGATATAAGTTGCATTAAAATTTTAAAAATTAATGACACACTATATTTGAGGTCATCAATGCATAAACATGAATTTGATAGCCCATCTAACTTTCAAAACCATCAAAGGTGAAGAATGGACTATGCACTTAATTTTATTTGTATAACCAAATCATGGTTCAACTAATTCATTTATAGGTTAGAATAACTATCATGGTGTGCATGGTGGGATAATGTAAATATCATAAAAAGATAGCTTGTGGAAATCAATTGCATAAATTCTAGGAATGCCTTTAATTTGTTAGAAGTCTCAAACTGCCTGCTCAACCAAATTTATGGATTTATTATAACTACCCCATTAGTAAGAAAATTTTATTGAGTTATAACTCCTTAGGCATACATTCCTATTTAATATCAACCTTTGCATTTTAATAATGGTTGGCAACATTTAGTTTTACCAAAAGAATAGTGGACTAGACTAGTTATTTCTACCTAATTAAGTAGACTAGTCATTTCCTTCCATTTATTTTCCTTACAAGATGAGTCCATTTGAAATTTGGGTCTATATCTCAATAATCATTTGATGAATTCTAAGTGATCCTTAATATAAACATATTTTTTTGAAATCTTTATCATGAGATAATCTATGTCTATGTATGCATATGGTGACATTGTTTTCCTCTTTGGCTCTGCTACTTCATTCTACATACTCTTGCATCATCCTTAGTTGGATTTGTGCTAATTCTAGATCAACTAAGGACTAGTCTATGAAAATATTCATTTTCTTAATATAACATGGTTGGATGACATTAAAAAGCAAGCTTTTTTTTCTCTTTTCTCCCCACCTTTCCTTCTTTTGACATTTTTTAATCTAACGGTTAGATTAGTTTAGCTCATTTTTTGAGTTATAGTCTGAATTTGATGTTTATCTCAATTGAATGTTATTTTATTTATCCATTACTAATTTATGTATTGTTTAACTTATAAACAATAGATATTTTCTTTTTGAATCATTTTTTTATTCATAGATATATCATTCTATTGGTTTGCTAGCCAAAAGATCTTCATTTTTAATGCATATTGACTTGTCTAAAATACACACTAAAGACCCTTAACATGATATGGTCACAATGAGATGAATGGGTTCCTTTGTTTTTAATTATAACAGTAAATTCATCATTTTAGGAGTGTAAGTGTCTAATTACCCCTACCTAATTGTTGGTTGCATGTCAAAATATGCATATAAGATATAGAGAATAAAAAATAAATATTATGGGAGAGATTTGGAAAAAATATATTTTTCAAGGGGAGACAATAGAGGTAGGAAAAATAGGCTACCACCAAGGAAAAAATACACTATTTATTAGAAACAAAACACTCTAACTAGTTTGGAATACAATATTTCTTAACATTAATGGCCATAAATAACCCAACCTAGTAAGCACAAGCTTGGGATACCTAGTGAAGTATATAGATCATCTAGTGAATGATAAAAGAATGAAAATGTAAAAGGATCCTATATTCCCATAATATTTTCCCCCTCCTTAGGACCATGATGGATTCATCAATCAATTACAAGGATTGGGTGCTTGAATGAGAAAGTAAGAGAAACTCATAATATATATGTAAAGCTTTTGACCCTAATCTACTAGATGATTACACTCTAATGAAAGTTGGATGTATCATGAGGCCAATTATTGATTTTTGGATTTTAATAGGATAGGGGCATGTTAATTATATGATCACATCTTTTGGTTTGATTTTGAATTTTGAAAGATATTTTGCCTTTTGAATTCACATTTTTTATTCTTTTTATACTTGGATTTTGACTTTTTTGGATTTTTTTGGTTTATTAATCCATATAATGGGTTAAAAATGTGACTATCATAAGATATCCCACACTTAGACACTAAAAAAGAGTAATTAAAGACAAATACACATATATTATTAAACATGTATCTTATAAAAGAGTCTATTTGAAACTGACCTTGGTATTCCCAAAAGGAGTTGGAAAATTGAGATTAAAATGAGAATGATTGGGTTTACCCAGTTGTAAAAAAATTATAATTGGAGAGGATAAAATGATAGACAAGTTGGATAGTTCCATCATAAGAGAAGATAAAATATATATGATAAACATATAGATAGACTATAATAGCTTTTCCAAGAGAATATGATTGACTCTAACTAATAAATCACCATTATCTACCATTTCCATACCTTTTAAATAAAACACCTAGCTAAGGTTGGTAATAGGATAAAACATATAATAGGTAAAATAGGAGGATCAATACTTTTGATGAGGTCTTGGTTGTATTACCCAAGGTATTACCATAAAACTCACAAACTAAAAACACCAAGTGGTGAAAATATATGTGTATAAGGAGAGCCTAGAAGTGAAACAAAGGTATGACAAATCTATGAGGAAAAATATAGGTAGTAGGAAAAAATTCAAGAATAAAAATAAACCTAAAGAGTGGAAAGACAAACCCAAGAGGGTGACTATCAACCCAAGAGGGAGAAAGACAAAAAAAATATACGAAAGAGTCCAAAAAGGAGGCAATAGTCAAATTAACCAAGTGGTAAAGAAAATGTACTAAAAACTAAAGTGAATTAAAGTAAAGATCAAGATAAAATAAAACTAAATATATAGGAGTGAAAATTAAAATAAAGGAACTTAGAGTTGATGCTAAATAAGTTAATGTTAGGTAGGTAGGATCTAAGAGGCATAAGAGAAACTAGAAGGAGTAGATAAAGTAAGTTATGATATAACAAGCGATAGATATAAGAAATGTGTCAATAATTTTAACATAACCTACAAATTAAATTTCTAACTAAGTATAATAAATAGGAATATACATTTAATAACGAAAATTCATAAAAAATTATAACATTTATCTTGGAAGATTTTTTTAAATTTGAATTTATATTTCTTTAACATGTGCAATATTTATTGATTATTAACTCATTGTTATGTGAGATGTTTTGAAGAGAAAAGGGTCATAATGTTTTCTAAATATTGAGGAATGGTGTGGATGGACATCATAATATTCCCATAATCATGAATTTAGGTAAGGATGGGCATTTAAAGATTCCCCAATGTCTAAACTAAAAGAAGGGTAGGCATCATAAGATGTCCCAACATGTGAAGTGATAAAAATATAGACATCGTAATATGCATCAACGTGTTAAATATAGTGAGGTAAAGTAATATTGTGTTGAATATAAACTTTAATGTTGACATAGTTATTAATTTTATTTTTATATTATTTTTGAATCTATATTATAATAGTATATTATAAATCTATTAATCTATAATTTGGTGGATAATTCACTTAAAATTATTTAATAAAGATTCTATTCAAAATCATAACACATACATGTTTATTTTCTTACTATTATGATTTAATTGGATTATTAAAATAAAAATTTAAGTGATAAATATGAAAAAAAATAACTAAAAAGTGAGAATGGAACCTATGAAAAAAAAAATGACACAAAGATTAGCTTGAAGAAGAAGAAACACAAGACAAGAAAATTATAACAAAGTTAGGTGTTTTCTCATCCTCATTACAATATATCATTCCCATGTATATTTTTAATACCAATCAATGGCCTTAATGACAATAATTAAATTTTACAATTGTTCAAAGGATTTTACAATGCTTTGCACCTTTTACAACTCTAATTAGACAATTCACAACACCTAAAAAATAAAACCAACTATGAGAACAATGAAATAGTGAACCTTTGACTCAAAACTTGTAACTCCATTATTAATCCCAAATTAAATTAAATTATTTTAACTCACCCAAAGGCCTATTTATATAAAAAAATCAATAATAATAGGTACATGTATTTCATAGGGAATGAAATACCCCATAAAAATTTCCTAAAATGAGGCACACTAAAAACCATTAATCATTTGAGCTCAGTGTGCATGATATTATGATAACCCACAACCCTAGTCAAGCTTTGTTTTTTTTAAATGGAAGCATTGATGTGGGTTTCTCTATAAATATAGAGTGATAACTCTACATAAAAACAATAATATATTCCAAAACTATGTAAATCACTCTAAGACTTCTTTTGACTCTATAAACTCTTCAAGCACATATTTAGCTAAGAAGTTCACATGAATTGTCTTCAAAAAGTTATAAGAATTTATCACATATATTAGAATAGTGTAAGTAGTTAAATTACATAACTACTTAAAAGATATTAATCTTGGATCATTCCTCCCCATTTAAAGTCTTTTGGTCCTTAAAATATTTATGAGCTTAGTAAATGAGGAAATTTCTTTATTGGTAGTTGACTATGAAGTCTTAAATTACATAGTTTTGTATAAGAGACATGTGTGTAGGGTATAATAATTTTTATTTAATTAAATATGTGATTGAGTAAAAAAATATTGTAGAAGATGAAAAGACTCATTTTTTATGGAAGTGAAATGTCAACAATATGAAAATATGTACCTTCATTGTGGCTCTATAAATACGTGTATTATAATAAGAAACTACTAAAAAATTAATATTTTAAAGATAAATCATAACTAGAAATATATGTGGTGAGATTTATTATATATTATAGTGTGAATTATTGATATTTATAGCCACTTGTTGTAAAGAATTTAATATTTTTACTCAAGGCCTAGAGAAATAGAGCACTTTATTTAGACTGAAGAAAATATAGAAAAATTATGAAACTTAGATACCAATTGGAAACATGAGATAGATCATAAGATAAAAACCAAAATTTGTGAATAAATTAGTGATATTTATGTACAAGGATACATTAAATTTGAAACTATGCATAAATATTTTGTAAGAGGCATCAAAGGTAAATTCCTACAATGCCTACTTATATTCTAGATTTTTTGGTGAAGAAGAACATGGTGTCAATCATAGCCAATATGGATTAGTCATGTAGGGTACTATGGTTATGCATATTTAAATGAATTTAATGATGAATAATTGAGAGAAGGAACCTAAACCTTTTTTTTATATCTAATTTTAATACCTCTATTTTTAAACTTGTAATATTTCAATTCTCACATATGATGGCTTGCACCATGAAGTCTAAAATTGTATTGGTAGGGACCAACTTATTTACATACATATAATAATAATTATTTTTTATTATGATTAGATTTTATATATTTTTATGATGACTAATTTTAAACATTCATAATGCAATTTAAGTGAATTATATATTACATAGAATTATCAATCATTTTGACATAAAATATGGGACTCTTAGTTGTAACAAGTTTGAATTTTATGTCTATGAATAAAAATTAAATTATAAGTAATCCAAATTAGTAATGATCATGTAGTTCAAAAATGATAGTGATACATATCATCAATTTGGCATGACTACTGCTAATTTTATTTTTTTGTGACACTTTGAATTTGTTTTAGATTAATACATGATTAGTTTTTATAGTCATTTGATATATATCCTAATTCAATTATAATTATTTTCACTAGTGTAAACATTACTTCCTTAAATATGAAGGATTGTAGTGATTGAGAATCTCTATTTTGACACAATCTTGTTATTTTTTTATCACCAAAATTTGTCATTATTTTTTTAATACTCATACGAGTTATACATGAATTCAACTTGAGAAACAAAAAATCCAAACATGATAGGACATAGCTTGATCATTTGAATGTTCTCCTAATTTTTATTTTAATATTATCCAAACCATAGTATTTTCCACTAAAGCACCATATTAATGAAAAAGGAGAGAACTAACTAAACAACTTAAATTTTTTTAGTGGCTTATGTTTTTATGTTGTATCTATAGTGTAGTCATTAATATAACATTACATTATATTATCATTTTGAATAGTTCAAATAGATAGGGGCTATAATTTTGATTTATGGAACATTTAGTTTATGTTGGCATTAAATATTTAAATGGGAATAAGTTACATAAGGTTTGAAACATAATTTTTGTCCAAAATTAACTAAGTTTAAATCATTATTACCTTTGATATTTATTTTATAGTTCTATGATATTTAAAACTTGTCCTTGCATTGATGTGGTATGATGAAAAATTTTATAGGGTATTTAGGAGTTGGTCGATTAACCAAATTATCTAAGCATGGTGTGGTAATGGTAAGTGATTTGGTATTTATTGTTTAGTAGAATAGTTAGTAAAATTTTCCTCCCACAAATATTGATTACATGTCAACATTAACTACACTCAATGTTCCTCGGGGGAGGCCACCATAAGGTAAGCAATTATTTTTTCATTTTCTCATTTTGCATTCAATTTTTTAGTGGAATCAAAACTCTAAAACTTAGGTCTTGTATATGAGAATAAATAAAGTTAGTTTGAGCATGTCAAATTTAGTGATAAGCTTGTCATTTAAAATATAGGCATGGACAATCTATTTAGTGTTGTTATGTGGACATTTTGATTAAAATGTTTTTATTATGCATGTTAAGATCTATGTATATTGTATTTTATTCTTATTAAATTCATGATATGACTTGGTAACAGTAGTCTTGTTAATTTTATTTTCATTCAAAAAGGTTTTGGTAGTTTCAAAAAATACATTGGTGGTGGAAACTTTAGATATTGCATTATGATTCATCATTTGGGAGTTTGAATTCAAGTTTTCATGCATGATTATTTAGTCATGATAATATCTCATTTTAATTTTATCATATGGTTTTATATTTATTAGCCTATGAGTTTACTTAATGGTTTAAAATTTTGTAAATGTTTGGCATATTTTCTTAAAAGACAGTAACTCAATGAATATGTGATGACCTTATTTTTTAAAGGGAAAGTATGTTGGTTTTGGATTCACATTTCATTTCAAAGTTTAAATTTACATTGAAAATATGTTAAAGATATTATTGATACAATTTAGAATCTTTCTCATTTATATTAAATATCTTGTTTATAAAATGTTTGACATTCACTTAGTGAGTTTATTTGGTCATACTAGTTTCAATTATTAAGAAAGCATTTTTTTAGAGAATTGTGTATATCACTTTCATAAATCTAAAAGTTTATTTCCTAAGTATGAAAGTTATTGAATGTCGTTAGAATCTAGATATTTATTTTCATTATTGGAGTTTCATTAATAAGTTTATCATGGTCCTTGTATGCAAACAAATAAATTATAGGTCTTGATGTATTGGTATGGAAAGTTTATTGAATAAGTCATTTAAAAATTCAATTATCTAAAGTAAAAACCTCTAGTTAGTAATTGGTTCTTTTTATGTGAGGGAATATGTTGTTGCATGATATTTTAAGATAAAGATAGAAGTTTGAAGTCCTCTTGAATGATTTATACTTATGCATATAGCAATTTTGTAAATATTCTCATATAATACAATTTTATTGATTAAAAATGATTAACATTTGTGTATTTTATAATTTATTCAGTTCATGTGAAGTTATTTTGCATGGTAGTTAATTATGATTTATGGGTATAAATGGAGGGTTTTATTTGAAATGATTTTGTAATATTTTCTCATTGTAAGTACTATGAATGTTAGTGTAACAACCTCTCAGGGTTAACTAGAGTTAGGTTAGTTTTTTTTAAAACTCAACTTCAAAAATAACTCAACATTAATGATCCCTAACTAAGTGAATCATTTAAAATGAACTAAGGTATTAACCATAAGGTTAAGTGTGATTAATTTATCCAATGATCAATATAATTTATGGTGATTTTATTTCAAAATTTCATCAATATAATGTACACTAATAATCTAGTTTAATTATTTAGCCACTAGTGATTAAATATTAAAATAGGTACAAATATATTACAACTAGCTATTGTTGTTCATAATTTACATCAAATAGTACAAATATTCAATTTTATATTTATAAATAATATATTATAATTATATAATGTTACACAAAACATATGAGTCTCAATAACGCATTATTATCCAAAAATAATACTATGTAATCCTCTATCAGTTGACTGCTAGAAGGGGACAAAGAGTATAATTTACACCAACCATGGACCAATAATTCCCCACACAATATCCCAACAAGAGAATTTCCCTCCCTTCACGGATGGGTGGATGATAATGATTTTATTACTAATAAGTCAACTAGAACATGTGTGTTGTGAGACAACTATTACATGTATCATATCATAAAGAAATCTATTTCCAACATTATATAATGTATACATGTAAACTAAATCAAACATATGAAATGATAATGTTTACCTATAAACATTACTTTATCCAAAGATTTCATAGAGTTTTAGATCATGAAGATCAATCATATTTACACACACAACTCAATCAAATTACATTTAATCTACCTATTAGTGACATTAAGTAAGTATGTGAAGTCCATCTCACCTACTTATTTAGTGTCATTAATATCAAATTTAAACATACATAATTAATTCAAGAATCCATAGGTTCAATATAATTTTCCATAAAAAATGATAAAGCATATTTTACTCATGAGGAAATCATGCATATAACCCATTGTATGTTTCACAAATAAATAAGAAAGACAACCAACTATTTATAACACATGAACTAATGTAACCAAATTAATAAATACCTTAGTATGAATTTACTCTTTGCAAAACAATCTTCAATAATACTTATATTAATCAAATGAATCCTATAATCTTATATATAAACCACATTGTATGCCATATCTTGATAATAACCCAAAATCATAAACTCACCATACCATTCCAACTCATAAAAGTCTCACTTATATGGGTGATTCAATTAATTTATTCTAATTTTCATTATACAAGTAATGCATATAATAACCATGTTACAGTCATGCTTATTGCACATTTTGTACATTTATATAAATATTTGTTCATTTTAGGCTACAATTTAATGTTTAAACTAGGTGCTCTTGGTCACCTTTATACACCTCAAACTTATGTTGTTACAAGATAGACTAAACAAAATCATTTGTCACATTACCCATACCAATATCAAGCCAAATACACACATATATAACATATACCCATTATATGCAAACATTAAATTCTCACATCCAATTTTATTACATATTAATATTATATATATATGGTCATATGTACATTTATAACTAACTTTATAGGGATAGGAGAAAAACAAAAGATAAACCCTACCTCCAATTGTACATATATATGGTCATGGTAGTATGTATCCTCTTTTTAAAATCCATTAGATTACTTCATCTTTCTCTATCATCTTTAGCATGTCACAATACATCCTAATATTATGGTGAAATTGATTGATCTAACTCCCACTTCTACATGAGTAAACTTACCATAATACCAATTTTTTTGGCATGGTTTCCATCACAAAGCCTTCCAAGACCCAATACAACATGCAAAAAAATAAAATATCCAAGTTTCACATTCAAAACCCTATTTCCTCCACACATAGATCAAGTTTGAGAATCATCATAATGATAGCTTTTAGGGTTGATAATACAATGTCAACTATATCAATGATTAACAAATAAAAAAAACTTATATTAAGCCATTTGGTGTTAAAAAAATGACACCACCACATATACCTCAATAAACCCACTCAATTATGACTAATGTTTCAATATTAAAAATTTTAATCTATTTAATAAATTTATTAATAATAATCTAAAACCTTTCAACTTAAGACATTTTATGACAAACAAGTTTTTTCACTTGTTACCAGGTACTCAACAGGGTAAAAATTTTACCATAAAAGAGTCAACATATAGTTAATAAGTTACTCAGCAATGGTTATCAAAGGAGACAATCATAATTATTAATATTCTTATTCCACAATAGAAAAAAACATCACAACCATCAAGAAAACTCATAAATGCAAGTGTGCTTATAGAAATAGCTAAAGATAGATCAAAATTAGTTAACATCATTAAGCATGGAATAATTAAATACATACTAAGATTAGTGAAAACATATTACTATAAATACATAAAGCAAGCACACATTTAAATATACTACATGGTGTGTGTAAGGTCCATTATTGGTTCTCTCAACCCCCAACATAGTCATTTTCTGCATCCTCTTCAATAATACTCTCCCTTCATATTATTATGGAGGGTGGACTATCTTCTACATCCACCTCAATAAAAAAAATGTAGTTATCTTGCATCATTATTAACCCATAATATTTTGTTAAAATAAAAATACCCAATAAAACTAAATAAGCATGATCATCACACATAATGTAACTCAAGTACCACTAACTGATAAGCAAAAAATCATGTAAATAACATTATATGACTATCCATTCATCTACATATATATATATATATATATATATATATATATATATATATATATATATATATATATATATATATAATCAATTTACTATAACATTAATTTAACCACACCAATCCCAATTTAGTGAGTTAAAAATCTAGTGAGGTAAATTGGGATGTAACACCCTTTCCCCCCTAAATTTGGTCATCGTCCCGATGATACTTATTTAAAATAATAGTTCAGAAACAAAATAGTTTTTAACATAAAATAAGAATAATATCCAATAAATTACTAAACATAATAATAAGGAAACAACTTATGAAACTCTTCATAATCTTCCCAAGTAGCACTATCTTCATAATATTGGTCCCATTAGACCTTACACTATGACACTTATTTATTACATAAATTGAATTTGTGAGTATTAATTATTCTAATTGTTTGTACTATGACCACCCTAAGATCCAAAACCTATAAATCATTCCAATCCAAAACATGAGAAGGATCTATACCATACTTTTTAAGATAGAAATAATGGAATACATTATGCATAAGTGCTAAATCTGGTGGTAAATCAAGCTTGTATGCCATAACATTAACAAATTCAAAGACCTTGAAAGGTCCCACATATTTAAGAGACAATTTGGTGTATTTTTAAAATTTGAACAATATTTTATATGGTTTAACTTGCAAAAATACTTTGTCTCCAACTAAAAAACTACCTTGATGTTATTTTAAGATCAACATAGATCTTATACCTATCATTAGATTCAACCAACCTTTGTCTTATTAACTTAACCTACTCTTCCATTTCAAGGAGCATATATGGACCAAAGAATACCTTGTCTTCTAACCTATCCAATTTGATTGGTGTTATAGACCTTTTTTCATACAATGCCTCAAATAAATCCATTACCAACATTGATTGGTATGAGTTATTATAGTAAAACTCAACCAATGGAAAATATTCTTCCCACCTATAATGTTGATCTTGTTAGGGCCAACATCCCCCCATTTTTTGAAAATTGGGACCATTGAGAAACCCTAAGAATTGAACATGAAATATGGCATCATAAGATCATTTGTAGAATTTAAATATCATCCACTTTATTAAAAACAAGCTTACTTGGTTATGTTTTACTTTAATTTTGAATAATAGTACTAATAAATGGTATTTATTGCTTTCAATTGCAGGTTCCTTGAGTTTTGTCCTTAAGAAATTCATGTTTTAAAACCTTGGCAAAACCCTCAATTAAAATTTGAATACTATCAAGAAGTGATTGGTGAGAACCTTTTTAAAATCCATTTTGGACCTAAGTATAAAGTTCATATTTTAAGCTTAGTCATGTTTTTTGACATGACTAAAACTTAGCCAAAATGCTTGGTCCCATTTTTCTATTTCCCCCTTTAAAGTTCCTTATATTCCTAATTAATATTTATTCTATAAGGACCTTTTAATATTTCCTAACTTAACCTAAGGTTTGAACCCTAAGGCCCTATTTTATTTATTAATACAAATAGGAAGTCTTAACATCTTAGCTTAAGATCCAGTTCCCTGAGTCCACTTTTACGTTAGATTGGCCCCTTGTTTTTACCTTAGCCTAAGGTTTTAATACTAAGACCCCAATGTATTTATTAATACAATCAGAACCTTAGTCTCAAAAACCTTATCCTAAGTCTTTTATATCATCTTGGTTCCAACTTAACTTTTTTGCGTCTCATAGGATCCAATATCCCTCACTTTATCATGGAATTTGATCCAACAAAGTGAGAAAATCTTGAACTTTGACTTAAACAACATGCATCTCAGATGATCTAATATTTCACACTTCATCATGGCCCCTTGATTGAACAACATGAAGAAAACTAACAAAATCCTTCACATAACCCCTCAAACCAATCATATTCAAGCCCTTGGATCATGATCAATGGTTCTCATTTCATCATGAAGACCTAATCGAATGGGGTGAAACACAATTGAAAGGTTAAAAGATTATGAAAGGAATAAATGATCAACATGTAACACCCTTACATTCAAGGATTAAAATCAAAGGGACCCGTCTAACATAAATAATCAATCATGAGCAAGCTCCTAGATCATGATTCTACAGCCCTCGTTGTGTCACACATTTTAATCCAATAGAATGAATTAAGTCCAAGACTATGGTAAGCCCCATGGAGGTGCCAAGTGATACTTTGGCATTGGGTCATAATAATCTTTTGGGATTAAAATTGACATTTACATGACCATCATTCAACATTCGCGAGGACGTATTTGACATCCACATGATCATCAAATTTAAACCCATCTAATTAAAATCTTTACTTGGTTAAAATTAACATTTACGTGACCATCATTTGATGCCTATGGGGACATATTTCATGTATATGATACCATCAAATTTAAGTTAATGAATTATCCTACTCAAGATCAAAATACACTCCAAAATCCTACTGGAGGGCTCAAAAATTGCTTTACAAATTTAGGTAAGTGCTCAAAATATGCTCAAACATGGGAAATCTTCAATCTATAAAATGTGTAAATGGTCTTATGGTCTAAGTATATGCAAAATAAACCTATTCTAAGTATATACTTTAAGGTCCCCATGAAATTTTATTCAAACATCATGATCCTTAAACTATAGACTTATACTAAGTCTTATTTTAAAATAGATGCCTTTGTTATGTATGACTTAGACCAAGTGATTTCTAGCTAAAGGTTTTAATATGTTTTGTCAATATAATAAAATCCTATTTGTTATTAGACCATTATGTCATGTTGATCCTTTTGAGCATATTTTATAAAATTTGGCATAAATATTTTAGACTAATGCATATATTGTGTTTATTGAAACACATCATAAACATTAGCTTGAAACATTTAGCCATGGTCTCCTTCATATAATTCAAAAAACTTAGACATAAATCCCTTAGCCTAAGGTTTTTTTCATGCTTAATAAACACATAATAAACCTTATCCTAAGGAATTTAAGACTAAGTCCCATTATAATAATGTAATAACTTAAAGTTTGGGCATCTCTACAGATCAATGGTTTGTACTTTGTAACTAGAGGATGATCCAATGATGTGAGGACCCTGATGACTTTTTAACAAGACCCTAAGAACCCATGAGCTCAACACATGGTGAAAGTGCATTCAAAGCACATATAACAAATGATTTGATGGTTTATGCTTTGATACTAGAATATTATCAAATGTCATGAAGGTGCTCATGACTTTTCAAAGGCTTGTGAGCTCACCACATGGCCAGTGTTCATTCAACAAATCACTGACATAAGATACAAAACATGGGGAAGACATACAAAGATGCCAAGTGTCATAACCATGAGGCTTAAAATAAAAAGGGGCCAATCATAGGTAAGGTCCTAGATTAAAATCAATGGCTCATGATAATCTAATATTTTATTCTAATAGAGAAAAATAAAGGTGGCATTTTTTAAATGCCAATGGCTAGTGCTCAAAGGCATTTATGAAAAATGCCCCAAAAGGTCTAGACTAATGCCACATAGGAACCATGTAAGTCAAAAAGGAAAAAATGAAAGATATTATGGGATCAAAAATTCAAAGGTATAAAGGCAAAGGTCCAAATCAAATCCAAGGCATGTATAAGCTAGAGTCTAAATACATCTTACCATTAAAACTAAAAAAACCCTAAACCTTGAATAAAAATGACCCAATTGAATTCATTTGGTCACAATTTGATTTGAGAAGAGATTGATTATGTTTTTGAGTGAAAAGATCTTTCACATATACCATAGAATCTCACAAACAATAATTAAATGAGGATACCAAGCTCTACTTATTGATAGATAATGAGGGGTGAATCTTTAAGGACATCAAATTAGACATTGTAGCCCTAAATGTCTCGAGTATTAGGAATTGGTCCAAAATCTTCTTCATAGTGGAGCAACTAAAGCCCATTAAAAAAGAGGAGTATAGGATTACCATGGTGAGTTAGAGACATTATGCTTGGTTCTTGTCTAAATGGCTGACCTTTACCATGTTGCTAAAAAATTTGAGGTACGACATTGTATAGACGTCCTTGCTCTTATCTTTATTGATTATAGGGTACATAATCAATGGATAATTCAAGAAGGGAATTATAAGGGGATAGTGTATATTTCTCCTATATCTTTTAATAATTACTATAAACTCCCTCTCCCCCATGTTGACTTGTCTGAAAATGGACTAGCAGTCATGACCTATACTTTGTCCTTAGACCCTAGCTATACCAAGGACCCCATATCCTTAGGGACTTTGATGGAAAAATCCCAAAAGTCTAGTTCAGGGAGGGGATCAGAGTATAATGACCCTATTGAAATTTATGTCCCCTGTAACTACGTATATGAACAAAATTTAAGTTCCCTATGTACATTTCATGGTGGAACAAAAGCTCACTCTTCCAATTGAAGATTTGATTAGTGTCTTCTTAGCCAATAAATTCACTACCATCAAAAGGAAGACATATAATTAGTTTTATATGAATTAATACCTATTAAATTCCCTTCTTGACTTAATCAACTTCCCTTGTATTATAAATTAGTCTCTTAAGTGAAAAACCACCATTTCCCAGCATTCCTCTAAATTGCATATCTTTAAATACAAGAACCATAGGTAGTTTATTTGTGATTGTGTCTACCCAACCATAGGGGATGATAGAACATGGGTTCCCTTTCCTAGGGTCCACCTAATAATCAAAAAGTATGTTGAAATTATGGGTGACATCTAGTACTACCCTAACTACACAATCATTAGGATTGAGGGGATTGTGTCCCAGCCTTACAAATTACCAATATATGTTCCAAGTAAGCTTGTCAATCAATAAATTGCCTCCTATGGGATTTTCAAAGAAAAGAAGAAGGGTCTTCTCCACCCATTCCCTCTGACTATTGGGAGGACTATTATTTAGGACTTTAAACATGTTGATACCATGGCTAAGCATAGGGATTCATTTGGATTTCAACTTGATGAACTCAAGATGTTGGATCCTAAGAACATAGTGACCAGTCATATGAAGGAGAAAAAGCTCCCCAATCTTGAGTATATGCATCATCTCAGTGTTCATGACACCATTTATATTAAGGCTAAGAATTATGAAGAGGTGTTAGCTAGGATCCAAGGGCACAACATCAAACTTGAACATAGATTGACCAAGGATGAAAATCCATCTAGAGAGGCATGGAAAGAGCATCCTTTTCAATATCACTTACTACTTGGACCATCTAGGATATCCCAAGAACCACCCCAAGTAGAAAATCCATAGCTATAACCATATCCTTAAGGATAGATTATGCAAGAGTAGGATGAACAAGGCCATGGTAAGGAGAAAGTGGGATAATTAAAATTATAAGAGAGACCTGAAAAGGGGCTCTCATCTTCAACACTCCAATAAAGGCCACCTTCCCCAATTTAGTACATAGATATGATAGACTTAGAGCCATAAGAGACACCTGAGGGTGCCCTTAAAGAACATGTAGAGGCATATGATACTAATGGGGAAGATAAACTATTTGAAGAGACTCAAGTCCAAAAAGGGAATCCTAGAAGAGATAAAGGAAAAGATCTTGTCCCTATAGCATCCTAAGAGAAGAGGAAGGTATAAATAGCACTATTCCCTATTAAACCAAGTAAAAAACCAAGAGTTTCACCCACCCCACCAATGAAGTTAATCTCTTTAGTGATTAATTCACAATTCATGGACCACTCATTCTTAACTAGTTCATTTATGGAAAATTACAAAATATCCCTACTCTATCCCATTCATGGGCTATGACAAATGTGGAAGTGCATGATGAAATGTAACCATGGATTAGGTCCATGGTTAAATATCAAGAAGAAAGGATAAATATGGTCACTCAAGGACTAGAAATTAAGAAGAGGGATGCTCCTATAGCATCAAGAAGCATAGGTGTAGAGGACATAAAACCTCTAAAATTCGCAGGTTCATCCACCACCATGCAATTTAATCTAGAGACAACTAGATTAGATAGGGATACCGCCAAAACAAGCATGGTGGGATTAGATAAATTCACCTTCCAAAAGGTGGAGCCCTTTATGGGATTAACCCCAGTTGGGGGGCAATAACTAGGTGAAGATTCCAATCATGAAGAAGATGTTGAAAGCTTAATCAAAGCCCAATCAACACAAGCAAAAGCATGGGTTAAAGGAATGAAATAGAGGATCTATAATTTGGAAAGAGAAAAAGAAAACATAGAGACACATGCAATTCTATCAGTACTTGAGGCAATGACCAAAATACTTGATGAGTCATTTTATGACATGTTTGAGGCACTCAAAATAATGAAGTTTAAGTAGAGTGCATTAGCCAAGGACCTAGTCACCTAATAGCAAGCCTCAAAAGACAAAATACAAAAATTTTCAACATCTAATAAATTAAATACATCCTAGGCTTCAAAATCATTAGTTTAGGACACTTAAACATAATTCTAGGAATTGTGGTTGACAAGGTTCAAAGTTTGAGTGAATGGCACAATAATGTGTGAAGGCTCCTATAGGATGATAAGGAGATAATTGTAAAGATTGAATAGCTTCTTGGGATTATGTTTATAAATATTTTAGAACCCATTTCCCTTAAAATAATAAGTGATGAAGAATTCAAAATAGGGCTACTTTGGTAACTCAAGAAATCAAAGGAAAGAGCCAAAGCCAATCAGGGGCTAATAATAGTAAGATCCTAGACATGATATTCAATGCTAGTAAAAGGATAAATGAAGCTAGGAACATTAAAGAAGCCATGACCAAACATGACAGAGAAATTGAGGACTTGGCATATCAAGAGGAAGAGCATATCCTGAAGCCTACTATGAATCTAAAGCTAGTTGATGAGAAACATACTAAAGCCATGGACATCTTCCAAGAATAATAAGTAGAGGCCCCACAAATAAATTATACAATATTATATTTTTTAGAGTTTTATAACTTTTGAAATAGAATATTCCATTGTAAAGGAATATGATATTATGTTAGCATTTTTCCCTTAGGTCAGTCTAATTGTACAAAACAAGTGTATTCTAGAAGCATCCTAGGGAGGACAGTTGTCCTTATCTTTTGTACACCTATATATTATAACTAACTGGTATACTACATGATATTTATATAAAATCATGTATTAAGAATTGTAAAAGGGAGATAATTTTGAGAAAATTTTGTATACTTGAAGTAATTAATATAATCAAGGAGTTCTATAAAGATTTTCCACATTTGATATGTCAATTGCTAATGTAACATTTCTCTCAATTGCTAGTTATAGTCTTGAATTTGAATGGTGTCTTTGAATTTTGAGTTGCATTTTATAATCATGGGGTTTCTAATTTGTGCATATGCTAGATTAGTTGGAGGATCTTAGCTTTCACTTCATCTCATTTTGCTCTATATTTAGATGT
The DNA here is from genome assembly GCA_037957365.1 of Torreya grandis. Lineage (NCBI taxonomy): Eukaryota > Viridiplantae > Streptophyta > Pinopsida > Cupressales > Taxaceae > Torreya > Torreya grandis. The sequence goes on from JARHVA010004522.1 coordinate 110,849, forward strand.
GTAAATGTTATTTGATTATAGTAGTAAATCCTTAAAGTAGATATGGTTCTTACTTGTGATTCTTTTACATTATCCTTTGAAGCTTGCCTAGTATATACTAAAATTTGAGTCGAGGCTATGTTACACTATATATTGGCTAAATATTTACTTAGTATAAATTGATGCTTTGTCATAATGTTTGAGACGAAAATTGGAAATCACTCATTTCTTTTTTGCCTTACCATTCTTTATGTTATTTTTTACACCAGATCACTTTAGTTTTAACTTCATTATAAATATCCACTTAGATTAACTTATAGCTTAAATATTGTTCATAATTCACTAAGTATTAACATAAATTTTATACAATTCACAAAGAATAGACCATGATGCTTCCCAACCATCACTCATTATAAATTTGTGGGACACCAATACATATATCTACCACTATTTCACCATAGGTGACATCAAGTTTCCACAACCTACTACTCATGCTCTAAATTCATCAAATTATAAAATGAGAAGTGTTATTTAAACACTAATATACCTTTTGGTGCATTTATATGTATCAACAGATCTATGTAGTACATCCTTGGAATAATATACACCTAAATAACCCTTTCTATGTATCTATCTATTTATAAATGGTACACTATATTAAAGTTCAATTGAGTACCCAAAGATAAATTAAGAGTCAACCAAAATCTAGAAGTCATTTTTGGATCCTCTATCTGAAATAACCTTTTATAGAAACCCGTGCAACTTATACACTTCTTTCATGAATATCTTTACAAACATAGGTGCATTATCTAAAATGTTACCAAGAATGAAGTGAACTACCTTGGTGATTTTATCAATAACCACCAAAATCATGTCATGATGGTTCTAATACATCAATAAACCTTGGATAAAGTCTATAATAATGACCTTCCACTTCCATTTTGGTATGGTATATGAGTATAAAAACCCAATAGGATGCACATTCTTAGCCTTAACTCATTGACATTCTAATTCTTAGCCTTAACTCATTGACATTCTAAGCATCAAGAGATAAAATTTACATCTTAATTCATTTTTAGAAATGAAATGGAGTCAAATATACTAAGAGTTTAGTCACACCTAGATGGCCTAAATAAGGAGTGTGATTTATATCTTTGAGTACTACACTCCTAAAATTATCCTTATCTAGTACATAAATCCTTCCTTCTCAACAAACCATCATATTCAAATTTGAATCCTTCATAATTAGTATCTTAAGCATTTTGAGCCAATGATATCTTTACCAATTCATAAAATTAATCTCTTAGAGATAATTTCACCACTTGATTATGAAAGGTATTTTTGATAGTATCTAAAGGTTTTATATACCTTTGAAAACTAAGGCATTCATAACCCAATTATTTTTGCCTTTAACATAGTTAATATCAAAATTATAATCTGACAAGAACTCTAAACATCATCTTTGATGCATATTTAAGTTACGTTGGTTTAATATATAATTGAGTCCCAAGTTATCAATATTGAGCTCAAATGGTTTTCCTAATAGATAATTCCTCCAAACTTATAAGGCATGAACAATTGCATCTAATTCTAGATCATACAGGGAATACTTTTCCACATATGGTTTCAATTTTTTAGAATCATAAGATATAAAAAAATCCTCTTACATGATTAATCTAGCACCATCTCTTGAATAATTAGTTATTATAGATAATTATCCATTTGTATTGGTAACTCTCAACACTGGTGCAATAGTAAGTCTTCCTTTCAACTCCTAAAAAGCTTCCTCACACTTCACTGACCACACAAACTTTTGTTTTTTTTTCCAAAGAGAGGTAATAAACTATCATCTTAGAAATTTTTATAATAAAATTCCTATAATACCATTCCTAACCCATAAAAATTCTAACTTTATGGGCATTTTTAGGTGTTGGCCATTCCATATTGGTTTTAATCTTCAAATTATCCACAGATATTCCTTTTGTAGATATAATGTGTCCAAGGTATTGTACCTTTTTAAAAATAAGACACACTTTGATAGCTTCTAAAAAAGTTTATTATTTCACAACTATTTCAAAAACAAATTTAAATTCATTATATGTTCCTCCTTATATTGAGAATAGATGAGGGTATCATCTAAAAATACTAATACAAAATGATCTAGATAATCCCTAAACACATTATTCACAAGATTCATAAATATTTTGGTGTATTCATTATCCCAAAAGGAATAACCATTAACTCATAATTCCCAAATAAAATTATGAATTTCGTTTTTGAAATATCTTCCTCATGAATCCTTAAATGATGATATCTTACACAAATATCAATCTTTGATAAAACTGATGCTCCATGCATTTCATTAAAAATATCATCAATACGATGTAAAGGATACCTATTTTTTTATCATTTCCTTATTGAACATATTTTAATCAATACAAATGTGAAGGGTTCCATCCTTCTTATAAAAAAACACAACTGGTGCACCCCATGGTGACATGCTTGGTCGAATCAACCCTTTAGATAATAGTTCTTGAAGTTGAGCCTTTGACTCCACTAAATAAGCTATCATTATATAGGGGTATTTAAACTATGGTTTAGACTATGAAATGATGTCAATTGATAAATAAAAATATATTTTATGGGGTAAACTCAATATTTCTTCAGGAAATACATCTCAAAAATCTTGGAGAAAAGGATAATCTTCAATAAAAGGATCCTTTGATTTCTGCATCTCATTTATTTTTACAATAACTACTTGACACCCTTTTCTCTAATATTTCTTAAAATAAATTTTTGAAAGATATGTAAGCTTAATCTCCCTATTTTTTCCATGAATTTGGATTTAATTATCCAAATCATCTAGATATTCTATGCTTTTACATGGATAATCTAACTTGGATTTACATTAAGATAACTAGTTTACTCCTAGGATCACATCATATGAAAATAATAAAGCAAAAAATAGATCAAATACTATATTAAATTTAAATATTTTAATCTTGTATTACACCAAACATTTATCTACCTTGACCTTAGATTCATTTCAAAATTGAACTAACCATGCATTTGCCATAACTTCAACTTTTATAAACAACTTTTTAAGCATACTAATAGAAATAAAACTTTTAGAAGCTCTAGTGTTAATCCAAATTAATATTTTTTGACCAAATAAAGTATGTGATAGCTTAATATGAGATGCCTAAACCTCAGGTTGATGACTATCAATAATTATGTGAATTCTCTACTAAAGAGATCCTTGATGCAGAGAGGTAATCCTTATTCTTACCATCTAATTTTTCCTGGGTGCATTCCCTACCATAATGATAACCTCCATAGATGAATCATCCACTAGGTGTTCCTTTCCTTTCAAACTAATAATTTCCTTGAAACCTATTTTAAAACCTTCACCTAGTTTATTGTTCCCTAAATCAGTACTTAAATTAGCATTCTAGTTCTTGAACTAGTTTTTAGATTTTCACTCTTCCAATTATTATATTTGAAAGTAATGTTTGGGCCTCCAAACTTTTTATTAAACTTCTCTCTAACTTGAGAAACTAACTTCACCTTTTTCTCTTTCTTAACTACCTTTTTAAAGACTAGACCCATGGTAGATGGCTCATGCACATCAAATTCACACCAAATTTGGTGTTTTAATCCCATAATAAATTTTCTAGTGTGAAACCTCTCATCTTATTTATACTAAGGAACATAATTTGTAATATTTGTGAATTACTCCCAATACTCATTCATTATGAGGTCTCCCTACTTTAGATTCTAAAAATATGTCAACTTTTAATCAAATAGAGTTTGGGTAACCAACTTGATTAGAATAGGGTCACAAACTATTCATACATGGTGGTCGTAGAGTCAAGGTTCATCTCTAATTTATTGTTTTCTAATCAAGTAGTTGCTTCACCAACCAATTGGTAATTTCCCTAAACTACTTTTATAACCTTAGAATAATTTTGAATCTCAAAACAAAAAACCATCTCAGTTATCCATGCTTCATATCCATCTCCCAAAATAGTTCCATTAAAATTGGGTGGATTTACCTTATTCATGTCTAATGAAATCTCAACATCAACATGTGCTCTCGCATCTTGAGGCACTCCCTCTTGTCTAGGTTCTTGATGAACTTATTTCTCACCAAGATGTTCTTTGGGTTCATTATAATTGTTCTCCTCAACATGACTATGAATTTCCTTTTCTAAGGAATCTATATGGTCCATAGTCTCATTCATGGCTATGAGAATCTGATCACTCTTTTCAAGTTGTTCAATGACAAATTAATTCAGGTCAACTAGAGGGTTAACATTATTAGGATTTCATGTACACTCACTACCTAGACTTTGATACAAAATTCCTCTTTCTAAATGTAGAAGAATAATAATACATTAGTGGAATCATTAAGTCCAAGAGTTTGAACCTATATGTGATAGCCCAATGTAATAACCCCTCAGGGTTAATTAAAGTTAGGTTAAAATTTTTAAAAAGTTATATTTAGAATTAACTCAACATTAGTGATCCTTAAGTTAATGCATCATTTAAAATAAATTAAGATATTAACCATAATATTAAGTGTGATTCATTTAGTTGGTGATCAATATAACATATGATGATTTCCTTTCATAATTTCATCAATATAATGTAAAATAATAATCCAATTTAATAATTTAACCACTATTGATTAAATAATAAAATAGTTATAGATATATTATATCTAGCTATTGTTGTTCATAATTTACATCAAACAGTACAAATATTCAATATTAAATATCTGAATAATAGATTACAATTATGTAATGTTCCATAAAACATATAAGTCTCAATAATTTATTATTATCCAAAAATAATACTGAGTAAAGCCTCTATCAATTGACTACTAGAAAGGGAGGGAGAGTATAACCCAATTACTTTTCCACACTAACCATAAACCAATGATCCCTTTCATAATGTCCCAACAAGGGAATGACTCTCCTTTCATAGATGGGTAGATGATAATGGTGTGCGTATAGAGAAATCAAGTAGAACCCATGTGTTTTAAGATAACTATCACATGTAATATATCATAAAGAAATCCATTTCCAACATGATATCATGCATATATGAAAAATAAATCAAATAGATGAAATGATAATATTTAACTATAAAAACTACTTTTGCCAAAGTTCTCATATAATTTTAGATCATGAAGATCACTGATATTCACACACACAACTCAATTAAATTACATACAATTTTCCTATTAGTGACATTAAGTAAGTACGTGAAGTCCATTTGAATTAAGTATTTAATGTCATTAATATTAGATTTAACATGGATAATAAATGGAAGAATCCATAGGTTTAATATAAGTTTCAATGCAAAATGACACAACATATTTAATCATGAGTAAATCACACATATAACCCATTATGTGTTTCACAAATAAATAAGAAAGATAACCAATGATTCATAACACATGAACTATTGTAACCAGTTTAATAAATACCTTAGTATCAATTTACTATTTGAAAAACATTCTTCAACAATACTTATATTAGTCAAAGGAATTCTAAAATTTTATATATAAATCACATTTTATGACATATCTTGAAAATAATACAAAATCATAAACTCACCATACTATTCCGTCTCATATAGGTCTCACTTAAATAATTGATATAATTAATTTCTTCTAATTTTCATTCTAGAAGTAATGCATATAATAATTATTGACAAAATATGACCCTGTAGATCAAATTGGGACCCTTATAGGTTAAAAATTCATTTTTAGGTATTTTAGGGATCTAATATTTATTTTTAAAGGTGTATTACAAGTCATTTAATGTGATTTCATGTTATATTAGCCTTGGTCATTGCTATTTTTAGTCCTAATATCATTTTAAGGTCAAAAGGGGCCATTTAATGACTTATACAACCTCCTTGGGAAATATGAAGGTTACAAAAGGTTATTTAATGTCCCATGTGTCTTAATAAGTCTTTATTAATTATTACTAACTGAAAAGTGCTAGGTTATTTAGAATAAAGGGTAGTTTTCTTGGAAAAGGGAAGAGTTTGGCACTTGTACAACCCATGGGGGAAGGTGAAAATTTGGAGAAGGTCATGTAAAATATATTAATCTTCCTCAAACTCATATCAGTGCTTGACATGATTTAAAAGTGATAAAAAATTCCCAAAACCATTTTGCTCTTTTTTTGCCCTTTTAGACATATAGAAATGATCAATAAATTCATGTTTGGTATGGTCAGTAAAAGATGATTTAGGTTAAACACCTTTGGGAGGTGGTATTACACTTAGATAAATCCTTTTCCATATCAATATTTTGAATAATATGGGCTATGTTTTATGAGCCATCCTCATGAAGTTAACTATGTTTTTCTAATTGCCCATCTGTGCACCCTATATGTTTTGATTTGGTTTGGGAATTTATGTAAAATGTATTTGGTTATGATAATTATAAATGATGTTATCTTCCTCATAAAATTATCTCTATGTTTGGTTTCATGTTTCAAGTTGATTTGATAGTCCAAACAACTCAGTTTGTAGGAGGGTGTTGATACTAAATGTACATTCAAATTCCATAATTTATAAAAGGATTCTTTCTCTATAAGGTATTTGAAATGATGTAGAATGGTGTTTTACTAAAATAAATGGTCATGGTAATATCCTTCTTTCTAAAGTTTTAACATCCAAGGTAAACATCATTGAGGTTGTAGTGTATTGGCATGCACAATCAACTCCTTACTCATTCTTACTTGTAGTCATGGTGAAGCACATGTATGAGGACTATTTAACATTTTCAAAAATGTGTGATGAAATTTAAAAATATTTGGTATGTATTTTATAAATATTTATTAGTAATTTGAGCATTAAAATGGTTGAGAGAATATTGTAACAATCATATAAAGTACCTTCACATTGTCTACCATGAACAAACTCATCTACAGGTGCCTTCATAGATAATTTCATGTGTGAAAAGGAAGTATTGAAATTTTTTTCAAACCCTTTATAATTATGAGAGTGCATTTAGAAACTTTTAAGAGACCTAAATTTGATCACAAACATGTAAACCTTGTCTATTGCCTACAATTCTCATCTACTGCCTACACTATGAAAATGGCCACCTACAGGTGGTACCACAGAGAGCTAAGATGAAATAATGGAGTTTTGAATTATTTTTTGAGTTGAATAATGTATTTTAATATTTATAAGTTCATTTTTATGTATTGATATGAATCTAGAGTTCATTGGTGGTCAAAACAATGCACACTACCTAAACAAACATTTACTGCTTGTACATAGAAACATCTACCTATAGGTGTAACAGAGGTATATTAAGTCTTTGTATGTGAGATTGGAAAATTAAAAAACATTTCCTTAAGATATTTTAAGGTTAAATTTATTATAATAAACCTTATTGAAGTGTTAAATGAACAAATGGAGGTATGGACTACCTTCAAAAGTAATGATTGTGAGTTCAGGGATATTTTCCCTAAAATAGGAAAGTAGAGGTCTGAGCACTTTTGTCAGAAGAAAACAATAGGGATGTAAGGTTTTTTTAAGCCTCTAAATGCCTTAACCTTTTATCCTCTACATGGGATATGGACTATTAAAATTTTTGGAGGTAGATGATAAATGGAGGGTGGTCATTGGAAAGCCTAAAATTGTATATTTATGAACTAATTTTAATCAGTGTCATCTACAGGGTAAAGATATGAGAAACCCATTCAACCAATGTTAAAATACCAAGGTATACTACCATGTTTTATGAGGCCTTATTTATTTAATGGATCACTAATGAACATGAATATCATCAGGATGATGTGGATATGTAATTTTTCAAGGTTTAGTGATCACATATAGGTGTCCCATCATGCACATGTTCACCTACAACTTACTGTGAACCTCTATACCATCCATAGGATAGGTGTGCATGGATATACTAGTATTGGTTTTTAAAACATGATTATAAATAAATCAAAATAATATCAAGAGGTTTATAATGAATATTTAGCATAGGTTTGGGGATAAAATCCACCTGTGGGGTCCCCTATAGTCACCTGTAAGTGACTATAGGTAGACAATTAACTAAGACAATGTATTTAAGAGATGGTTCAAGACAAGATAAAGGTGAATATATTAGTTTAATAATTTTCAAATGGTTAGGGAAGCCTTAGGAAATGTTTTATACATTGTCTCAAGTCTAACTAAGCAAACATCACCTACAAGTATAGTGTCAAAGAGCATAACATAGTGAAGGAATAACACTCAGTTTGACCAGGCAGAGAGTATGAGGCATGTGTGGGAGTTTTAAGGGATTATTTAAGGTTAAAAAACCTTAATAATTAAAAAAACCTCCTCATGACACTCTCTCAAGGTAGATACCAAGCAAGGAAAGGACCACATGATTCAACACACAGTTCACACGAAGGATCCTACACACAGTCTACTTTATAAGGGTTTATTTTAGGTTTTGGAGATTTTATAAGGTATAATGACCTGATAAAAGTCCCAATTTTTATTAAAATAATATTTAAAACTTTAATAAACCTCTTCAACATTTACTTGGTCTGAGTAAATATGAGAAGTACCCTATGTTTTGCCTCAGATAGAGGGTACTCCCCCTTGTGCATAAACTTGAAGTTTTGGAAAAAGAGATGAGGATTACTTGGGAGGTTTTATGATTACTTGGTAAGTTTAAGCATGTATAATCAAAAATGAGGAACTTTATAAGGAGGATAAAACCCAACAAGATGTTCTAGGTGGCTAAGTTTGCAAGTAGGCCTATTAAGCATGGTGAGGCCTAGAAGCCAAAGAGGAGGTCATTTTCAATTACAAACTTATTAAATAATTAAAATATATTGGGACATGTTTTTACGGTATTTATATACATGTAAAATCTCTTTTAATGCAGAGGAATCATAAATAAGTCACATTTTGGCTCAAAATCAATGTTAAGCCTATGTGAATGGAAGAAAGGGCTTGAGTGGGTAACTTTGAATGCTCATATATATTTTTATGATTTGCATGGGGACCTAAAAATATTGGATAAGTTGTAAAGGGTTATATACATTGATATTGAGGATTTTTTTTTTCAAATTTAATATCCCATCTTTGTAAACAAAGCTTAAGAGTGGAAACTAGCTGAAAACCCTCTTAAACCCTTGCTAAGGACCTGATTGGGAAGAGAGCGTAGAAGGATATCAAAAAAACATATAATGACCATGAAATTTCTTGAAATTTTTGTAGTATTCTCTCATAATCTTCCCCACCCTTTTGGGTTGTACAAAATTGTACAGATGGAGTATAAAAAATACTTTTCTTGACTATTTTGTGCATTATGCAGGTTATAGGAGGTTTCAAGAGTTGAAACCAAGTTTGGAAGAAATATTAGGACTTAATATAACTCCAAATTTATATTTAATGCCTTGTCAAAACTCTTTAGTGTGATAACAATATCTCTCATCTCATCCAATCAAAACTGGTATAGTGGGCATGCTAGTGAAAAGGGTGGAAAACTTATAATAAGCTAATTTTAAGATGTGCCTAATGTCTCTAAGTCAATGGAGGATATTAAACGTTTAATACACTCCATTTTACTAAATTTTATGGAAAAATTATGCCTTTTTGGATGCCAAGTGTACAAGGTGCATGAAAAAAGAGTTATTTGGATTGTAGATGGTGGTAGCTCATTTTGGGAAGATTCTAGATGACTAGGAATAAAACCAATGTATAGAGAGGCATGTCTTCAACCCTTCCACTTCATTACAATAATAATACCTAACCTTAATAATTTTTGGGTTTTTCAAACATGGATAAATCATGATGGCAATTTTTTGAGCTAGCAAAGGTAACTTTATGCCACTTTTCATGGGTTTCGTGACTTGGGAAGCCACTTTTATCTTCTAACCTTGCATGGTCCATTACAAAATATCTTTCCATGTAAAATTAATTCATTTTATTATCTTAATAGGTGTCCTTGTGACCTTTGGACTTATCTCTTCTCCTCTCTCTCTCAAAGTTCTTTAAGAACTAGCCCTTTTGACTTTTGTAAAATATGCTCCACCTGAGTATGGTGAAGCCATGCTCATTTTCATACCATTTGATCAATAAAGACTACTAGTTTTACCTCTTATATAACTATTATTAGTGTGTTCATTTGGAATGTTTTATTTTATATAAGTGATGACTGTTGTTTCCTTAGCATGATTGTCTCATTCTCTCACCTATTTGTAGTTTGAAAGCTTCTTCTTGTAGGTCATGTGAAGTGTCTTATGAGGTGTCAAGGTTTAGTGAGTTAGCCTACTCAAATAGTGCCATTTTAGGCCTCTTGTCTAGTCTTCCTAGCCTAGTCATTTATCATAACCTTCAAAATGAAATACTAATGTTAGAAGATTCAGATTAGAAAAGTGTTTATTTAGTTAGTCTCTTAGTTTCATGTTTCACATGTAGCTAGTTAGTAGTCATAAATCAATTTGATGTATCACCCCCCTTAGGATAATTTTATTTCAGTTTTCTCTCTCTATTTTAACTCAAAAAAATTAGGTGTAGTAGTGATCCAAAGTGGTACATCAAGGGAGTATTTTAATTGTGCAACTTGGATGAGGAGAGATGAGACATCTCCTCAAAGGGTGAAAATCCAAGTGACAAAAATAACCATGCTACATTCATGCTTATTTCACATATTTATGCATTTATATAAACTTATGTTTTTTATAGGCTATAATTAAATGTTTAAAATAGGTGATCTTAGTTACCTTTGTATACCTCAAACTTTTGTTATTACAAGATAGACTGAACACAATAAATTATCTCATTTACCATACTAAGTTCAATCCAAATAAACACATATATAACATATGTCTATTTATATGCAAAAAATAAATGCTCACATCCAATTTTATTACATAATAATATTCTACATATATATGGTCATGTTTACATATATAACTAATTGTGTATATAATAAGGGTAAATCAAATCATTACTAGTTTAGTTTTCCATTAAAATTAAGTCTTTATCTCATAGTAACTAGTAAAACCAACATATGCAAAATAGGGTAAGCATTCAATAAACAAGTTGATAAAAATAACTTAAGTTTATCTCAACCTTAATCAAACCCTAAGGTATTTTTTAACCAACCAAAACTTTTATACATTAAGCATCTCATCTTAAAGCAACTAGGACTATTTTACCCTAACTAGGTACATATAAGAGTATTAAAAACCAATAATCCATTAGTTACTCCTCATATACAATTAGATGTACAATTGTAAGCAAAATACTGGGGAGAATCCCTAATTTAAAGGATAAACAAATATTTTCTAGCCAAAACAAAACTAATTTCCCCTACATTACCATAGAGTAATGATCATCATAAAGTAAATGAAGGTTTGCTTTTGACAAGGGATTCCAACCCATATTCTATATATTTTTATGAGTATAGTATATCAACCATCAAATGGTATAACTATGATCATAAGAATCTAATAAGTGAGGTTAGTAACATTTTAGTTCAAGTAATAAAACTTAATAAAAACACGTTAACAGTTACACTCCAAGCCTAGAACTTAGGGGTGAGCTTAGGAATAAGAGACAAATGAAAAAAAAACTAAAATGAAAAAGACACACAATCCTTTACCTTCCTTTGGATCTCTAAATGCATTATTAAGTGGCTTGCTTAGTTTGTGTTTCAAGGTGTCTTTGGCAATGGAGGTTCTGTATCTCCTCTCCTTGGCACCATGGCTTTTTTTGTGGTTTCACTCAAGGTTTTAACATTATAACAATACTTGTTAGTAATTTTTGTATTATAACACTACTCTTCTCAAAGCTTTAAAGAAATTTGTGCGTGATAACTTTGTACCAAAATAACTTATGTCTCTCTCCAAATTTGCATTATGACTTTAGCTTATGAGAGCTTTGAAGTCATTTTTGCATGATAACTTTGTACCAAAATAGCTTATGTCTTTCTCCAAATTTGCATTATAACTTTGGATTATTAGATCTTTTAAGTCATTTGTGTATGATCACTTTGCACCAAAATATCTTAAAATTCAATAGGCAAGGCATTATATTTATAGGCTTATGAATTAATCCCAACCCAAGGTGAGTCAAAATATATTTTGGACATGGAATGGGTTTAAAACTAACTTGAGTCAAATATAGACCTAGTAGAGTTAATAGTTGTCAATTAATCATGATGTGCAATGAATAGGCATGGGTCTCTTAAATGATATATTTTAGGATATTTCCAAAGAGCTTGACAACTCACAAAGGTCATGATGAAATCCTAGGATATTTGCATTTTTGAATTTCCTTTTTTAGTTATTCATTAATTTCACACGGACAATTTAACTAAGCTCTTAATGTGGTTTATATTTTTAAATAATTTTGATTAACCTTTTATCTCTTTCAATATTTGATATTTTTTCATGTGCCCCACTTAATAGGTCCATAGGCCAAATTGACTATTGTGATATCGTAGGATGATTATGAATAAATCCATGAGATGATATTGTTTCATAAAATAGGATACCCTAGTTAGTTATGTCTCAATGTGATTCTAATATTTGATAAATGATGCGTAAGAAAATTTGGGATGTTTAATGATTTCTAGGCTTAATTTGTAATGGTTAGTAGGAATCAATTTGAAGTTTGGTCAAAATCTAATTATGGCAAATTTTACATGTCTATAGTTTTCCCCTTTTTGGGAATATCTTATCATATATAGGCAAGTAACATATTCTCAAAAATTGAAAAGGTTATGTATGTCTATGACTTCAATGGAAATGGATAAACTATAGATACCCCTCAAGGGAACGGTTGGCAAAGGGGTCAGTGATCAGTCCCTCGAAAGGAGGAAATGATGGGACCAAAAGGATAAAATGGATGGAAGAGACTTATTTTCCCATAGACAATTACAATCAATAACATGATGATTTTAAAATAATAATGAAAGTAACATATGAGTGAGATTAATCTAATAGAGATAATGCTTGCATGCATTGATTTAAAAATGATTGATCTACCCAAAGGTGATTATAACTAGTAACAAAGGTTGAGACATTGATTTTCCTAAAGGTAATTATAATTAGTAGTAATGGAATATGCCCAAATTAGGGTGGATGAGTTAATGTAATGATTTGCCTACATGCAATTATAATCATTAAGATGACCTAAAATAAAAAATATCATTAATTGTGCCCCAGTAGGGAAGATTGGTAATCATTACTGAAGGATATAACCTACTGTATAGATTAAAGATGAGTGGGTGCAAATGTAGATGCAATTATATAATGAATAAAAAATCCACAAATAACCAGGCACATGTGGGTGTAAAAAGTGATGAAAGAGAAAATTAGAATAATAAGAATTGATCAATGTGAATGATTCAATTGTACCCACGAATGTAGAGATGCTCATCCTTATTAACATTGTTATAGCTATAATGGTTAATGGGTTAATTTTAACAAGGATGGTGGTATTTTTTACCAAGGTTACCAAGGATAAACTTTTGTGATTTCATTTCTTGTAAGACTTCATAAGATAATTTTTATTGTAGCACGTGATGGTATGCCTCATGATAGAACACCATGAGAACTTTACCATAATATGCATAAGGACTAACTCTAGATCCAATAAACAATTGAAAATAATGCACCAATGATAAAAACCATGATGGTAATGTTGACATATGAATATGGATGGACTCAAGAATGATGCACAAGGAATCACCTCATGAACATATGTAGACTGAGTTGAGGCACAATACTAAAAGAAAATAAATAGGCAAATAAACACACAAAGATACTAAAAGTAAATGAAAAATAAAACATCCTAACAATATATTTTACCCTATTAGGATGGATTAAAGATGACTAACTAGGCTTAAATAGGACAAATGTTTTTAGATTTTGAAAATTTTTAATGTTTTTAGAATTTTGAGATATATTAACTCATTAGAGATTAACAAGATAATATTCACAAAATATCAAGAGCATAGGCTTAGGTTGCTCAAAAAATGGTGAGAGTGTATGGAAAAGAGGGATTGATCTGACCTCAATTTGAATTAAACAAATCCACATAGTCCCAATAGGACCCTAAATCATATTAACTCCACCAACACAAATGGTAGTGAGATATGACCTAATAATAATGAGTTCTCAAATTTAGGCAAATGACTCAGAAAATGAGAATAGTAATGAAAATTTGATGTGGTAATGCATGGTAAAGATGTAATCATATAAAATGCAAAAAATGATAGCTTGAGCATGGCTAATGACACCCAACCCTTAGGTCCCTCTTGCTTGCTCTCATGACCCTCTTAGGCTTATTTTCATTGATTCTCAATCATATATGACCTTCCATACTTGACCTTAATTAATCCAAGACCCTCTCTTCATGATTAGTCCATCCCCTTAGGACTTACCTACTTAAGACAATAGTGCCATAGCTAAACTATAGTGCTAGACCCTGGGGTGTCCCATTTTTAACACTCCTATCCAATTAAAATTTGAGCCTATATTACCATTTTCTCTAATTCCTCTTGTTCATTATGCCAACCTAGTCTAGTTTCATCTAACCTATGACCAATAGATCCCTATAAAATCCCATTCAAAGATCATTTAGAAAGGGTTGGAAAACATCATTAAAAAAAACAAGAATACAAGAAATACCACTCAAACAATCTCCCCTATTCTCTACATACAACCAACCTATACACTTTAAAGCTAATTCAGGTCTTGACACTAACCCCTACTCTTCTCAAACATACCTAGTTTTAGCATTCCTTGCATTTAATTCACTATTGCACCAAACACTCTTAAAGGGATAACTACATATAGTTTGATCCCTATTCAGAGTATTGGTATGTAGGTAGTGTTCCCATACACGAGATGTGAAACACATCCAATGCATCTTACACACACTAACCCCTTTCCCCCATCTTCCAAAGTTTATTTCAATTGCATAAAATATACAATTACATGAAGAAACAACTCTATAGGGACCTCTATTTATAGCATGGAATTGAAAATTGATACACTAACTTACACTAAATAGGTGAACAAAACCCAGAAAGCTTAAATCTCTAGGACAACATCAGAGAAGGACTATAGTGCTAGAGCCTAGGGTGTCTAGTTTCAACACTCCTATCCAATCAAAAAATGAATTCTAGGATCTTATTGGTGATAGATTCCTAGTCCTACACACAAATTTATAGACCCTGTCTCAGTCAGAATCATCCAGAATAAGCTAAGTTTGATTCTCTCTCTCACTGCTATTTTTAGAAAATGTATAATTACAATTCAATTTTGCAAATCAAAATTTTTAATTAGTAATATTATTTACTAATTTCTCCTACTCAGACTTGTTTATTAAATAGGAATAAAACTCCATTATTTCCAAAAATAACAAATCATTTGGTGAACTTGACTTACTTCAAATTTTGCATAAAAACCCTAGTGTAAATTTCTAGATGATTTTTTCCATTAATTTTTGGATTTTTTATTGAATATTAAAATCACAAATTCCTCTCAAATTTTAAAATTTTGTAGTAAATTTTAAAATAGATTTATTTCAAAACCTAGTTGCATACACTAGGCCCTAGTAATTTTCCAGCATTAATCCAATAATTTCCTAATTTTTTGCTGGCACATATAAATAAAAAATTCCTCTGAAATTTAAAAAAAATTAGTAAATTTTAAAATAAATTTATTTCAAACCCTAGTTGTATACACTAGGTCCTAGTAATTTTCTAGCATTAATCTAATAATTTCCTAATTTTTTTCTTGCACATATAAATCAAAAGTTTATCTCAAATTTTAAAATTTTGTAGTAAATTTATAAATAAATTTATTTCAAACCCTAGTTGCGTAAACTAGCTTCCAGTAATTTTTCAATCATTTTCTAAAATTTTAGTTGCATATTAAAATCAAAAAGTCACTTCAAATTTCAAAAATTCATAGTAATTTTTCAAAAATTTATTTTTCTTAAAATCCTAGTTGCATCTACTAGGTCCCATTAAATCAAGCACTTTTCCATACATTTATTAAAAAAAATAAAAATGAATACTTAACTCAAAAATTCAATTTCAATTTCAAAAATTCATAGTATTTTGCAAAAATATTTTTGAAAAATCCCTAGTTGCATGTACTAGCTCCTATTTTTCTTCTTGAAGTATCATCTTACATCCATAATCAAATTGTAAAAATGATGCTCATTCATTTACAAAATTTTCCTACATTTCTTGTAAATAATAAGGAAACCATAATGGGCCCTATCATGTAATAAATGATGAAGTCTATCGTATGTTAGTATAAGGCTTCATCTTTTGCATTTCATCTTATGTTTCATTATATGGGATGATATTACAAAATTCATTTCCAAAAATGCACAAAATTTCAAAATTATTTTTGCATATTCTCTTTTGCTCATACGAAGTAATTACCAACTCCATTTGGCTAAACATAGTTGAAATGTTATGTTACATGCCAAAATCTTATATGCCTTCATACAAAAATCATGATCTCTAACCTTTACTTTCTATTTCTCATGTGCAAAAATTTTCAATTTCATCATGCCAAATGCATTTGAAATATTATGTTACATGTCAAAATTTTATGTTTATTTATGCAAAAATTCGTGATCTCTATCCTTTAATTTCTATCACTCATGTGGAAAATTTTTCAAGCTTATCATGATAAACATGTTAGACATGTTATGATTCATGTCAAAATTTTCTATACATTCATGCACCAATTCATGATCTCTCTCCCTTGCTTGCTATCTCTCAAGCAGAATGATCTTTGTAAACATATTTTCATATAGATTATAACTCCATTTACGTGAATTTTATCCCACATACATGGTTTCTACCTAGAGGATCCATTGAATAAGCTAACAACCACCTGTTAAGTTTTAATGTCATATTTTATGCATAGGAAATAATTTCTTGTTCCTCCTCTGCCCTAAGAGGATGATAGATATTTTCCCTCTAACTAGGTCCATTATATCACCCATAAAAAATGTGAGGCAACCTACACTATTTTTCCTAATGCATACATTCAACCTATAGCTTCTTCAAATCCTCTTCAACATATGTGCTTAAATGTTCAATCAGAGCAACTAGGGCTTACACTTGTAAATATCTAAGGGATAAAATCAATAGTATGAGAAATTTAATTTTGGATTAAAAAACATAGAATCATCTATTACATGGCAATATCATAACATTGGAAAATTATATTATAATACAAATGTCTCAAAGGCACCCTAGTGTCAATCACGTATATGCACCTTCACCTAGTCAATTAGTTGCAAGCAATGTTACATATCAAAATAATAAATCACAACAAAGTAACTCTACAAATAGTGATTTAAAATGCATTCAATGATCAAATAATATTTCAAGTGAGTTTCTAAGGTAAAAAATTAAAGCTAAGTTGATCAAACTACCTCCTTTGCATCTAGTGAGAAGATCCAAAAATTATTGTGCACATCATAAAATGTATGGGAATCACATAGATTCATGTTTGGAATTGAAACAACATATATAATAGATAATTACCCATGAGGACCATATATAAGGTAAATCATTCAAATAATCCATGATGACATAGGAACACATTCATAAAGGGTCAAATTTAGAAACAAAATAAACGTGGTTACCAGAGCATAACTTAGAACAACAAAAGGATCAAAAAGAAAAAATAGAGAAACAAATAGTACCAAAAACATAGGTAAATCATGAGAAGATGAAAATATACCTCTCCAAAATGAGGATCAACTTACAAATTAGTATGGGTTTGGTCAAAAATATCTACAATAGTTTGATTATCAAGGTCAAGGGTTGTTCAAGCAGGCTCAAGACATCACTACTCCTATTCTAGCAATTGATATTATTTTTCACTAAGGTTTGGGATTTATTGAACATCCTACGATAAATTATTCCCAAACATAGTTCTTAAAAGTAAAATATCTAGATACAACAAAAGTCAACAATAACATTCCATTGGTTTAAAATCAAGATGATAATCATGAGTGGAATAATACAAGTTATTATGATTTCCAAAATACCAACAATGAATCTAAATATTAAGAATCATATTCATAGTCATTCCCTCATGCTTCATAATCATGCATGATTACTTTTTTTGATATAAGACACCATGATATGGAGTCTCCAATGAGACTCATCGATTGGTATCATTTCTTCTCAATTTTTCTTGTACATAGTTTCATTTTCTTACTTGTACATTGTTCCTTCTGAAATTTCTTATACATATTCTTCCTAAGCTTGATTATCCATAGCTAAAATATTCTTAAAACTACCAAAAACATTCAATAATTCAAAAACACAAAAACATTTTGATTATATGCATCATCCATGTTTTACATTGTTAATATCATGCTAGGACTTACATTTGTTATTTCATGATATTGTATGTCGATTTATCTACATTCCCATGCTTCACTTGATCTTCTTTGAGTGTGTGCAGTGATATCCAACTACTTGACTACTTCAATATATCCATTAAGGGGGAATCTTACTTCTACATTCAAGACACAAATCAATATACATACCCATTGAGGGCATTTTATACATGACTACACCATCTAGGTTATGTCATTCCTACACTACACACTCCAAGTTATCAAGATGATGTGCATTACTTACTAGGTTATACAAATTACTATATCAACATTTAAATAGTATCTAGAACTTGTGTATCTTTTAGAATATACATATTCTTTTACTAAACATGTCTTTCATACTTTCACTCTTGCTTTGATTAGTTATATGTGATTCTATTTTTCTGATCTTTACATGCTTTATCTTTTTTCTTCGAGTATCTTGATGTGATAACATTTCCAATTCCTACTTGTCTCCTATATGTTCCTTAGAACATTTTCCAATTTCCTTTGCTTCTATTCATGTGTGTGCCTTAGGACATTTGCTAATTTCCTATGCTTGTACTATTTTATGAGCATATGGCCCTTATGCCAACATTGCTTGTTTCACTTGTATGTGTATGTGGCATTTGAACATGCCTTGTATGCTTGTATTTAAATTTTAGTGACATGTGCCCATGTCCCTTGTTTACATGGCCCCTTAGCCACCATTATATTCTTCTTGCCTTGAGTGCTTATTTTCTTGATTGTGTTTTTTATTATTGCAATGCCATGATCCTTATCATGCATTTTCTTATTCTCTTGGATGACATGATGGACATTATGATCTATCCATCCTTGAACAAACTAATAACTAAAAAACTAACAACTAACACTTTTAGTTCTAGTTCAGTGTATTGCACATATTATTACATTGTTATATCTATCTAGGCATACCCTTGTTGATCTAACAATCTCTCAAATCAAACCATGTTATATATTGATATATCTTGTTGATTATCATTTCTATATCATGTATATTTCCATCTTAACACACTTGTAGGGCTTCTTATTTTGAGGTTAGTCATTTCAAGTTACCTATTCCTACCTTTAGAAGAGGGGGCAACAAATAGGGATTTTTCTATAGAGATCAGAGCTCCTATCAGTCCAAAAATCTAGTTTTAGAACAACTAAAATAGTAATCAGTCATCAAACCACTCAGAACATACTAGGTAAATAGTCAAGATTCTAAAATAGTGATTAATTTCAGCATAGGACAATAGTGCCAAGGCTAGACTACAACATAAAACACTAGGGTGTCCACTTTTCATGTTCCTATCCAAATAGCATAAAAACCATGTTTTCCAAAAGTAGGTAGAAAGGTAGATTCAACTACAATTTTTCACAATCAGACCAGTTCATATCATTAGTTTTTAGTATAGTTTTCTCAGAGAATCCAAACATAGGAGGGATCATGCACGACATGAATGGTTCTCACTTCCAATTTTAGATACGGTAGTTGGTATAACTTCTAGATTAGAATCCATGTTTTAGACACTAGTAATTGGGGTAAAATTGCATGACACTTTTATTTCTTTTCTTTCAATTTTCATCATTACCTAGGTATTCTTAGCAATTGCATTTCTTGTTCCATCTATAGGTGGTTGGCATCATTTTGGAGTGGCCTTCATACAATCCTAACCTCCACATTCCTAAGTACCTAAGTTCTCTAGTGGCTTCCATATAAGCCAAATTTTTAGTTTTTGAGTGGATTTCATACAAGATTAATCTCCATATTTTCCAAGTTGGTCAACATTGGCCTAATTTCCAACACAAATTTGGCTATCCACACCACATTTTCATATTTATAGAGCATTTAGGGGCTTCAAAATCCATCTCATATGACATACACATTCATACCTACTAGTATCAGTTCTTAGCTTCACTTCATGGGGAAATGATGGAGCCAAATGACTAGCCTTTACATTTTTTAATCCACTTATTAAGAGGGATTAGACACATAGTATATAAATTGATTAACATGCACATGATCATCTAGATTCACTTATTAGGTGATGACGAAGATGAAGGGATAGCCTTTATATTCTTGAGCCACTTTTTGGGGAATTAAGCACTCGTCTCCATTCATGATATAATTTTTGGTAAAACATCATTCAACACATACCCAACACACTCAACCTTACTTAGCATCACAATAGGTTTTTCATTGGTTCACATACCTAGTGAGGTGTATTCATTCCTTTCTCATCCTCTCTCTCTCTCTTACCTAACTTTGTATGTTCTTATTTTATATTGCATATAATAAGAAATTATCTAATTTTTATTTTCCTTTTTCATATTATAACTTAAACAACATGCTCTCTATACACTATCCAACATTATTCAACATCACATAAGCTTCATGGGATTTACCTTTGCAGGTAAGTTTAGGTACACTTTCTATTTTCCTTTATCCTATTATTTCACTTTGTTGCATCACTAGAATAAAGTGAGGGAAAATGTAGTCATATAAAATGAAAAAAATTGGAAATTTGAGAATGGATAATGACACCCAACCCTTAGTTACCTCTTTCTTTCTCTCATGTCCCTCTTAGGTTTACTCTCACTAATTCACATTCATCTGTGGCCTTCCAGACTTGACCCCAGCTAAGCCAGGACCCTCTTTTTATGACTAGTCCATCCCCCTAGGTCTCATCTACTTAAGACAATAGCACTAAATTTGGACTATAATGATACACCATAGGGTGTCCCCTTTTTATCACTCTTGTCTAATAATAATTCAAGCCTAAATTACTATTTTTCCCTGATTCCTCTTATTCATTATGTCAGCCTAGTCTGGTTTCATCTAATCCATAACCAATAGATACAAATAAAATACCATTTATAGATCATTTAGAAAGGTTTGGAAAATATCATTTAAGCAAGAAATAATACAAGAAATACCACTCAAGAAATCTTCCCTATTCTCTACATACAACTAGCCTATACACTTTCAAGTCAATTCAAGTACTTACACTAGCCCCTAATCATCTCAAGCATACCCAATTTTAGCATTTCATTCACTATTTCACCAAACACTCTTAAAGGGAGAACTACATATGGCTTGATCCCTCTTTAAAGTATTGGTATGTATGCAGTGTGCCCAGACACAAGGTGTGAAGCAAGTCCAATACATCTTAACACATACTAACCCCTTTTCCCTATCTATCAAAGTTTCTTTAAATTACATATAAGATACAAGTACATGAATAATCAGCTCTACAGGGAGCTCAATTAATAGAGAGGACCTCAAAATTAGTACACAAGCTTACACTAAGTAGGTGAACAAAACCTAAAAAGTATAAATCCTCAAGAAATAATTCCAAAGAAGGAATATAATGTTGGAGCCTAGGGATTATAGTTTTTATACTCTTGTTAAATTAAAAATAATAATTCAAAGATCCTATTGGCAATAGTGTCCCAGTCTTGTACACAAATTTCTAGACCATTTCTCAGTTAGAAAAGTCCAGAATAAGCTAAGTTTGATTCTCTCTATCTCACTACTATTTTTATAAAAGGTATAATTATAATTCAATTTCATAAATTAGTAGATTTAATTAGGAATATTATTTACTAATTTCTCTTTCTTAGATTTATTTATTAAATAAGAATAAAACTCCATTATTCCCAAAAATAACAAATCAAAAGGTATTGTTCCTAATTTTCCCATAGGTAGTTATAATTAGGAAACAATAACATTCATCTATGGTAATAATTTACCCATAGGTGGTTATAATTAGTAACACAAGGTGGACTATTGATTTTCACATAGATGGTTATAATCAATAACACTAATCAGATGTGAATGAAAGATAACTTACCAGATCAATTTTTCACACTACGTTTATAGATTATCATTTAAATATAAAAATGTAAAACTATTGAAACTAGATTAGAATACATTTACATAAGGTATATGAATAACCAAAGGAACCATGATAAAAAAGGGTTGGGTAGGATGGCTAAAAATAGGCTTTGGTCTGATAGGGATGGCATGGTAAAATGGTATATGGTATGGAATTTTTCAGACAATGATGGCATAAAGATTAAATAAAATGGTAAGAGGGTTTCCCCCAAGTTATAAGGTGAGGTAAATGATAGGATATGAAATAATGGTAAGAGAAATGGAAAAATAACAATGACAATATAAATGTTCTTGGAAAAGGTATAGTTTTTGGCCAATGGAAATGATAAGGTAAATGTTTTTGGATAAGTTAAATATGTCTATTTTTCTTAATGATTTAGAGATGCACATCTTGATTAGTATATGATACAACTATAATAAATAATCATGTAAATTGGTATCCCACACCTCTTATAAATAACATCTCTATCAAGAACCTACTATAGATTTGGATGTAAATGATGTTGTTGTGATATTCGGTGGTTGTTGATTATGTTTCCTCCAAACATCAAGACAAGATATATTTATAGAATTTATTTGGAAAGTGCAACCAGGGATGGTAAATACAAATAAATAGTGGATGATAGGTCTATTATGGTGATGTAACAATGGATGATAATGGAATGTATAGTGGTTGAGTGATAAATAAATATCAGGGTTTTCAATCACACACAATATTATTGATTATGAATCCGACATAACTTTGGATGTAGCAGGGTTGAATAATTTTGAATATGATCTCAATAGGACCATAATAAAAATTTATCATTTAGGATTGATTGTAGTTACCATTTGATTATGTTGTATATTGGAGGTTGTATTATTGTTACCTTTGATAATGTCTTCATCAAGTAGTGTATGACTATTGTGCTCAATTATTGGTGCCTTGATGAGGTTTTCACCAATGAAGTTGTATTGATTATCACATAACACCTCCAAAAAAATTTCACTAAGGAATGTTAAATTTTTGACTTTGATTGTCTTCTAGTTCTTCTAATAAGGTTTCATTATAAGATGCTAAGTTTAAACTTTGATTGTCCCCTAACACCTCTAAAAAGGTTTCACTAGAAGATTGTTCTTCTTTTTCATGAATGTGGTCTTGGCCTCCCTAATGTTATTTAATTTATATTTCACCATATATGTAATTAAACAAGGTGTGATTCTATTGGTCTCAATCAACACTTGTGGGAGTGGAAGGTTAATATAATGGTTAGGTTGGTTGGTGATAATGGCATGTGGAATGATAATGGAATGAGAAGAGGTAACATAATCCTCATAAAAAGATACTAGGAGAAATCATGTTAATTATAAATTAATAATCCTCAAAAATTGTATAAGGATCATAAATATATTCAAATTGATCTTCAAGGCTTGTATAACCAATATTATGATAACCACAAACATATTCTGATTCTAAAGTTGAGTCTAACTCAAGGGACTCTAAATCTGATGTTGAGACTGACATTGATTCTACTTATGATGCTAAATTTGATGTTAGTTAAATAATATAACCTAAATTCAATGTTTATTCTTCATCTGTTGTGGATGTGACTACTTAGTTTTGGACAAGTAACAATCTACGATGGCATAATGGGCTATATAAAGACTTGTTTGTCTATTGGAACACAACTATCTATTGATAGGTTGGGTGAATTAGTAGATTGAATAAATCAATCCTTTAATAATTTTAATTCATATTACAATATCACACACACTAAAATTTATAACACTAGATATACCATGGAAAAATTAATATAAGAAAAAAACCCCATGAGAATAGTTGTTATAATCTATTATTCTAATCTAGCCTCACAATCAAGAACCTCATTGGTTACAATGTTTAAGGGAATTGGACCTAAGGAGACACTAATATCTTGATTAATATCACCTAATCTAAGGAAACACCAAGTCCCTAATTGAGCACCAACTCAACTTATCTGATATCACCTACCAATTAAATTGATGGAACTACAACTCTAGATTACAATATTTATTCAAAAATGAATCCAATTCCAATTAGTTATTATAAGTCTATTATATAACTTCTCAACCTTTATTCTTAATCTCTCTCTTCTCTTCCATTATTACCCTCTTCTTATGTGTCTCTATATTTTCTATTTCACATACTTTAACCACTTCAGATCTCCCTCTCTCTCTCTCTCTCTCTCATCTCTCTCTCTCTCTCTCTCTCTCTCTCTCTCTCTCTCTCTCTCTCTCTCTCTCTCTCTCTCTCTCTCTCTCTCTCTCTCTCTCTCTCTCTCTCTCTCTCTCTCTCTCTTCAATGGAAACAATAATAATAGCCTTTACTATATCTTAGATGACATATGTATAATAATTGTATTTATGTCTCATATCTTCTTTATGATGACACTTGTTTGTTAACACATCATACCAATTCTGGACTTGGTTCATATTTCTTGAACAACAAGTTTCTTGCATCTTGAATTCATGCTCCACTACCATGATTCTTTGTCTAATTACTATTTTTATCATATAATAGGATCTAATTTTGATGCACATGCCATATTACACAAATTTGATTGATCACAATAATCTATTTCATTGTCTATGTCATATAATGGATTTTACCTACTTGACCATTGGGATGAACAAATATTTAAATACCAACCATTAATTTTAAGTTTTTTTCTATGATATGATGATCCTCATTCAATTTTATCAACTTTAAAATGTATCTATTAGATCAATTTCTAACAATATTGCACACTCTGTTATATCCTTATATGCTTTTGGGCTTTAATGTTCCAACTTTAAAATGCATCTATTGGATATTTTGATCTGAGCTCCCATGTGCCATTATATCTTCAAAGTTGCATGAAATTTAAATTTTTCTAATGTTAAACCTCAATCAATTGGTCTAATCTCATTGCTTCCTAAGACTTTGGAATGAATACACTCCATTGATATCATCAAACTAGCTCGATCTTTAACTTACCTATGTGTCATTAGAAATTGATAAGTTTATCCCATTGAGTCCACTCACTCTATTATATCTTCATTTCATGATCACATTCTCACCATTTGATTTTATAACAAGCTAAAACTTTAATATGACACTTGGCATCCTAATGTGCCTTCTACACATTTGATGTCAGTTCACACTATTGTGACACTTGGAATTCCTTTGTTAATCCTTGACTATTTGACTTTAAACCACTCTATAGATTTATTATGCAATCTTTGTGATTGTGACACTTATCACTAATAGATTTACTCATAGGTTCCTTTGAAAATTTAACTTTTCTATGCTTTGTTAGATCTTCAATGTATGATTAAGCGCTGACTATTGATCAAGCTATGACAAATATTAAGTCCAAGACTTAGGAAATATTAAGGTATTAAAACATTACTTAAGCAAGTAATTACTAGGTCAAAGGGGATAGCTTCAAAAATATGATGAAGACTTAAGTTATAACTTAAGTAACCAATTCCAATCTATAGCAAGTCAACATAAAAATAGAACATACCTATGAACACCATGGAGTAAACCCTTAGGGTTTAACTAAGAAACCCTATAATGTTTGAGAGCAAAGATAAATCAATTCTAAGCTCATTTCTTCTCAATTGAACCTATGGACCATATATTTAAGATTCTCTTGAAAAAAACCATAACCATTCTTCTATTAACTTCTCTTCAAGTGGTCTAGAAATGGTTTTTATAAAAGCATGACAACTTTATACTATGCAACTATAAAACATGTTCTTCTCTTCATCAATCCTACCTGATCCTCTAACATTAATGACATCCATAATGATCATTTTGACATCAATGACAATCATATGGCCAACAATCTCCCATTTTGGCATTGATGGAAAATTAAATGCTTTGGTCTTGTTTAATGATGGCAAATTATAATCCTTTTATGGCATTGCTTGTAATGGCTTTTGATGAACTTAAGCTAAAACTATTCATACCAAACTTTCTCCCCCTTGGGTAATAAAACATGTTCCTAAACTCAACATAGACACATACTCTTCTCTTTTAAACTTTTACAGAGAGCATTTACACTTTTTCTCCCTCTTTGACATCAATGTCAAAGGCACTCTAACTTTCTCATTATTTGTCCAAATTTTCCTCTCCCTTTATCAAATAAAGGAGTTTGTCCAAGAATATACAACCATCAACTCATTAGAAATTTTAAAAAAATGCATACCTAAGTTACCTTTTATCTCTTAGTCTAGGGATTAACAAAATTTATGTGATCTTCCTCTTGGACTCATTCCCTATCACTAGGATCTAGTGATGTGATGTAAGAGCCACCACTCCAAAGTTATGTCTTAGATACTCAAATTGTTATTTGGGAAGTGGTTTGGTGAATATGTCTACAATTTGGTCCTGTGTTGGCACATATTCCATTGTGACCTCTTGACTTGTAACCTTTTCTCTTAAGAAGTGATACCTGATTGATATGTGCTTGGTTCTGGAGTGCATCACTAGATTCTTTGATATGTTAATAACACTTGAATTATCACAAAGAATAAAGATAGGTGATTTGTATTATACCTTGATGTCTTTGATTTTTTTATTCATCCACAAGACATGAGTACAACATGCCACTATTTCCACTTAATTTGATTCTGCTTTAGAAAGAGTTACTGACTCTTGTTTTTTTCTCAGCCATGAAACAAGTTTGTTTCCAAGGAAAAATGCACCACTAATAGTGTTACTTCTATTATCTAGACTTCCTACCCAATTAATATTTGTATATGCTATCAAAGTGAAATATTCACTTATAGGATACCATGGTCCATATTCAATTGTGCTCTTGATATATCTAAAGATTATTTTCACTAATTAACATGTGACTCTTTAGGAGTAGCTTGAAATATTTTAACCATGGATATTGCTTGCATGATATCAGGTCTTGATATAATTAGGTATTGTATACACATAATATTTTGACACTTTTATTGATTACTGATACTTCATATCTTTCAAGAACCTACTGAGTCTCAGTCTCTCTAAGTGCATTCCTTAAGGGGTGCATTGAGAAAGGGGTGGGTAGACCTTTGGTGCTTCATAAGATTTTTGTTCCTTTTTCCACTTGATATCTACACTCTTTCCTCCTAAAACCTTGAACCCTAAGATTATTTTTCTCTTTCCTATCTATTCCCACAATTTGTCATGCTTTATCCCTCATTTCTTACCTTGTTTCCCTTTTGACCTTTTTAGTAAGCTAAGTCAACCTATTCAACCTATCTTATTTTGGGGATACTTTTCCTTTCCTTGTTACTTTGCATCCCAATTGACCTAGCATAAACTTTAGGCATTAGCTTGATAATGTGTTAGGTCAACTTGATCAACCTAGCACAACTAACATGTCCAAAAGTATTTAGGGTGAGATACTACTACATATACAAGGTCATTCCTTACCATTTCATAAGAGAGTTGAATTAAGTGAAAAAGTGTGAACAAACATCTTCTTATTTACCATTTTACTTGAGGAATAAATCTTTAGGGTTCAATACTTTCTTTTGGAGATCTAATCTTGTCTTGTGGAGAAGTCTTTGGGATGCTTAGGTAGAAAAAGTATCCTTGAGATGATTTATCTTGATTGTCCTTACAAGACACAATAATCTCTTGTGAAGCACTATTGGCCAAGGGAGATGTTGAGACCCGACAGGTTCATCTTTAAAGGTAAGTATTCCTAAATTTATTTCTCTTTTGTAAGAGTAGATAGATAATGTAATATGTATTCTTCTCTCCCATGTATTAGGATTCCATTTACATTGACATGACTACATGTCTCCTATACATGTTTAGTTTATTTATTATTTACTTGTTTTGTTTTAACCCCTATTTTAAGCCAAAAACTTTTGTGAGCACTAGATTAGTTTACTTTTATTGATATTAAATTAATTTACTTTCTTGTTTATTATCATAAGTGAATATAGAAACCATAGGACTCTTTTAGGGTTGTTGTGTGATTATGTTAGGCTGTAGGCTTTGGAACCTTGCCTTACATGATGTGTCATGACAAATGATAAAATTTATCCCCTAATTGGGTCTATCATATCCTCATATTGGTCATTCTCTCACTTAACAAGTGTGTGCCCCAATTAGAAATGTAGGTGTGATATATCTTATCTGATCCAAGATTTATTCATGTGTACCATGTAATTCTAATTGCATACATTCTAGTGAACTTGACATGAATTAAACCCTTATAGGTTTATTTCACTTATTTTTATTCATTTTTTGATCTTATTCTATCATATGTTTTGACTTACTAGCTTGATTCTCTTGACCCAGTTATTTTTATTTGTGTAGGAATAGGTAACTGGATCAACCAGCTCAACTTAGCATAGGTTTATAGAAATTTGTAAACTTTTTGTTCAGTCTACTAGGTCAAACGGGTTGACTTAACACATTTTTAGCCACTTTTAAATTGGTTCTTGTTTAGGGTTCACACTGCAAGATCCAGATTCTAGACATCCATATTTTCAATCTAGACAGCTAGGTCGACTAGCTAGACTTAGCACATTTCTAGACATCTAGTTTACTCTACTAGGTTGACCAAGTTCACTTACAACACTATATTAGCTTTTTTAGTAGGTTCTTATCTCACTTGGTCGACCAACTTGACTAAGTTCTACAGATTGGGCCAGTTCTCTCCAAGGTTATAGGTTAGTTCCCTATTCTATTTTCATCTCCAAAACTCCAAGGTCAATTTTTATTTCTCTATTTCTACTCTTATCTATAATTTTATTTCAAAATTTTAATATGTTTATGTGTACTAATTGGATTGGCTAACATCAATTCAATTGGCTATGTATTTCATTTCAGTATCTACTTTTCTAGACTAGTTATATTCATATCTCACTTCATTTTTCATCTTTTTTACAATCTTTTCTCTTTTCCTGTCTGCTATTCTATGTCAACTAGCTTGACTCTGCACTATCCTAGACCCTGCTTACTAACTTTGTCCACTGCACTAGGTTGACTTGGTTGACCTATCACTTTCTATATCTCTTTTGCACTGTACTAGGTCGATTAGGTTGACCTAGCATAGATTTTAGGCCTTTTCCCCTTTTTTGTTAGATTTTGCTCTTTGAACTAGGTTAGTTCTATGGATCCTATCCAAATTTATTATCCCTATCTTACACTAGGTCAACTAGGTTGACCTAACTTTATTTTTATCAATTTTTGAATCCTTTGTTTTCTCATCTTTCTTTCCTTCATCTTTCATCATGGATTTCCTTTTGGGTGACAACATTGAATCTCAAATAATAGGCATGATGGAATTCACTAATCCTCATAGGGTTTCCCATAGGCAAAGTAGATTTCCTTTTGTAAATGCTATTAATGTCCATAATACAACTCACATAATAGACTATGGGTTCCCTCATGATACATCTTTGCAACATAATCCTTCTTTTCTCCTAGAAAACCAACCTGAGTTCGAGAATACTCTCGAAATGATTTTCTTTATTAACTAATTTCCCCAACATAAAGGTAAATATCCATCTACCATTTACAATATCGTGATTAGTGGTCAAGACAATGAACCTCATTCACCACATTATATATTCTCAAATGGATTTGGTAGTACTAATTTATTTACTTCACAACCTCTCCCTTTGATCATGACCTCTTCTTCTTCTTCTTCTTCTTCTTCTTCTTTCCTTTTTTATACCTCCATGCCTAGTATCTCAACTACCATAGCTTGTTCTACATCTAGTGGAGCTCTATTAAGATCCACTATCCTTAATCCTTCCACTATTTCATTGCTTACTACCCAAGGCATTCATGTTGCTAGTGCTTCTTCCTCTCTTCCATTCACTAGTCCATCTTTTGCTACACAAGCAAGCTTTTCCACTAGTGCCTCTCATTCTCATCATTCATCTCAAACTCTTAACAACACCAATAGTGTTACCTAAGCCACTAATACCAACATCAACTCTTCTAATAATGTTAGTCAAACTCTCAATAAAATGAATGTTTTCCAAGGCCATAACATAAATCAAATGATGAGAATGAAAAATCACCTTCTTTATCTTTAAATTCAACCACAACAAATGGATTGGGGCACACATAACCAAAGCGTTCCTCCCCCTCCTCTTTGAGATTCTCAAGGAAATCTTATCCCTCAACCTCATTTAATAAATAAAACTATCAAGCATCTACAAAATGAACCTCTCACTATTCAAATTGCTAACATTTATATAGGAGGTATAACACCTACAATCTCTTATAATAGATCAACTAATCTTTCTCTTCATCTTAAAACATTTGGAAATACTTATAAAGATTGGGTTAAATTAAACACCTTTAGCTCTATCAAGCTCCTGCTAAAACCATAACATGAAATTCCATAGAATAGTACAACCAACTTAGACCTCATTCCATTACTAGTTTGGAAGATTTAGTGAATAATTTAGTTCAAGAATTCCAAACTAGTGATCTTCCTAAAAACACGTTGGCCCATTTCATCAATTACAAGCAAAGTGAAAATGAAACTGCCCAAGCATCTATTAAATGATGGAAGAAACTATGAAACAAATGTGAACACATCATGGCCAATAATAATCTTTTTCATCTGTTTATAAATGCTCTTTATCCCAAATTATAATATCAATTTCATACCCTTTCTCCATGCACTTTGGAATAAGATATGGATCAAGATAAATGACATGATTTTCGTATGAGTCAATTTGAGCCACCCCAACCTTTCATGGGTTCTTGTATATTACTTAAAAATAAAAACTACAATGTTACAAGTAATGGTGTTTTTATTCATATGATACCATTCATCATGTTCAAGCTATTGTTCTTACCCCTTCTTCAGAACCAACTTCCTCTTCTCATTAGTAAATTAGGAGAAATAATTTACTAATCCTCATTTCTCAAAAAATAACATTAATTTTCATAAACCTCTTTCCTTATCTAAATTTATTAAATGTCTACCTATTCCTCTTCCTCATGAAATTGACCCTACTCTTCCTATGAAAACCTAGTATGATTCTAGCAAGTTTTGTTGGTTTCATGATAGTTAGGGTCATTCTCATGAGACCTATAGACATATTCATAATTTAGCTATGGAATTTATTCTTGGACATAATTTTGACTATTATTATATCATGCACCAATGTCAATGATATTATGAGCATGCGTTCAAAGAATACAAAACTCATGATAAATCTCAAACCTTGAATCAAGCAAACACTCATTTAACTATTTATAAGGATCCTTTACCTAATCATCAACCACTTCAATAAAACTAAGGCAAGACCATATCTTCCACCAATAATTTAGAAAGTCTTGTGTAACTAATTTCTAAAGAAAATGTGGTTAGCATGACTAATATGTGAATAGTAGTGGCTTTCATCGATTCTCAACCTATCTACACCCCATCTCCTTCTCAAGCATATTGTATTATCCAAGATTCTTTTCCAACTCATTTAAATGAGTTTTGGAAATAAGATATTATAACCTTTGATGAATATCCAACTTATGATTTTCCTTTGGATAACACATTTCATGCTATTTCTACCACTCTTCCATCATCTTCTCCTTCCAATATTAATAAACCTTCTATTCACACCTCTTCTATTCCTCAAGATCAAGTTGAATTTATTAGTTCATCATCTCAACATGATTTACAACCTTCTTATAAACCTTATCATTATTATCAACATAAATTTTAATGTTCTTCAGTTCTTCCCTCCAAAGGCTTCCTTAACTATTACATGCTTATATCTAAAAACCTTATCATGGGTTATGATGAGTGGGATCCCATTGAAAAACTCACTAATATCCCTTCTCAAATTCCATTTCATGAACTCATGATGGAATTTCCCCATCATCAAAACCATCTTATGAAACTATTATTTGAGATGAATGTCCCTCATCCTCCCTTAGTAGGATGAGATGTAGACTTATCTAGTTTCAAGGATAGTATATTGTAACAATGTGAAGAGATGTCCATCAATATTGATGAAACTATCGATAGTTCTCTTTTATTATATTTACCATAACATCTATGATTCTCAATGATAGTTTGATTCATGTAGATTATCTTCCCTTATTTATTAGCATCCAAATCAATGATATCCAAGTTAAGTGTGTTTTGATTGATGAGGGTCTTAGCACTTGTGTTGCTTCTCTTGATTTCATTAAAACCTTTACATATTTATAATGCAATATTAATTCCATAACACAACACCTACCAAGGATATGATAGAAGGAAAATGCCTCCTCTTGGGTGTGTGTGGATTCCCATTACTATCCTACCTATCACCATTCATGTGAAGGTGATGATATTTAACTTTCCTATTTCTTATAACATCTTGCTTGGTAGGCCATGGACTCATCATATGTAAGCTATCACCTCTTCTACTTACCAATGCATTAAATTCCCTCATAATGGATACATTTATAGGATTTAAGGAGATACTAACCCTTAAAATTTTGAAAAATTCCAAGATCATGGTGTCTTTAAGATTTCTACTCTTGAGCCTTTACCTAGCAATCCATTTTATGATTAATGTCTAAATTTTATTATCAGCTCAACCAAAGGATATAATGGGCATCTCAAGATTATTGGTAATATTGATCCCAAACTTTTAGAATCTAATGATGATGAGCCTAATTATATTAATCTCAAGATCAATACTTTTGATCTCACACCTCATCTCATCTTGTAACTTCCTGCTTCCTTGCAATACATTCTTGTAGTCTTATCCAAGACTCATCATTATATTCACCATGCTTATTCTAATGACAAATTTATTATGACTTGTGTCATTGATTTTCATTCACCTGATTATGATGATGGTTATTCATTAGATGATCCTTTATTAGGTAGTTTTATCCAAGCCCATGATGTTGAGATTGTGTGTTACTTTTCTTCTTTACTTGAGTCTTTTCATGCATCTTCTCATGTTCCAACTTTTGTAGTTCTTAATTCTTGTATTTTTACTCTTTATCATATAGTATAGATGACACTAAAACCTTTAGTTTTTGAGGATCCCCATACGAATATGCTCATGGATTATGCTATGACCAACCCTTACCATTTTTCTCAATTCTTTTATTCCCATCATTGGTTTACTCCATAGGTTAGTGTTTCCCTTATTATACCTTATATTGATACTACTCCTCCCACAATGGAACCTATGTCAGAGCTAATTATCATTGATTCTTCTATTGATGGTGAGCCTACTCTTACTTATTTCACTAGTTATCTTCCTATTAAGACTAGTTATATTCATTCTCCATCATCACCTCCTCTTGGTGATGGTTTACTTCCTTTACCTAAAATGGATCCTTTTCCCATAAAATGGGGTGATGAGTCATATCCCTATTCTTCCATACCTATTATACCTTCTCCCATGAATGTTCCTCTTAAACACACTCACAAGCATATTTGTTTCTTTCATGGGACATATACTCATTATTCTACCCATTGTCATAAGTTGTGACAATATATTAGTACCTTGCATCCTTCTTCCCCATCCATAAACACTACCATACCTCCTCCCAAGATTATTATTGACTATATACCTAAGTATGGTGAGAGGTATTGTATATGGTACCAATGTGGCAAACATCATACTGATCATTATCATATCCTTCAATAACATCTTAAGCATCATCTTATAGCTAGCCCTGAACCAACTACTATTCCTCATATAGGTCATTCTCAAAAGAAGGTTCCCATTTCTTCTCCCATAATTACACCTCTTATGGTTCCTTTTATGCCTCCACCTATGGTTCCTTCTCCACCGGTGATTCCTCCTTCCATAGATCCCATTCCCACACATTCTTCTAATCATCCTTTACCCAATTTCCCTCCTCAACATGATCCAATGAGTATTCCTACTTTTTCATTTGAGGAGATTAGAAAATAAGTATTTGCCTAGTATTTAGTAAAGATCAACGACACATTAAAAGTAGATTGTATCCATCTTCATAAATATTTATCTGATGTCTTGGATAATGTGTGTGGATATATTTACTAGTACTTATGATCATATGCATGGTAATTTTACATTTATATTTAGATTGGACATGTGATAAATATTTATTTCTATTCATATACCTAATTATATCATTTGACATTGTGTCAAATTCTTGCTTATCTTATATTGTTATCTTCTTTGTTGTACTATATTTCTTGTTAATTTTATATTCTATCTTTTTTTTCTACATGTGTATGTTTTTCCTTATAATTGCTTTATATTTCTCTTTTCTTCTTGTTACATGCCTTGGATACTTCTTTTGTGAGATATTTTGTAAGACCATGGATAGGACCTAATAGATCCTTACAAAATCACCATATTCAACTTGTTATTGTCTTATATCTTCATGATTATTTGTTTTCTTCTCCTTGCTTTTTATAAATAATTATCATGGTGACTTGGTTAGTTTTACCCTATTCCATTTGGTTATTTTCTCCTTTTAACATGTGATTAGTTATCAAACATTCTTTCTCATAACTATTTCCTCTTATCAATCAACCTGTGGATCTCCTTTTTCCTTTCTTTCTTTTTTATAAACTAAGCATATGAACGGTTGAGAATTGAGATCACATATTTGTTTATTTTCAAGCCTGAGTGTCCTAGTCAGTCTTTTATCTTTGGTTACTTAGATTCCTTTAGCCTTAGCCTATAACTCATTTGTGTGTATCACTATCTCTCTCATGCTTGGTCATTCCAAATCTGTATGGAGGAAGAATCTAAAAAAAAATCCTTCAAAAGAAAGTTAAAAGCTAAATCATATAAACAAAAGGCAATGATATCAAAAGGAAAAAATATGAAATATTTTTAAAAGTCAAATCATACTAAAATATGTGATTCAAGCACATATCCTATCTCTAATCGAAGCTCAAAATCCATATTCAATTTCACATAGAACCAAAGTCCTTTGGGGTATGGTAGGATAGTAAATACGAATAGGGGAATTCAAAAAAATCTTCTAGTGATACCTACTTTATCATGTATGTAACCAATCTTAGTTATAGACTAATGACCTTGTAATGGGTCATGAGGAGTGGGGAACATGTCATGGGAAGGTAGGGAAATTTTACTTTTTCATTGTACCAATCTACCTTCATGAGTTGATCTTAGTACCACACTTATCTACCTATAAAGCTTTATGTCTATAGGGAATAGGTTTCCTTTATACATAGATGACCACTAGTCACTTAGTGTCTTCTCATGTTATTAGTATGTCTCTTATCTCCTAAGGTATTCTCTTAAGATGCCTAAGTATTTTATTTTTACACTCGATTTTTTATTCCCTTTCCTCATATTTCCTCTTGAGAAATATTTTCTTGCTTTCTTATCACACCCCTTGGGTTTTTATTTTGTGAGTTATAACATAAGACTATGGATAGGACCCAAAAATTCCTCATAAAATTACCATCCCATTTACATTTCAATCCAATATTATTATTTTTCTTCCAATTTTGTTTTTTCATCTTTTTGGGTTTTTCATTTATGAGTGTTTTATCCTATTACCCTTATTCCCCATGTACTTGGTTTTTCATGCTTATTCCACCCCATGTGGTGTTCCCTTTGTTGAGTTGTAGTGTAAGACCATGAATATGACTCGACCCTCCTCAAAAAGTTTTCCAACAATCAAGTCACTATCAAATTACATATGTCAAGTTTGAGATATGATTTGATTGATTATGAAGTTACACATCATTTGACATGCTTCCCATCTTGAAATAGTATGTTTTATGATTAACTAATTTTATTTCACCTCTTATTTTTCTTATTTTTTGAGTGCATGTAAGATTTCAACCATTTCTTGAATTTTGTCATACTTCCCAGCTTGAATTAGTGTGATAAATTTAAGACCAAATTTTCATTGACTTTTCATTTATTTTTCTTACCTTGTGTGACCTTTTGCATACCTTCCATTTTATTACTTTATTTTTCATACTTCCCAATGTGATATAGTATGATTTTAATTTTTTTAATTTCATGAAAAAATCTTTCATCTTTGGTTTGAAAACAAATCCCCTTTTTATCATCTTGTTTGTGATTTCTTGGTTCTTTATACTTATTCATTTTTTATGATATTACACATTTCCCAACTTGAATTAGTGTGTAGTGTATTTTTATTGATTATATTTTTATAAGTCTTTTTGCCTATTTATTTTTAACAATGCATGTATTTCTCTTAATTCTATAAAATAAACCACATCTCATATATTTCCTATAGCATATACAACACAACTAAATACATGTGTTAGAAATAAATATATACAAAGAATCCACATACACAATCACATTAGTAAGCCAAAATGATACATATTATATATATATATATATATATATATATATATATATATATATGTATGTATGTATGTATGTATGTATATATATATATATATATATATATATATATATATATATATATATATATATATATATCTCAAAAGTTTGATAAAACATATACAACCATAAGCAATGCTCTAGCTCTAGGGCTGGGCTCCATCTTATGTATCTTTTGGCCTAGCCATGCTACCTATTGAGGCCTTGGTATGACTCCTCAAAATGGTATTCTATAATGAGGTAGTCTAAGATCTCAATCCCTCTACCTATCCTTGTAGATGTGTTACCTATACCTATGCCTGTACCAACTTGATCTGGGTCATTACATGTGCCTACATCAGCTACATTTGTATCATAAATGTCACTATATCCAAATTCATAGCTCTCTCATTAGATAGGCCTAATAGACCTACCTCTCTCTTACACCCATATCTAATGGTGTTTTTTCCCTCTCTCTCTCTACATCTATATCTACCTTATGACCTCTCTTGCTAGTCTAAACTAACTCACCTGAGTTGGGGTAAATGGTACACTTAGATCCTCTAGTGTCATAGGTTCATATGGATGTGTAGTCTCATTTAGGATGTCATGGAGTGATCTCCTAACTAGGTAACCCCATTTATCCTCCTCATCCTTAGGTACACCTATAAAATCACACCAGATGGATATTAGATCACTATCATGTATCATAATA
Organism: Torreya grandis; assembly: GCA_037957365.1. Lineage (NCBI taxonomy): Eukaryota > Viridiplantae > Streptophyta > Pinopsida > Cupressales > Taxaceae > Torreya > Torreya grandis. Next base: position 148,192 of record JARHVA010004522.1, read on the forward strand.
TCTATCAATCTTTTAATTTAAAGCTTAATTAATAAATTAATCATATTTTTCTTACCTATTTGTGTCTCAAATAATATAGTCTCACCATCTATGTGATCACCTAGCACAGTATCCCCATCTATATGACCTCATTGTACCTCCTATATAGGTCACCTCTTAAGCTTAAACTCAATTGTCATGGCTCATGTCTATCTCAGCCTATGCCTAAGAAATATCTCACTCATCTATGTCTCATATGGCTCCTTTATTGACTCACTAAGGATGATGATGATCTCCACTCTCTCCATTTACCTCCATCGATGTCATGTCCTCGATGGCTATAACTCATCTCTATATGGAGCTAGTGGTGGTACATTTGTTATCACTACCTCCACCTCCTCCTCCTACTCTACCCTTTGTCATGCCTGACTATCTGTGGTTTCTCTCAGTGTGGTCACACTACCAACATCACTATCAATGGTTTAAATCCTCTCTTATCTCATGACTCCCTCAAATGTTGAGTCCACTACTCGAGCATGAGTATCAATGTTATTGGATGAGATAGACCCATTAGTCTTAGCACCTTTACCACCCTATATGGATCTCTACACTAGGTATAGTGTCTTATCACCTCTCTCCTTTCTAACACTAGTCCAACTATGTGTTATATCTCCTAGGTAGTCATTAGTTACTCATATGGTCATCATACTATGTCAGTGCATCTCACCATATGTAGTGATAGCACATGGGGCATGACCCATACTACCTAGTACTTTCTCCATCTCCTCACTCGAGGTGACCTATCATCAACTGCATAGGGAAACCTAGCTAGCTAACACATAAGAAATCTTTCATATATCCATGTTGTTAATGGTATGATCAATCTCATAATATTCTACCCTCAAACCAGTATCTCATATAGATCATGCATGATCTGGACCCAGATGGTAGAGCCTAGATCATATAACACCGCTTCTTCTAGCATCATCCTACTTAAGGTTATCATGTTAGTGGTACCTTACCATGATATATAGACATAATCCATGCTCACATTCTACCTTGGTAATATCATCTCTAAGCCTATAACTCACATGGCTAAGGCTCTCCTCTCCTCTCTACTATCTAATATCCTTGTGGTCACTAATGCTCTTATCATAGGTAGCCAAAGATTGGCATGGACATCATCTAGTGTGATATCCACCTCTATCACATCCCCATCCACATCCCATTTGAAGGTGTTAATCAATCATTCCAAATAACCAAGGAACATGACTAATAGGTCTATACTCAAGGGTATCCTACACATATCTGATATACCTCATAGACCTATGGATATCAGTCTAGACCTATCTCCATCTATCAATCTCTCTAACATGTCTAGTAATCAAGAAACATCCAACAATCTCTATAACCATCATCATCTCTATAATAAAAAAATAACAAAGGATATATTAGTTCCTCCATGTCATGTATAATCATAATACATTCTTTATACATTCTATTTTTAATCATAAACAAGTATAATTTATTCATTTCCCATTTATTTTAGCCTATTTTAGTCCCCCTTGCTCTTCTTTAGTCATTTTAGATCATTCTAAATCTCTTTTGCCTTTTTTCATGCTTTTTCATGCTTTCTCTGGTTCCCTAGTCAACCTAGTTTGACAAACAACTTTCATATTTTTATCCTATTTTTCTCCACATTTCTTATTTTCCTTTTTATTCTCTTTTACCTGGTGCTAAGTTTCTATTTTGGTCCTTACAGACCAACTATATACCCTGCATCATGTTTTTAGTTCCATAATGTGCTAGGTTGACCTATACCTTCTAAGTCGACGTCATGGATTTTAGCTTAATTTACTCTACTAGGTCAACCTAGTAGGTTTTAGTGTGCTAACCTCACACATTTTACCAAAAACTTACCTTTGTCTATATTTTTCCCTAATTCCTTCCAACCCATTTCCCATCTTCCTATTTCCCTCCCTTAGAATCTAATTTTGTTAATTTTTATCATATATAAATGCTTAAAATTACATCTGATCAAAATTTACTTAATTCATTTCAAATTTCAAAATCTGATTTCAGATTCTTAGATGCATACCTATAGTGCACCTGCTCTCACTCTTATTGCTCCCTCTCATCTAGCATGTCATTCCTTTTGTCAAGATCTTGCTCCACCAATTAAAGCACATATGATTACTTCTTGTATTAGCAACTAAACATGGAATTATACCAAAATGATAAGTAACTAGAAATATGAAACAACACAGGAATATGAGAGACAATACACAATTATATTAATAATCACTCAGAAGAAAATACAATAAAGAAGATGCCACTTCTTCTTCCACCTCAAAGGCTCGCCACACCTCAAGACCTTCTTCCCTCTCTCTCTCAGTCACAACAATCAACTCTAATACAGAATTGATGTTCACCTCCACCAGTCAATAACACGCTGCCAATACACCAAGTACACATCTATACTCCAAGTAGATCTCCTGCTCTCTACTGCTACCTGCAAATCACTAGACCTTACTCACCATTGTAGATCTCCAAAATAAGCCATGCACACCTGCTGACCAAGATCATACATATACGAAGACCCTTCTGATTCTCAAAACCAGCACCCACTCTTGGTACTGTGGCACTAAGAGGAACACAACATTGCTCTCTTCTCTCAGAAGGAGCTTATTTAGCTCTCTTACTCTCTAGCACTCAAGTTTACAATACAGCCCATGAGTCTATATATATATATATCTCATGCTTACAATAATTAGACTATCTTAATTACAATAATTAGATGCGCAACTCAAGACTATAATTAGCCTTTACATGCAAACTTTCGATTCAATGAACTAACTGTCCATGCAATGAATAGTTTTGGAACCACCACAAGCAATCGACATCGGTCCCTGTCTACCTGGAGGTGACCGACGTCAGCTGACCTCCTATTGATGGCAGTTGTCTTCAGCTCACACCTGTCAATGTCGATTGCCTTCTGCACTGCACTCCACTAACGCCGATCTCCTTGGAACTCAGCAACCTCCTCCATGTTTACACCAGTTGAATCTTTTAGCTCCACATCCTAACAATCTCCCACTTAGAGATAAATAGCTACAACTATACCTATACCTATACACTATCTAATTTTATTCCCTGGCTTGTATCCCTCTTCAAGCTTAATCCTAAAGACCAACCACCACACACCTTGTGATGCTCTACCTATCATCCAAATATCTTGCCACATCTGCATCTACAAATCCCTGTATAAAAGAACTTGACCCTGCATAGCATGTGCACCTACTACTGGTCCCTCTAAGAATCCACTGAATTGCCCTCCAGTACTTCTTTCTTGAATTGCCTCCAAACTTTCTGACAACTCCCACTACTTGGGAAAACTCAGGTCTACACTAGACCTCATGTGATTTTGAACACTTGTTCTAAGCTCTACTTGAACTGTCCAGCCCTTGGTGTGATTTTTGATTCTGCATCTTGCATATTGAACCCCACCAACACCATCTTCACATCAACTCCCACTAGAGACAAAAACTCCATGTCTCTTATGCCAAAGAATTTTGCTGCTCCAAATTCTTCCTGACATACCTCTGAACTAACCTTACCCTTAGCTTAGTAAATCCCTGTATGTACAAACCTGCTAGTAAATCACCCACATACAGTAACTGGATAATGTTGTGACTCATTATCCACTTGGTAAGACAAAACCACAATAGTTACACTGACATTGACTGAAGCCATGCTTAGTCATCCACCTATGAAACCCTGTACCACTATCCTGCAGCTACCTCAAGATCATATACCTTTGCCTTCCATCTCACGTATCCATCCACTCTCTTCTTTAACTTGGGAATCTATCCCTCATCTCGTGCTTTCTTCTAGCTGACAACTCCACCAACAAATACCTATTTGGTTCTTCTCCAAGGACTCACTCCTCATCCATGCCAAGCTCCCACTATTTTTAGATTTTACCTGCATTGCTTCTTCACATCTTCCTAGTTATTGACCATCAGTAAGCAATATAAAGAAGGTGAACAATGAATATGAGGTTCACTTACCCTTTCTGACCTCCATATGGGCGTTTGAGACTTGTTGATAGCTTGCTGTTCGCCCACCATCTATTCTAGTGACCGATCTCGGCCATCTCCCAGTCTGCATCTGACTGATGTTAGTTCCCTGCACTGACCTTGACTATGGACGTCATTTCCCTGGTTGATGTTGGTATCCATTCTACTGATGTCGATTTCTTTATGACCGACATCGTTCTTCCTATTGCTGATGTCGATTACTGTCTGACCGACACTGGTATCTATGTTCGCCTATGAGTGATGACTTCTTCTTGTGAGCTCCTTTTGGGTCAAAACCCTTGTCCATATCAACACAACCCTACTCAGAATAATTCAGTCCCCTCCACTGATCTCTATCCACCATCTCCTCCATGAACACCAAGGCTTTCTAGTTCTTAAGTTTGTCAAAAATATCTATCTTCTGCTTAAGAACATGCATTCCCCTACTACATATGTGACCAAGCCTACAAAGCCACATCTCTGTAACAAAAGGTGAATCAGTAATATAAGTAGATAGATAAAGGATACCTACTTTATTACCACCATCTAATTTAAGTGCATCCTCTATGAGAGTTACAGTGCATCTCCCATCACCCAACTTTCTTGAAGAAATTAGACTCATCTCCAAGACTGGTCCCTGCCTGACTTCCTTCACCGCCCGTGTGTTATCTGCCTATAATTTCAGCTTCACTTCCCCTTCATCAATAATCTAACAAAGCTCTCCAACCTCTAAATAAATCTCTCCAAAGTCTCCAAAGACATGCCCATGAAAATATGCTCTATTTCAGGCTGCATGGAAAGAGGCAAAAGAATCTATAAACAAAGATTCTACTTTATCCAGAGAAACCTGTGTAACATCACCTGCAACATCTGCTTCTACACGCTGATCTTCTACCAACCAACAATCTCCCTTTACCTGTTCTTTCTTTCCATCAATCAAACCATTCGTGCTATTTAGTTTCTCCATTTGTAGCTTACTTTCTTCTGCCATTGCTATACTCCCACTCAATCTGAAACCCCTGTGAGTGACCTATAATCAAAAACACTACCAAATTTGAACCACCTATTAGTCAACCCAACCAAAAGCTCTGATACCACTTGTTGGTATCAAGCTCAAGAACCTACAACCAGGCTCTAATACCACTTGTCAGGGTCTTGTTCCACCAATTAGAACACATATGATTACTTCTTATATTAGCAACTAAACACAAAATTATACCAGAATGATAAGTAACTAGAAATATGAAACAACACAGGAATATGAGAGATAATACATAATTGTATTAATAATCACTCAGAAGAAAATACAATAAAGAAGATGCCACTTCTTCTTCCACCTCAAAGGCTTGCCACACCTCAAGACCTTCTACCCTCTCTCTCTCGGTCACAACAATCAACTCCAATATAGAATTGATGTTCACCTCCACCAATCAGTAACATGTTGCCAGTACACCAAGTACACATCTATACTCCAAGTAGATCTCCTGCTCTCTACTGCTACCTGCAAATCACTAGACATTACTCACCATTGTAGATCTCCAAAAGAAGCCATGCACACTTGCTGACCAAGATCATACATATACGAAGAACCCTTCTGATTCTCCAAACCAGCACCCACTCTTGGTATTGTGGCACTAAGAGGAACACACCATTGCTCTCTTCTCTTAGAAGGAGCTTATTTAGCTCTCTTACTCTCTAGCACTCAAGTTTACAATACAGCCCATGAGTCTATATATATATATATATATATCTCATGCTTACAATAATTAGACTATCTTAATTACAATAATTAGATGCACAACTCAAGACTATAATTAGCCTTTACATGTAAACTCTCAATTCAATGAACTAACTATCCATGCAACGAATAGTTCTAGAACCGCCACAGGCAATCGACGTCGGTCCCTATCTACCTGGAGGTGATCGATGTTAGCCGATCTCCTACCAATGCTGGTTGTCTTCAGCTCACACCTGCCGATGTCAGTTGCCTTCTGCACTGCACTCTATCGACGCTAGTCTCCCTGGAACTCAGCAACCTCCTCCATGTTTGCACCAGTTGAAGATTTTAGCTCCACATCCTAACACCTTTGTCATTGTAGCTTGTTCTATCTCCAAATCTCTTTTTATCTTCTCTTATAATGCAAAATAAAAAAATGAATTCTCTTTTTCATATTTAAAACTAATTTTTAACAACTCAAATTCTTCATTTATTTTCCTTTAGATTCCTTTTTTTTCTCATATCTTTGTTTCTATTCATCCATTTTTAAAACCAAAAAATTTGTTAGATTCATGATGACATAGAGATTATTTTCCACTATTATATGCCTATCTTAAAAAAATAATTGATTTTTGGCTATTTTTACACTAACTTCTACAGGTTCATCTAGTGTGTTCTACATTAGACACCTTCACTTTCTTCTAATCTTATTATTTGACACTAAGGTAAATTAAAGGTATGTGATTTTCAATTTTATACTTTCATTTATCTTATTTTATTCTTACTACACTTTACTTAGCATCAGTTTTATGTTTCATCATGTTCTATCCCAAAGCACCATCTTGTGTTGCACTTACATGGCATGTGATGACCTTCGACTAGGAAATATGTATACACATAATATTTTCAAACTTTTATTTATCACTAACAATTTGTATCTTGTAGGAACCTATTGAGTCTCAATATCTCTAAGTGAATGCCTTAATGGGTGCATCAAGAAAGGGGTGAGTAGACCTTTAGTGCTTTGTAAGATTGTTGTTCCTTTTTCCACTTGCTAACTACACTCTTGCCTCATAAAACATTAAAACCCAATATTGTTTATCTATTTCTTATCTATTCCCACTATTTTTCATGGTGTATCCCTTATTTCTTACCTTGTTTCCCTTTTGACCTTTTCAGTAAGCTAGGTTGACCTAGTCCGGCTAGCTTATTTTGGGGATACTTTGCCTTTCCTTGCCTTATATCCCGGTCGACCTTAGAATAAAATTTAGGCATTAACTTGATAATTTTCTAGTTTTACCCAATCAACCTAGCACAACTAACATGTCTAGAAGTATTTAGGGTGAGGTACTACTACATATACAAGGTTATTCCTTACCATTTCATAATAAAGTTGAATTAAGCAAAGAAGTGAAAATGAACATCAGCTTAATAACCATTCTACTTGAGGAGTAAAGCTTTAGGGTTCAATAATTTATTTTTTATGCTTAGGTAGGTCATGCATCCTAGATCTGATTTATCTTAGTTGTCCTTACAAGCCACAATAATCTCTTGTGAAGCACCATTGGCCAAAGGAGAGGTTGAGACTCGATAGGTTCATCTTCAAAGGTAAATATTCCTAGCTTTATTTCTCCTTTTATAAGATTAGATAGATAATGTAGTATGTATTCTTCTCTCCCATATATTAGGATATATATAAATTAACATGAGTATATGTCTCCTATACATGTTTAGTTTAGTTTTTATTTACTTTTTTATTCTAACTTGTACTTTGTGCCACAAGTTTTGATGAGTACTATATTAGTTTACTTTTCCTGTTATTAGATTAGTTTTTTTTTTTATTATTATTATCATAAGTGAATATAGAAACCATAGGACTCTTTTAGGGTTATTGTGTGATTGTGTTAGACTATAAGCTTTGGAACCTTGCCTAGCATGATGTGTTATGATAGATGATATAAGTGATCCCCTACTCATGTCTAGCAGATCCTCATATTGTTCATTATCTCAATTAACAAGTGTGTGCCCAAATAGGAAGTGTATGTGTGATCTATCTTATCTAATCTAGGATTTACTCATGTACATCATGTAATTCTGATTGCATATAGGTATAAAAAGCTACCTATCATTGATATGTACATAGTCTGATTTGCATCAAGGAACTCATCCTCTTTTCTCAGCTTACATCTAGTTATCATGGGAATACTAAATGGTTTTCCATATTCCATTCCAAACTTCTTGAGCATTTCCTTAGCATACTTGATTTGAGATATAAATATCCCTTCATTAGTGTGTGTTATCTATATACCAAGGAAGAAAGAAATTTATCCAAGCATAGACATCTCAAACTCATTTTTCATTTGAGTAGTAAATTATTTGCACATTTTATTATTACTACAACAAAAAATTATGTCATCTACATATACAAAAATAATTAACATATGCTCACCTTCTAATTTGAAATATAGATTTCTATCTACACATCCTTTATTGAATCCTTATTTTTGTAGGTACTAGTCTAATCTTGAATACCATGCTCTAGGTACTTGTTTTAGACCATATAAATATTTATTTAATAAACACACATAATATTAATCCTCTGACAACTAAAAAACTTGAGGTTGTTTTATGTAAACTTCCTCTTCTAGGTTCCCATTCAAGAAAGCAAAGTTAACATCCATTTGATAGACTTTGAACTTATTATAAATAGAAAATGCTAGAAACATTCTTATGGCTTCCAATCTAGAAATTGGAGTAATGATTCTTTTAAAATCTATGCCCTTAACTTGTGCATATCCTTTTCACACCAATCTTGCCTTATTCTTATAATAGCTCCATCCTTATTGAGTTTGTTTCTAAAGACCCATTTTGTACCTATTACATTCTTGTTTGAAGGTCTTGGAATTAATTCCCAAGTTTTGTTCTTTTCAATTTGGCTTAGTTCTTCTTCCATGGATTTTATCCAATTCTCATTTTTGCTAGCTTCAACATAGCTCTTAGGCTTAATTTTAGACATTAGAGAAAAAACTACTTGCTCTCCTTGTTCATTTCAACTCTTCTTCTTATATGAACTCATTCATTTTTATTACCAATAATATACTCTATAGAATGATCCTTTAGAACAAATCTTACAAGTGGTTTTTCATTTATTTCCTCATGCTCTTCATTAGTTTTTTCCTCTTCAAAATTTGATTCTTCATTATAGATTTTTCTATCATGTTTAACATGTTTCAAGCCTTCTTCAACCTTGGCATTGATGCTCTCTACAATCTTGTGTAGCCTTTTATTGTAACATATGTAGCCTTTGCTTTGGGTGGAATAACCAAGAAATATTCCTTCATCACATCTTGATTCAAAGCTTCCCAATTTGTTTTGTTTTAGCATTATGTATAATTTACTACCAAACACTTTGAAATACTTCATAGAGGTAGGTTTTCCATACCATAGTTTATAGGGAGTTTTATCACTATTTACCCTCAATTAAACTCTATAAAAGATATATACTATTTTTTGGATTGCTTCTCTCTACTATCCATTAGGTAACTTAGCCTCTTTTAACATTTTTCTATCCATCTCCTTGATTATCATGTTCTCTCTTTCAAAAAATCCATTATGATATGGATTCCTTATTGTAAAGTAATGTCTTTTGATTCCAAGCTTCTCATAGTATTCTATGAACTCATTTGAGGTGAATTCTCCACCTCTATCAGATCTTAAGCATTTGATTTTTTAATCCAATCTCATTCTCTACCATGGCCATAAAGATCTTGAATCTTTCAAATTCTTGAGATTTATCCTTCAAAAAGGTTACCCATGTCATTCTTGAATAATCATTTACAAATAACATGATGTATCTATCTCCTTTATATGCTCTTGTCTTATTAGGACTACAAATATTAGTATGAACTAATTCTATAGGCTTTGTATTTGCATACTCCTTTGTTTAAAATCTAACCCTTGTCTGATTGATTTGTTGACATTCCTTACAAGCAGTGTATACAATTTTGGTTATCTTAGGCATGTATCTAACACACTTATTTTATCTCACCTTTACCAAGTTATGAAAATTGACATGGCCCATTCTTATATGCCATAACCAACTCTCATCAATCTTTCCTATCAAGTAGTTATTACCATTCACTTCACTAAGATTATAAATGTTGTTTTCAATTATTTTCCCTAATGTAACTAATATTCTAGATATCCTTATCTTATATCCTTCTACATTAAATGTGACCTTATATCCATCATCACACATTCCACTAACACTTAGCATATTATGCTTCAATCCTTCAACATAAAGGACATCATGTGTAGGCAGTTTTCCATTTATGTTCAAGGTTCCTTTACCTTGGATCTTTAATATAGTGTTGTCTCCCAAGATAACATATCCTTCCTTACATTTGCTCAATTTGATGAAATTTCTCTTGTCACCAATCATATGTTTTTAGCAACCATTTTCTATTACCCACAAATTATGCTCCTTGGCATGGAGTGTAGTTTGAGAAATCATAGATTGATCTTTCACTTTCCACACATCCTTGGGTTTTTTATTTGGCTAATTTTTACATTTTTTAGAAACTTGTGAACCTTTTTTCACACTAGGAGGCATGATTTTCTTTTCACTTTGTATTTTTTATCTTAAAAATCTTGTTCCACATTATTTAGCTATATGAATAAAATTATTACAATTATAGCATATTACATTTATATCTAACCAGGTTGAAAATGAATTTATGATTACAAAGTTTGTTCTCCTTTTAGGTATAACCCTACATTCAATAGTCCTATAACCAAACTAATTACAGGTATAATAATAACCATAGAAAAATGAGGAATATCTAGTCATAGCATTTCTTTGCGTAGGATGAGGATCTCTTCTAAACTCTAGATTTTTCAAGTCTCTCACTCTTGTGTAACCATATACACCAGCTACCTTTGTGTTTTGCATCTTTTTTGAGCTTGCAAATATTTTCTCATTGCTCTTATTCCTTTATTTAGGCTTATTTTCTCCTTTAACTTTCTTCACATCAGTAGTTCTTATGTCTATCTCTATATTCTTGTAAGCTTTCTCTTTCTTTGCTCCTAATTCTCCTTTTACTTTGAAGTTATCATATAGTTTAATAGATGTATTAGTTACGAGATTTTTCCCTTTTTCATAACCAAGACTAAATATTTATTTTGATGGATTTTGATATTTGATTAACTCATCAAGAATTATTGAACCTCTTTTTAGCTTCAAACCTTTGTCTAATTGTTCTTTAGCTTTCTCAAGTTATTTTCTCAAAGCCACTATTTCTACTTATAACTTCATGCACTCATCAAATTTAGACTATAGTTCAATTTTGACTACATCTTCTATTATTTTAGCCTTTTCAACTTATGTCTTTAGGATAACTACCATTTGATCATTTTTTTCAAGACTTTTGGATATTTTCTCATGCTCTTTTTATCTAAGCTTCTTCTATTTTTATTTCTCTTTTCTCAACTTGTCATTTTCATCTAGAGAATAGATGAATTCACACTTTAGATCCACTTTTCCTTCCTCTTCTTCATCTAAGTCTTCAACTTCTTGTAGATCCATAAAAATCAATCCTAATGTCATGAATAGGGATTCCTTTTCTTTAGCCATAAAATCATAATCATGGTTATCATCAAATCTATCATTGTCATCCAATGAATCACTATCTTCTCTTGTATACAAGCCCTTCTTATTTTTAAAGAAGTTCTTAGTTTTGGAGTAGTGGGGTTTCACCTTTTTACTATCCTCTTTTTACTCAGAGTTATCCTTTTTATTATAAGGGAATTTAGTAGTAAAATATCCTACCTTACCACAAGGATAACTTACCTTTTTACTTTCCAGATCCTCTTCTTAATATTCTAAAAAAGTTGGCTTCTTCTTTATCAGTCTCCTCAGATCTAGATGTAGGTGTTTCTACCTTTACTGGTTTGGATGCTTTGAATGTAGTTTCTCTCTTGAAGGTATTTATTTATCCCATTCCCATCTCATAGGATTTGAATATTCCATGCAACTCATCAATAGTGATTTTATCTAGATATATTACTTCCTCTCTTCTAGAGATTTTTGAGTCATACCTTGATATCAAAGATCTTAGGACCTTTTTGACATTGATTGGATCTTTCATCTCTTCTCCAAGGACTATGATTGAATTGAATATTTCATCTACTCTAAGGAAGTAGTATATAATTTTCTCTTCTTCATTCATTTTAAGGATTTCAAGCTTGACTTTGAATGTTTGTAGCTTGGGCTACTTTGCCTTTTCATCACCTTCATATATGCTCTTCAATTTGTTCCATATATCTTGTGAATTTTGATAATTCATCACTTTGACAAATTTTAAATTAGACAATCCACATAAAATAACATTATTTGCCTTGGCATTGCTCTCATATACCTTATTTGAAGCTTAATCAATAGAAGTTGTAGTAGGGGTTGTATATCCATTTACAATAGACATCCATACATCAAACCCTAATGAGGATAATTATTCTTCCATTCTAATGCTCCAAAATTTTATAATTTGATCCATCAAAGAGAGGTGTTTTGTTAGGAAGAGTCATATTTAATGCTCCAAAATTCATAGTTTGATATATCAAAGAGAGGTGATTTGTTTGAGGAAGAGCCTTCTTGACTAGCCATTTGTGTTCACTATCCAAGATCTACTTGAGCTAATTAAGCTTCTTCTAAGGAACCAGGGCTCTAATACCAATTTTTGGAACACAAATATCTATTAAGAAGGGTTGAATCAGTAGATTTAATAAATTATTCTTTTAATACTTTTAATGTAGATTTAAACATATATGAAAATATCACATACACAAAAATGCATAACACTAGATATAATGTGGAAAACCCAATATGGGAAAAACTAGCATGAGAATAGATTCTAGAATCTAATATTCTAATCCAACCTCACAATCAATAACCTCACTGATTATAATGTTTAAGGGAACTGACCCTAAGGAGACACCAATCCCATAATTTATGAGCACCTACTCTAAGGAAGTACTAACTCCCTAGCTGAGCACCAACTCAGCTTATCTGATGACACCTACCAATTAGATTGATGGAGCTACAACTCTAGACTAAAATATTGATTTAAAAATGAATCTAATTCTAAGTATTTGTTAAAAGTCTATTATATAACTTCTCAAACTCTACTCTTCATCTCTCTCTTATATTCTACTCTACCCCTCTTCTTTTGTGTCTCTATATTTTCTATTTGACACAATTCAACCACTTCAGTTATGCCCCTCTCTCTCTCCCTCTTTATTTAGAAAGAATAGTAATAAAAAAAATTATTGTATCCTAGATGACATATATATAAGCACTATATGTAGGTATCATATCTTCTCTATGTTCACACTTGTTTTCTAATATATCATGACAATTCTAGAATTGGTTCATATTTCTTGAACAATAAGTTTCCCACATCTTGAATTCATGCTCCACCACCATGATTTTTTATGTCATTATTATTTTTGGCATATACTAGGCTCTAGTTTTGATGTACATGCCATATTATACAACTTTGATCAATCAAAATAATCAATTTCATTATCTGTGTCATATAATGCATCTTACCTGCATGTTCCACTGCTTGACCATTAGGATGAACAAATCTTTAAATATTGACCATTGATCTTAAGTTTTAAACCATGATTTGATGATCCTCATTCAATTTTATCAACTTTAAAATACATCCATTATATCAAGTTTTGATAGGCTCACATGATCCATTAGATCCTTGTATGCTTTTAAGCTTTAATGTTTTCACTTTAAAAATCATCTATTAGATATTTTGATCTAAGCTCTTGTGTACTGTTAGATCTTTAAAGTTGTATGAATTTTATCTCTATATAAAATTAAACCTCAAGTACTTGGTATAATATCATTTCTTCTTGAAACTTTGGAATGAATATGCTCTATTAATCTCATCAAACTAGATCAGTTTTGAACTCACTTCTATGTTCTTAAAAATTGAGCACTTGATCCCATTGAGTCCACTCACTCCATTATGTCTTCATTATATGATCACATTCTCACCATTTTATCTTATTAAAAAAATCAAACTTTATCCATGCCAAGGTCCCATAAATGTGACACTTGGTATCCTCATGTTCCTTCTACATATTTACTATCAATTCTCATTATTGTGACACTTGGAATCCACACATTAATCCTTGACTATTTGACTTTAAATCACTCCATATATTTATTGTACAAGTTCTAATTATGACACATGTCACTAGTGCATTTAATCATAGGTGCCTTTGACAAATTGACTTTGCTACACTTCATTGGATCTTCAATGTATGATTAAGCACTAAGTGTTGATCGAGAGGGGACAAATATTAAGTCTAAGACCTAGGAAATATTAAGGTCATAAAACTTTTCTTGACCCAGTAATTACTAGGTTGAAGGGGCCAGTTACAAAATTATGAGGAAATATTTTGTTATAACTTAAGCAACCCATTCCCATCTAAAGCCAATCAACATAAAGATAGAACATGACTATGAACACCATGGTTTAAACCCTTAGGGTTTAACTAAGAAACCCTATAATGTTTGAGAGTAAAGATAAATCAATTCTAAGCTCATTTCTTCTCAACTAAACCTACATGCCATGAATTTAAGATTATCTTGAAAAACCCATAACATATCTTCTATTAATTGCTCTTCAAGTGGTCCAAAAATAGTCTCTATAAAAGCATGACAACTTTGTATTATGTAATTGTGAAACATGCTCTTCTCTCTATCAATCCTACTTGATCATCTGACATTAATGACATCCATAATGCCCCTTTTGACATTAATGACAATCATATAGCCAATAATTCAATATAATGTCTAGGTTAGTTGGTGATAATGGCATGTGGAATGGTAATGGAATGAGAAGAGGCAACACAATCCTCATAAAAGATATTAAGAGAACTCATGTTAATACTAAAGTAATCATCCTCAAAAACTATAGAAGGATCACAAATATATTAAAATTATCTTCAAGGCTTGAATAACCAATATTATCACAACCATGAACATATCCCCAAGTCTGGCTCAAGGGACTCTGAATTTGATGTTGAGAATGACATTGATTCTAATTTTGATGCTAAATTTGATGTCAGTTTAAGAATAGAACCTAAATTCAATGTGTAATCTTCATTTGGTGTGGATGATACTAAAAAAATATTTTATTCATTACTTAGTTTTGGATAATCAATAACTTATTATGGCATAATGGGATCCATAAAGACTTGTTTGTCAAAGTGAAACTCCTCAGCTATGGGAAAAAGGTCAAGAGGTAACTCTATAGAGAATAGCTTATCAAAGGGAGGATATTTAAAAATAGGCATATGGTTGAGGTAATGATTTTCCCAAAGGTGGTTATAATCATTAATAAGCAACTTAGTAAAGACTGGCTTATCAGAGTGAGACTCTTTAATAACATGGATAGTAATAAGAGGTTATTCATCACATATTGAGTCATCATAAATAGGTGTTTCAAAAAAAATTGTGGATTGGTTGGTTCTCTTAACCTTGGTTTATAATCAGTTATAAAATACTAGTTTCGAATATAGCTTGGTATTTGAATGATTATCTTAGTTTGAGAGGTATTGATTGGATTGGTCGAAAATGGATAATTGGAGAGGGTTTTCTAAAGTGGGGAATAATTGGTAAGGGATGAAGGATAGATAGTGGTTGGATAATTATAGGCTTAGAAAAATCTAGTTTATGGCTAAGGACAGTAAATGTGACCCATTAAGTTGTGATTGGACAACATTATTAGGATAATGAGCTACCATACGTGGAGTAGACTAAGATGGTAATGGTAGGGTATTGTGAAATCTGGTTTTTATTATGAGCCATATGACAAGTTCTTGGAATATAAATGGTAGGGCATTGTAGAGATTGGTTACTTATATAAGAAAAAATATAAGTTCCTGGAATAGAAATGGTAAGGTATTATGAAGTGTGATTACTCACATAATCCAAAGGATGAGGTCTTGGTATATTAATGGTACGGTGTTGTGGATCTTGATTATTTGCAAATATAAAAGATGAGTTCTTTGTATAGAAATGATAGAGCATTGTAAAGCATGGTTGCTATCATGAGATAAATAATGAGGTCATAGAATGGTAATAGTAGGGAATTATGAAGCTTGATTTATTGGATAAGCCAAAGAACAAGGGCCTAGAATATAAATGGTAGTGCATTTTGGAATTTTTTTGCTTGCACAATCCAAAAGATGAGGGCCTAGTATAGAAATGGTAGGGCATTATAAAGCTTGGTTGTTTGCACAAGCTAAAGGATGAGATCTTGGAATGGTAATGTTAGGGCATTACAGAGTTTGATTTCTCACACAAGACAAAGGATGAGGCCCTAGTATAGAAATGGTAGGGTGTTGTGAAGCTTGGTTATTATTGTGAGCCAAAGGATGAGGTCCTGGTATAGAAATGGTAGGGCATTATGAATCTTGGTTTCCCATATAAGATAAAGGATGAGGTCCTGGTAGAGAAATGGTATGGAGTTATAGAGCATGGTTTATTACACAAGCCAAAGGTTAAGGTCTTGGAATAAAAATGGTAGGGTGTTATGAAGCTTGGATGCTTACAAAAGCTAAACGATGAGGTCCTAGTATAAAAATGGTAGGGCATTGTGAATCTTGGTTACTTTCACAAGCCAAAGGATGAGGTCTTGGTATGGTAATGATAGGGAATTATGAATATTGGTTTTTATCATGAGCCAAAGGATGAGTTCTTAGTATAGAAATGGTATGGAATTATGGATCATGGTTACTCACACAAGCTAAAAGATGAAGTCCTAGAATAGAAATGGTAGGGCATTGTGAAGCATGGTTAATATTTCAATCCAAAGGAAGAGATTCTATAATATAAATGGTAGGGAATTGTGAATCTTGGTTTCTTACACAAGATAAAGGTTGAGGTCTTAGAATGGTAATGGTAGTCCTTAGATGTTGTAAAACTTGGTGGCTCATGGAGTCTGAAGGAGGGTTAATGGTATAGGTGGGGGATTAGATATCATGATTGATGAGATGGAAAACATCATTTGTCAAATATCCTAAAGAATGTATCACTAAATACTATGCATGGATTTATTCCCCAGATTGAGGATTGTAAGGAGGATAAATATCCATCTCACAAACCACTTCCTAATCATAGGGGTCTCAAAAAAAGTCAATTTTTATGGTCATTATATCATAACCTAGATTTTATATGTCTCCATTATTAATTTAATGAGACATATCCACATCAATGATGAATATTCTACAAAAAAACCTCAATTTTTACAAACTATGAAAAAATGTCCAAAGGAAAAATGGTTAAAACTTGTTATAACTTGGTCTAAAGAATGGATTTGTATCTCCAAAAATGGTCTTGTGTTAAAACTTGGTTTAAAATAATCCAACCTCAAATTTCCAATGCCAAATATCTTAAACAAAAGGTCAAGTGGCTGAATAAAAACTAGCATGCCAAACTTTAGATCCAAAGTGTTTTAAGTAAGTATAATCTAAGAAAAAAAAGTTGTTAGTCCTTTTAGCCAAACATGGAATCAAAATCTAGGCTCAAAATAGGCATGTGCTATGAATTTTGTAAAAAAAAGGCACAAAATCTAGACTTTAAAATCAAGGGTATGGTTTAATATAACAAATTTGAAACACTTTGGCATAGACTAGGCATTTGACTTTAGAAATGAAATTAGTTAGATTGGAATAAGGCATGAAAAAAAAAGGCATTTGGAGATAGGATATTTCTCCTAAATAAAGGCACAAAAAGTGGTTTTCAAATTGGGTAAAGAATTAACATAAGTTACACAACCCAAAAGAGAACGATTGATGTCTAGGCCCAAATTAGACAAGCCACAAATAGAAATCAATCAATGTTTGGATTTGAACTTGTCAAGGTTAATTGAAAAATTAACTTAGAAAACTAGGATTCTTTGATCAAATGACAAGATAGACAAATTTGAACAACATAATGACACTAAACAAAGATCAAAAGGCACACATGGATTTATTTTGAGATTTGAACCTTGGACACAAGGCAAAATAAGTTTCTGAAATGATTTAAGTAATGTAATGGTGTTATCTCACTCTAAATATGTAATCAATGTTATGTTTCAAGACTCAAAGGTACAAAATTTGAAATGGATTGAGTAGTGTAACATTACCTTTTTTTAATCAAGTGACACACACATAAAGATTTGTCAAAAAGACTAAAGCAAAGGCATGGTGTCAAATAGATGGCATAAAACCTCCTCAAATAATGGAGTGATGTACACAAAATTCATTTGGACATGGCATACCAAACAAAAATAGATATTTTATAGTCAAAACCATGTAATAAAGAATAAAATGACACAAGCACCTAAGTGTAAATGTCTCAAATCCTAAAACTGACAAGGTTGTGTAATACTATCAAATTCCATCTGTATACATACTCTTGAGAGGATTTTAAGTGTTAATCCAAAAATAAAAGTTCATAAATAATTAGGGTTTTTACACCCCCATTCTCTTAAGATATTTTATGGTGACATGGAACTTTAGGATACTCACCCTACATCAATAATATTTCCACAACAAATGGGTTTGTTCTAAAACTATAGGTTTCACACATCTATATGGTCCCAAGTATGGTTAACACTAGATATGAAATCACATCAACTGATTTCATATTGATTAAATTACTATGCAAGTCTATATTCTTTTGCATAATGATTTCATATGTGTACTTCTTAGTGGAATCCCCTAGTTATCTAGCCACTCAACCCCTTATTAATCATAGTATCCATGTCCTAATTTATATACCCCACTATGGAGTGGGGTTGGTATAATGATAGGAGATGAAACCATAGGTCCACACACCCATACATAACTCATGAGGAGGATAAAAACTCCTACTCACAAGCCAAGTTACATAGAATAAATGACCAAGTGAAAAGACTTTAAAGGTTGTGTTTAGATCACCCAAACCATATGGATTTGTGGATATCTCAAAAAAATTATTTTCATGCCTTGGACAAGGAAAAATTACAAATAAAGGGAGATTTTGGTCACCCAAATTCCCTAAAGGGGATAGGTGGAGAGCATACATGCATCTTTTGTTTTGTGAAAAACAAACAAGTAAAAAAGATCTATCATAAAAGCAAAGCACTCTTTAAAAATTTGTAATTTAAGTCAATGTTTATTTTATGCACCAAAGTTATTTTTTTGTGAAATTTTTTGGCCCCTTAGAATTAATTAGAAACTTAAAAAAAATATTCACAAAGCAACTAAGCATAAAAAAATGTTTAGATTCCTTTTAAGCATCAAAATGAAATGTTCAATAATTAGCACTTGAAAATTTATGCCCTCTTTCTCGCTTTGGTCCTATAAATTTTATAGGGTTTTGGCCTACCTTGAAGAAATTTCATGAATGATAAAATAATATCTGGAAATAAGATCTCATATTTATTTATTTTTGTTACATAGAGACTGACATTGAACCACATAGACTAATGATGATTATAAGAGAACTAATGCCAGTTGTAATAAAACTGATATTGATCAAATTAAAACCAATGCCGATTACTTGTAAACCCATAAGAAAATAAAATGATTTGAAAAATGTTTTTTATCCAAAAACAAGCATAAGGTTAAAATAATTCTCTGGATCCTATAAGAAAAGAACTAGACATAAACTTTATAAGTTCTAAAACCAAGAATGACAACCTACAACTTTCAAGGAAATTCAAACATAAAGTTTTTATAATATGTTTTACCCTACATAGGGACTAATTTAAATTAGGATAGGACTGATGCTGATTAGTATAGGATCGATGTCGGTTAGAAAAAAACTGATGTTGGTCTTTGTGTAATCTGTTTAACACTAAAAAAATAAAATATAGAAAATGAAAGTAAAATATCAAATTTTTAAGATGATCAAACATTCATTTAAAAAACTAAGATCTTTAATTTGGTCTCCTTGATATTTTAGATGCTTTATGTCCCACTGAGCATGCCATTTATGATCATATGAATCCAAGAAGGGAATTTAGTAACATGTTATTTTAGGTAATAAAACTCAATAAAAACACACTAACACTTACATTCCAAGCCTAGAACTTAGGGGTGAGCTTAGTAATAAAATACAAATGAAAGCACAACTAAAATTCAAAAGACACACAATCCTTTAACTTCCTTGGGATTTCTAAATGCATTTTTCAGTGGCTTGATTGGTTTGTGCTTCAAAGAGTCTTTGGTAATGGAGGTTGTGTATCTCCTTCTCTCCTTAGCACCATGGATTATGTTATGGCTTGGTTCAATACTTTATTATTATAACACTAATTTATATGCATTTTTTCATTATAACACTACTCTTATCAAAGCTTTGAAGTCATTTTTGCATGATAACTTTTCACTAAAATAGCTTATATATCTCTCCAAATTTACATTATAACTTAAGCTTATGAGAGATTTAAAGTCATTTGTGCATGATAACTTTGCATCAAAATAAATTATGTCTCTCTCAAAATTTGAATTATAACTTTGGCTTATGAGAGCTTTGAATTCATTTGTGCATGATAACTTTTTACCAAAATAGATTAAAATTAAATAGGCAAATCATTGTATTTATAAACTTATGAACTAACCCCAACCCAAGGTGAGTCAAGGTAGAGTTTAGACATTAAATGGGTTTAAACCTAACCTAAGTGAGTTAAATATAACCCCAATATAGTTAATATTTGTTAATTAATCATCATTTACAATGAATAAGCATGGGTCTCCAAAATGAGATATTTTAGGATACTTCCAAAGATCTTGACAACTCACAACGGTCATGAAGAAAGGCTAGGATATTTAATTTTTGAATTTATTTTTCTAGTTATTCATTAATTACATAGGCATAATTCAACTAGGCTCTTAATTTGGTTTAGCTTGTTAATTAATTTTGACTATCCATTTAACTCTTGCAAGATTTGATATTTGTTCATGTGCCCCACTTAATAGGTCAATAGGCTAAATTGACTATTGTGATGCCATAGGATGATTAAGAATTATTCCATGAGAGGTTATTATTGAACATGATAGGATACCCCAATTAGGAATGTATCAATGTGATTTTGAGCTTTGATGAATGATGCATAAGCAAATTTGGGACATTTAGTGCTTCCTAGACTTAATTTTTAATAGTTGCTAGCAATTAGTCTAAATTCTAATCGAAAGCCATATGTGTCTAATTTTAGTTGTCTAAAATAACCATAAATATATTAGTAAAGAGAGAACATACAACAAATATCATTTCATGAGGTTTCTATTTGTATTGAACTAAATCTAAAAAATCTAAAAAATCAAAAAATAATGTAATATTAATCTAAGATAAATACAACCTAATATAGAGTAACAAACAAAAAAAATAGTAAACACAAACTTATACCTTAAACATGCAAGTTTCCTCCATTGCGATGTAAACTTGATTTTCTCTTCAAAATTTTGGTTTCTCACTCTTCCAATGCAAAGGATAATGGGAAATATTTTGATATAAAAAGTTTTTTTTGGATGCTTTGATTTTCTTGGATTCACTTGTGAGTTTGATAACACTTCATTAGCATAAATTAGGATGATGAAAATGATAATTTTCATCCATATTTATAAAATTCTAGAGAAATATCCAATGATGAAGGATTATTTGGACATTTTAAATGATCTAAATAATCCGCATGGGCTAATGAGTCCTCACCTATGAAGATGATGACCATTTCAAATGGTTGAGATAAGTATGGGAATGGTTAAATAAGTCACCAAGAATGAGTAATTTTTTTTGAAAACTTAGGGGATGACTCAAATGAGGTTGACTAAGTTGTGGGTTTGGTTGGGATGAGTCAACATGTGAGGAAGAATAAATTGGAAGATGTTGGGTGAGGTGTAAAATATAGAATTAATACTTAAAATAGGATTTAAAAGTTTGAATAATTGATTAATTTGATTTATTCAATTATTTGAATTTGGAGTGAGATGTCATGAATAATAATAATAATAATGATTAATAAATTTTAGGTGCATTTTAACACTAAATGTAATTTAGGTGTCGATATTTCCCCTCTTTGAAATAGTGTTGCGAAGCAAGATTATTTTGTATAATAATAGAAGAAATAGAGTGTTGATAATTAAGAAGAAAAAAATTTGTCCCAAATGAATGATAATGAGTGTGATGACAAGTGTTAGCATAGTAGGTAGGTGGACTACATTATTTTTAGTCATTGTTTTATAACTCCCCAAATTCTATGGAGTTATCACCTATCTTCCCTAGTTTTTAATGTCATCTCACCTATTTTTAGTTACATCTTTGATGTATTTATAATGATCCATGTTTTTGAATAAATTATAAAAAAAAATTATGTGTAATTTGTATATGGGTCTCTCAAATCTACTAATAGTTTGGCATCAGAGTGGGTAGTATCAGAGAAGCAATGGGTTTGATTTGCAATGTCCTTCTGATTATGATTTGTGCATAGATTTAAACCATATATTGTGCTTGATTTTTATTCATATATTTTAGAAAAAACTTAATTTATATGATCTAAGTGGACTATTCAGTGTTAGCACATATCCTAAACATGTAGTTATGGTCTTTTACATGTATATCCTGAAGTAAATCTTCCATTTACACTCAGCTAATATTCATTGGTTATGAAAGCACAATATCTCTTGGAATGTAATATCCATGAAATAATATCCTTGATGTTTCTATCATAGAATTTAAGTTGACCACTTTATTCTATTTTGCAATGGTCCCCATGCTTAGTCAATTTTATACTAGGTAATGTTTGAGCAACTCTTGAAGAGATAGATATGCACATTTCCTCCAAGATGCCAAAAATTAGTGAGATGGTAGGAAGTGATTGAGGTTTAAACATTGAGAAAAGGTAAATTATAAGGATATAATGATGAGTTGAGGTTCATACAGATTGATCAAACATTGAAAGTTGCTTGATAAAGACCTAACTGATCCATAGAGATCAATGGAGCATGTTGAGTTAAAGTTTATAGATTGCACAAGATGAGATCAATATGTTAAAGTTTTAACATTTAAGAATTAGAACCTATGAATTAAATTTTGAATAAGATTGACTATGCAATGTTGATCTAAAGCTGAGAGGACATGAGATGTGAACATTGTGTTCGAAGTTTAACTATGACCATTTGCATTTGAATATTTGAATTTGAAAAGAAAAAACTAGTGCTCTATATTTTGGCTATAAATTTCAATCCAATAAAAATTTACTCATTATGTAAAAATAAAACTTATAGATGACTTTAGTGTGCATCTAAAAATATGAATTTTAAGATATATAAGTGTGTATAGACAAAGATATTGAGCTCCAAAGTTGACTGTGTGTTCGATTGTGTTCTAAAAATGACCCAAGAAGGATGTTCAAGCATGTTTTTAATGTCTCATGATGAAGTAGCTATTAGATCATTTTTTATACTCCATGAGGACCATATATTTGCATTATGTAGGTTTGACCATTCATAAATAGTATTCACAAAGCTTAATAATCTGACTATGTATTCATTCATGATGTTCATATTCACTAGGTTAGTGTTTGAGTTGTTTGAGCATATGTATAGGTTATAAAAGTTGATTATGATCATTTGAGAATATCAAATGGGTCATATGGAGTGGACCTATATAATTAGAAGTGGTCATGTGTTCTTATTTTATTTAATGATTTGATAAATGGGTGAATAGATCTCCATGAGACCTATATGAGCTATAAGGACCTTATTAAAAGGTGTAGCTACTTAAGGGTGACCCATAGATTATATGTCTGACCTATGAAGATTGCATTAAACTATGTCTCAATGAGATAGATGCCTTAAGTGTTAATGAATTTCTAATGTCTAACCAAGATGGTGATGATCATGAATGCTCTATTAATAGTGAAATCCATGATGGTGATTTCTAGAATTTAAAAAGAGAGATATTTGTAGAGGCTTGTGTGTGTATAGTATTCATTGAATTGAAGAAAAGAGGATATTGAGTGTCCCCAATGGTTAGGTTGATGAGCAGATTAGATTGAAAACTATGTGTATGACCTATATATCATAATTTTGATGGTATAAGACATCTCTTATAGGTTGAAGATGAGCAAAGAGGCTTGTGTAAGTGGAGTAGAGTGAAAATTGAGGAGAAAATAGAGGAAGTGTGCCCAATGGATGGGTTGATGAGAATATTTGGTTCATGATTGTGTGTATGGCATGTGGGTCATATTTCTATGTCATAATAAGTTTTCTTACAAGTTTGATGCTTTGAAGTGTGAGCAAAGGATAAGTTATGTTTATGTGAGATTGGAGGTTGATTTATAAGGAAAATCAAAGTATGGTCTATGTGAATGACCTCATGGTCAAATTATTAGTGTGGTGATAGAATTTTTGTAGGTATGTTGAAGTGAGTGTAAGTGAAGAGTGGGGTTAGCTGGGATAGGTAATGTGTCATAATTGATCTTTGTGTGTTGGTACATGTATGTAATATGTTTATCCAATAAAGAGTATTGAGTGAAAGAGTGAAGGTGAAGAGTAATAATCATAGGTCCATCATCAGGTGTTGATGACATCAATTCTAAGGTGGAGGTTTTCATTTAAAAGTAGGGTCTAAAGGACTTGGTATTCTTTAGGGGAAATTACTCCTTATGAAACATGTGTTTCATTAAAGGTAAGTGTTATAAAGGAGTTCCTTTTGGAATAGGCATTTAAGTAAATATTGATCAAGAGGATTTGACTAGTCTTTGGTTTATACTACCTTATAAGACATGTAATCCATGTGTTTTCAAGATTGAGAGTGGGTTTTATTTCGAAATAGGGTTTCCCATGTAGATGATGTGTTATATTATATTTTTCATGCTTTGGATAAATGTAATTTCATGTTTGTTTCTAAGATCAATTTGATGTATGATGGAATGGTTTTGTAATTGAATGTGCATTATTATATACTAATTTACCCTACATCTCAGTAGCTACTTCTAATAGGAGTCATAAGAGAGATGTTATTGATACAAAATTTATGGATGGTTATGCAAATTAATGGGTCTAATAGTGGTTATTCATATTTATTGTACCCTATGCACCACCACAGACATAGAGATAGAGACTAGTTGCTAGCTTGAGAAGGCAACCATGAGGTAGAGGGTTGGGGAGATTGGATTAGGAGGGATATTATAAGAGATAGGGGATGGAAAAAATAATGAGTTAGGGAACATGCTATGTAGATTAGTTAATTTCATGATGTTGATGCTAATAATATAGAGGATGTGGAGATTTTATGAGAGGAAGGGATGGATAGAAATATGCATGTGGATACAAAGTAGAGAGTTGGAGATGAGACTCTACTTATTTTAATTTATAGTAAGGGGGAAAAATATGGGGAAGACATAGTGATGAGGTTAGCAAAAGAAAATTAGATGGGATATTATTGGTTATTCTCACACTTCTAGATATTGTGAGGAGTAGGCACTGATTGATAGATTGTGTGAGGAGATCAAAGCTTAGAACATGGAGATAGATGGGTTTCAAAGGAAGGTATCTAGATTACAAGGATTCATAGATAGTAGAGGGGATTAAACATTTGAGATTAGATGATTATAGGTAAAGGTTGATAGGATGTAGTTGAGTTAATGGAGAAGGATGGTATGGTTACATTAGGTGGAGTTTTGATACACGATGTTGAGACATAGACTCTAGATCATATGACATTGACTCGACATTATAGATAAGAGAGAGACACTACTAGGACTAAGTTAGCATAGGCTAGGATATTATTATTTGGATAGGGACATATTATGAAATTATATAGGGTTATGATGGCCATGGAGTAGGCTACATATTATAATAGATTATATAAGGAGGTTTTTCCATGTGTGTAGAAGAAACCATCCTTTAGAGAGTTTTATGTTAGATGATCTTCATCAATGAGATCAATACATCTAATAAAGTAAGAGAGGTCAGTTTATCATGCTAAAAAACACATTATGGGTCTCTCTCTCTCTCTCTCTCTCTCTCTCTCTCTCTCTCTCTCTCTCTCTCTCTCTCTCTCTCTCTCTCTCTCTCTCTCTCTCTCTCTCTCTCTCCTCTCTCTCTCTCTCTCTCTCTCTCTCTCTCTCTCTCTCTCTCTCTCTCTCTCTTCATGATTATTATGAGACTTTGTACTGTGGATGGACTTTATAGACTATGCATGGATTTTATATGGATTTTGGATGGTTTGTTATAATTAATTATTCATGGTTGTTGGATATGTAGAATATTGATTATATTTCCTACATTTTGATTCATACTAGCATGTTATTAATTTTTTATAGGCATATTATTATGGATTATGTCATGTATGATTTGATTTCTAAATGCATAGATAATGAGTGTGATATCTACCTTATTTTTTTTCCTTGAATTGGATTTATAATAATATAGAGTATTGAGCAACTTGATTTTCAATATAGCATAAAACACATTACCACCAATGATATTAAATAATCATGATGAATGTTGATTTTTTAGGCATATGAACTAAAGAACGAATAAATTATTTAAAAGTAAAGTATGTCATGATATAGCAGACTCATAACCATACTATTATGCATTTCAAAAAATAAACATTTCCACACATTCAAAAATAGGACAATTATAGAAATATTTGAAAACAAAATTAATCTAGATGATGAAAATACACACAAAAAGATAATGAAACAATATTAATAAAAAATGATACACAAATAAATAAATAGTAAGAATTCAAAAAGAAAATAATTGACAAACTAAAGTAAAAAAATCACAATGGACAAAGTAAAAAAAAGGTAATAACCATTTAAATGGTCAAGGATTAAATGGATTAAATAACAAACTTAATGGTTTGGGTAAAAATGGATATATAACTAACTTAATGGCTAAAGATAGAAAATAAGAATAATACAGCTATGAAACAAATAAGGGATCAACTAGTAAAATATATAACCAAAGACTTAACATCCTATGTAACAACTTCACAATTGTAGCCAAGAGGTAGGCTAAGTACCAAACAATTAATGATAAAGCATAAGGATAAGTTAATCCATTCTCAAGGAAATGGATGATGGGGAAGATGGTGGTTGAGTTTAACCTAGATACCCCTTATCTCTAAGTGATACCTAAATAATCCACCTTAGACAAAGTCCATGTGGGGATATCAGTCCATATGTAGTGGGTTATTGGTGAAGTGTTGAAGTGTTGGACGACAAGATTTGTGAGTGACCCACCCAAGAAAATAAGTGAACGGTGCTAGAATATAGTTAGGATGGTAAATGGTAATATTTGACATAGTTTTGAGATGTTTTTTAATTTTTTAATTTTATTTTTTATTTTTGGATTTTAAAGCAAAGAATATAAAAGACATTGTCCTCTAGCATGAGCAATGATGTAGGTCCACATGTATGAGTATCAAATTTAAATGTATCATGTTATAGGATAACCAAATAACAAGTGACAAATGATAAATGTTATAATATACAATGTATTACTAAAACATGATGCCCCCAAGTAAATAGGATGCATATATACAATGGTTTACACATAGTTTCAAAAATCTAGTTTTCACTATAGTATTTGCCCAAAACATCAAAACACTAGTTTTCATTATTGGATGATTTTTTTTAAAACTTTGGGATACCAATAATAGCATATACAATAACTTTAGGTAGATAATCACTTTAAATTTATTATGTTCATAGGTTCATCTAGATCCTCTCCATTTTCGATAGTTAATTTGTAATCTCCTAATCCATACTTGTCAATGACAACATATGGGCCTAGCCAATTAGGCTCAAAATTTCCCTTATTTTATCTTTTAGAATTGGTTTTTCATTGGTTCTCTTTAAGAACAAGATATCTGATTTCAAATTACATGGATTTAATTTTCTTATTATAACTGTGATAAATGCGATTATGGTAAACTTGTAGTTGACTTAACTTGATAACATAATGCTCCCCATGGTTTCATAAATGTATTTTTGTGTTAGTATTCAACAATAATTTTCATTTGATTATAGCTTAAAAATACATCCATCAAGGATAACATCTCATGAAATGTATTTTAATCTACAATCATGTCTATGTTGGGCAATAGAAATCATCTTTTGGTTATCCTTTGTTGATATCATGAAAAACTATGAAAATTTTAGTCCCTTCTAGTTTGTTTGATATCAGTATAATGTTTGATATCCAAATTGAATAATCAATAGGGTGTGTGGAACCAACAACCAACTGATTCTTTAGTTCTTCTTTTATTAGTAGTACAATCTTATGATACATATTATATAGTTTTTGTTTGATTGGTTGTGTTTGGATGCACCAAAAGGTGATCAACTACTAATTTTAGATCAAGTCCTAAAATATATGACTAAGACCACATGAAGACATTAGAAAATTTAGAAGTATAAGTGAAAATATGTCCCTTTATTCTTGAGTGAGTGATATGGCAAGTTTAACAATTTTAGGATCTTCTTCGGTGCCAATGTTCATAGGAATAGTTTCTTCATCAAATAAAGTTGATTCATCTTTGTAATTTTTGGGTGGTGTAGGAAGATGGAAATCTCCCTACTCTGGTTGATTAAATGTAGAAGTTGAATTGATATTGTTATGTACTTTATATTCCCCAAAGTATGTTTAATCATCTAACTAAATAAGTAATCGTTTATTATGGTCACCTATTGGAATATGATCCCTTGTTCTCAACAATTTTGAAATAGCCTCATCATTCTAAAAATGATCAAGTTGAGGTGTTGCATGTTGGTCCCACTATATGAGGGATGGATATGAAAGATCAAGTGTGAAAATGGCATTCTCATGAAATATTTTGGTGAAGGAAAGGTCTTCAAAGTAGCTAAGTATGAAACTTGTCTTGTTGTCTGAAAAATCATCATGTAACTCACTAGAAGGGTCACATTGGAAAAATTGAGATGCATGTTGAGTGAGTTAAATCCTATACCATGTTTTGCCTCATTTTTTTTATTGTGATAGGTTCGATGGATCATTTTTCATGAATTATAATACTTTTACCCTTATAGTTCATTAAATTACCCATGATAGATTTAGAAATAGGATACTTGTTGTTAGAGAATAAAGTAGCTAGTTTATTGGAATAAAGCCAACAAGGATTGGAATCTTTGATATGTTCATCTGAAAGAAAACCTCCCTCTATAAATTTTGTCTTTCTAAGATTATTAGCCATTATATTGTCTTTTATATGGTAGGGCCTACCATTTTTATTTGGATTAGTATGGATTATATTTGTGTAAAAATATTGAATTACATACTCATTCATTCTTCTATCAATGATCTTAAAATGGGAAGAAGTGGATGAAGATGCTCTAAAAGTTGGTGGTGGAGTGAAATCTTACTCAACATAAGGGTTATTTGAAGCTTATTCTATAGAAAGTTGATTTAAATCTTGTACATATAGTGGGTTTGAAGCTTGCTCAGATGGTTGGTTGGATACTTGTTTAGATGATTAGTTGGATGCTTCACTGGTTGAAGCATTTTCAATGGAGATGAAGGTAGTTGGTGTATTAATCCAACCACCAAGAGAGGTGTTTGAAATTTCATATATATATATATATAATTTTTAAGTGATGGATAATCCTCAATGGGAGTAAAATTATCATCTATAATAGGTAAATAGTTTGAGTTTTGGTATTTTCCTTCCAATACCTTGAAATATTAGAAGGGTTGAGGATCAATTTGTATTATAAATTTCATTCCTTCATGGGATAATTTCAAAAATTGGTGAAAAGTGGATGGGATGGAATTCATGAAATATATCCATGGATACCCAGAATTATGTTGTATGGTATATCAAGATTGAAGACATGAACAAGCATATTTTTAATAATGGACCCCACCATCAAACTAATATAGATTGTTTTGATAGATTATCACTCATTATTATTGTATGCCTTTATGGTAATAATTTTTGTTTCCAATGTTGTTATTAGATATCCTAGATGTTTTATAAGTCATAATGTACATAGATTGAGTGATGAACCATTGTTTATAAAACACTTTTTACTTTGTGCCTAAAGGTTATAACCTCTATATATAATGGGAGGTTATGATCCAATCCTAAAGGAGAGACATTTGAATGATCAACCATTACTTGGTTATTTGTGGTTTAAGAACCTATTAATTCTTTGAAATTGGAAGTATTGATATCTTGAGTTACATTTGACTCTTGGATAACTTTATACAAGATATATTTATATACAAGAGATGTTTTGTAAAGGTCTAATATTGAAATATTTATTGGAATTTTATCAAGATGTCAACCATGTTGTACTTTCATTCAAGATTATAGAATGACATTCTTTGAAGGGTAAGATTTACTCACTTTGTGGTAACAATGTATTCGAATGATGGAAAATCAATGACATTAACATAGCTATACATGAAATCAATATTGTTGACTATAGAATCGAATGGCTGACATACCTAATTAACATTAATAGATTTTGGTTGTTCTTATTTCTACTTTCCCTTTCCTTCTTCATGCTTAGGGAATGGATCTTGGTATATCACAATTTTTTTTCTATTAGATGGTTTAGATGGTTGATTATTTATTGCTATTTCACCTATGTAAATGATGTATTTAACATAGTTTTAAGTCACATACACCTATTAGTTGCATCTCCTTTAATTTAATGGTATTCACCATACTCATCCTCTTTATAACTATTGGGTTTGGGTACATTTTCATCAAAGGGTTTAATGTTTGCAAATGTGATCATATTTGTGTGAGCCAAATTTCAAAAAACATTCCTCAAAGTGTCACCCAATTGAGTGAAGTTATGCTTAGATCTTCTTTGTATTGGTTGTCCATAGGGAATTATGATGTTATTAATTGGTTGATTGTAGGTTTGTGTTTTAAGTTGAGGTTTTTGAATATTTTTGACATCAATCACACCATACCCAATAAGATTTTTGTTCTTGGAAAACAAATTTGGTTTTTCTACTAGTTTAGAGGAATTCATAATATCTAGTTTAAATATTTTGATTACACATTTATTAATCAATGTTATTTCTACTTGAAATCCCTTTTCAATAATTTTTTCAAAATACCTTGGGCAAAGGAGTAAAAAATGGTGTCCCAAGTCTGAATTTAAATTATTCATGAAAATGTACACAATATCTATTTCAATAAATGACCATGTGAAATTAATTTCCATTTCTCATCATCCTTAGAGGAAGGAATCAAAAGTTTCATCATGGTGTTTCATGGTGTTGTGTAAATCTAAGGTGGTCTAGTCTTTTTTAATGTTATAATAGAAACAACAAATAAAGTTTTTAGATAAGTCTTCAAAGGTGAAAATAAATCCTTTCATAAGTTATGAAAACCATTCAAGGACTTGGCCCATGATACTTCATGGGAATAAATGCAACATGTATTCATTATTATAAACAACCTCTACAAATGCATGATAGAATCTAGTTAGATGTTTTTTGGTATCTCTTTTACCTTTATAATTTTCAAATTTTAAGATTTTAATATACTTTGGAAAAGGTGTAGTCATCTTACTTAAATTGTATGGGTATAAACAAATGTCCTCAAACTTAAATTATTTTTATAAGAATAAGGACCATAGTGTAAGCCTTGAACTATATCCTTTATGTTTTGAAATTCTTGTATGAGATATGGGGATAACTGGTTCATTTGACTTAGTGGATTAGATGGTTGACCCATGAATTGGTTTGTGTTTTATAGAATTTTTTAGTTAAAATTTTTTAGAGGTTGATTGCTAAAATTAGTGTTTTGAGGGTTTGAAAAGGGATTAAAGTTGGAGTTATAACCAAGATTTGTATTAACATTATAACCATAATTTTTTTTAACTTGGGTTTGGAGTGGAACCAAAGTTTGCTTGATTTAAATTTGGGTTAAAACTAAGGTTGGGGTTATTTATGAAGATTATGTTTGTATATTTTGGAATTAGGTTTGGGTTAAAATTTGAGTTGCTTGGTGGATTATGTATGAAATTATAAATTCATCAGATCTATAAATCAATTCTATCTGGGAGAAGATAGATCCTAATTACACTTACGATTAGGGAGACATTAGATAATCAAGAAAATCACCAATATGGGGATCCACTAGACTGAATTAAGGGATATCTTACCACAATAATAATACTAGGAAGGGTTCCAAAGCCTTGAGTTAATAAAAATCACACATTAACCCTAACTAAGTCATATGAACTTATATTCACTATATTAATAACAAGTAACCTAAACATATCTAATCTAGTACTCACCAAAGCATGTGGCACAATATAGGGGTTAGTAAACAGATGAAAATAAATATGAATAAGATAATCATAAGTATTCTATGTATAGGTAAAACCCTTAATGCATGGAGAAAAAGAGTAATATTATTCAAAATAAGTTGCTTATGCTAATTCTATCAACTAAAGAGAGGAGAAAACTTAGAGATACTTACCTAAAAGGTGAACCCATCAAGAATCAATCTCTCCCTTGGCCAAAGGTGCTTTCTAATAGGTTGTTGTGGTTTGTAAGGATCACTAAAAAAGTTCAAATCATCCAAGACTTCTCCATAATACTAGATTCTCCAAGTAGAAACACTAAGATAAGACTCCTCAAGTAGAATGGTGTAAGAGTAGATTGTAAATAAGTGCAAATGAATAATAATTCTTGATGTCTCTCTAATAATGGAAAAATTGTTTTATATATATAGGTAGATCTAACCCTAAACCCTTCTAAAAGTTTTGGCCAATAGGGTCAACCCAGTTGACCTAGTATCATTATGGACAAAAACTCACTAGGTCATAGCCTAGGTTAGCCAAGAGCTGACCTAAACCCTAAATGTGTTTCACCAATTAGAGTACAAGGTTGACCTAATCAACCTAGTCATGTAAATTGTCAAAAGAGGTTTTAGGTTAGGAAAAGGGGTATGAAATGTGGTAAAAGACTAGAGGAGTGTGAAAAAGAGGAGTAATAGCTTAAGTGAATGTTTTTAGGAGCCGGTTAGATTGGTAATAAGTGTAAAAAAGGGATAATAATCCTAGAAAGCACCAATTGTCAGCCCACCCCTTCCCAGTGTACCCCTTAGGGTGTGCACTCAAAGAGATAGAGACTCGATGGGTTTTACAAGATAGAAAGAATCAGTATTTAGGGGATGGTGCTTCAATAAAGAACATAGTAACACACAATGCTAAGGCTTAAAAAATTTATAGTATTTTACACCAAAAATAACTAAAAGGGAAATAATTTAAAATTAAATGTGATGCATACTTTGACTTACCTATATTACTAGATGGTTGTCTACTATGTTTATAGTTTTGATTGTCAAGGGCATAAAAACTATTTCTGACAAACCGAAGAATACAAAACTAAAAATAAAAAACAAATAAACATAAGAAATACAAGATAATTGGTGCTATGTAGATGGGATGTACTTGGAATTTTGGAAAGCTAGGGTGACAAGTGTTATGTTAGACCAAATGACCAAGTCAAAAATTTAGAGTAAATCAAGTAACCAAAAATCCAAGGCTACTAAAGATCAAAAAACTCAAACAAGTAAACCTTAAGTAAGAAAGGAAAACTGACCAAGTCAAACCAAGGATACATGTCAAAAAGGATGGTATTTAAACATCAATGTAAAAGCAGTAACAATACTTACTTAAAAAAATATGGGCAAGTAAAAATTGGTCAAAAAAGATTGATGAGTGAGCAATAAAAATCCTTACTCAATCATCAATGGGAAAAAGTGCATAAAAGGGAAAAAATATTGATGAGTGAGAAGTAACAAGCCAACCTCACTCAAGAATGGAAAATGTACATGAAAGTAGAAACAGACTTAGGAGTCTACAAAAATGGTGGAACAACAATGACAGATGGTAAAAAGAGAGTAAAGTATGTCTATAAATGTAAATCCATGGTATAAAGAAAGTAACCCATAGTTTTTTAAACATGTGGTTTTGTTATAATGGTAGATAAGATAGAAACAAAGCAGTGTTAGCATGTTTTTAAGATGTGAAGAATAAGGAAGTAAAGAAGAAAGGAAAACATATTTGGAATCGCAATTTTCCTGTTAAGCGGGAAATGAAATGGGTGGAGGGGAGAATGAAGGAAAACCCAAGGTAGAGTAATTCTTTATCGAAGTCAAGACACTCAAATTAAGTTTTTAAAAACAAGAGGACTTTAAAGCTTAAGGAATCTAAATAACTTCTCTCAGCCACACAAGTCTTAGGTCAACAAATGTAGTATATAGATCATTCCATGAAGGCTATATGCATAAAAATTAAAATGGACCTACCTTCTCACAATATGTTCCCCATTCCTTAGGACCCCTTACAGAGCCATCGATCTACTATGAATATTCAGTACTTGCATGATAAATTAGGTAGCACCATAGAGTTTGTTGAATTTTCATATTCCAATCTATTGACCTAGTGCACCCCCATGTACCTTGGCTCTATTTTGAGGCTAACTATGGAGTTTAAGGTTTAATTAAAGATAGGAGATGTGCTTTTAATCACATATTTGGGTTTGATTTTTACTTTTGAGATTTCTATGTTTCCTTTTGTATATCATTATCTTTTATTTAAAATAATTTACATTTTAACTTTCTTGATGGCTTTTTTAATTCCTCCTTCATATGGGTTTGGGAAATAGTGGTTCTAAAGATGAATTTCATTTTAATAATTGGGACTTTGTTGCTAAGAGAGAGAACTCAAAGAACATGGTATCTAAGAGTCTCATATATTTAGGTTAAATAAAAGTGTTATCTTGACTTTAACCTTTTTTATCCAATATGGAGTGAAAGGAAAGGAAATCAAGAAGAATGAAACATGAAATAGTTTGAATTACTTTAAATCACAAAAAATGTGACAAAGGGTGAAAAAAGGATACAATGATATTAAAGTGTGATTCCTTATCATAATAATGAGGGAAATGTAGGAAAATACACTAACATAGGTTGTTATGCAAATTACATCTATCAAAAGAATCAAAAGCTAAAGTTGAGAATAAAGATCAAGAACTTGTAACCATTAAAAAACACATTCTATAAAAGGAATTAAAAAAATAGTAATATTTTATGAGGAAGGATAGGTCTTATCCATGGTATTACACTATAATTCATAAAACAAAAACCCATGAGGGTGCCAAAAATTATCAAAAAAATAAATTGGATAAGGAAAAACATGGTATTTATGAGGAATGATAGGCCATATCCATGGTCTTACACTACAATTCACAAAATAAAAACCTAAGGGGGTGAAAAAAAGTATGAAACAAGTATGAAAAAAGAGGATAAAATCACATCATGAGGAATATTGGGTCCTATTAATTATTTTACAATTCAACTCATGAGAAAAAGGGAAACCAAAAGACCAAAAAATAAGGACTAAGGTTTGTCAAAATAGAGAACTACTACAAAGGGTGAGACCTATGTAAGTATCCTAAAAAAAGTATTAGATATATAACATATATAAATCATGAAAATAAGGGAAGGATTAGGAAAAATATTTCTTGAGGAATTGTGAATTGGTGGGCTCTTTGAAAATATGGCCTTCATTGGTTTTAAGGTGATAGGTACTTAGACCAAGAATATCTTTGACTAAGTAAGGGCCCCACCATTTTTTGGTGTATTTACCTTATTTTTCATGATTTTAGTCTAATTTTAGGATAAGGTCACCAACATTAAACATGAAAACTTTAACACATTTGTTATGTTTTTTGGAAATACAAACCTTGTATTGGTGATTGTGTTGCAAAGAAAAAAGATGGTGTTCATCAAGGAGATCAAGGGCATGAAGGTGAGCTTTACATAATTATTCATCAGGTATGATAGCATAAAGAGATATATGGAGAGAGGGAAGCTCAAATTATAATGGAAGGATTGATTCATAACCATATACTACAAAGAATGGTGTTGCCCCAGTGGTAGTACATATGTTAGTTTGATAGGCCCAAAGATCAGGATATAGATGAAGGTTCCAATTCGTGCAAGTTTCATGAATTATATTTTGGATAATTTTATTAAGAATTTTATTGGTGGTCTTAGCTTTACCATTACATTTTTGATGATAAGGTGTGGAAAATTTGTGTTTGATTTTAAATTTAGCATAGAGTTGTTTGACATCCTTATTTTTGAAATTACCATGATTGTCTAAAATGATAGTATGTGGAAAACCAAAGAGGTAAATGATTTTATTAAAGATGAATTTGGATATGGTGGTACCAGTGAAATTAATGAGGAGCATATCTTTGACCCACTTGGTGAAATTTTTGATATCTATGATTATAAAAACATGCCTATCTTGGGATTGAGGTAATTTATCGATGAGATGTAGTCCCCACATGGAGGATGGCCAAGGAGATTTGATAGTTTGAAGTCTGATTGGAGGTGAATTAATTAGATAATCATGATCAAATTCAATGGCATACTTTTTAAGAGTGAGCCAAAAGTATCCCATATGTAGGCATTTGTGGGCTGTAGTATATTCACTACAGTAACCACCACAAATGCCCTCATATGCTTGTTCAAGGAGAGGAGGAACACAATCTTGCATAACACAATAGAGCAAGGTACCTTCAACATTGTGATAGTATAGGATGATATATTAAAATACATACATAAAATCTTATTTATGAATGTGAGTCTTTTCATGGGAATCTAGTTTGGGAGGATAAGTCTGGTGTTCTATAAATTGAATGATGTCTTTATACCATGGGCTTTGCCAAATGGTGAAATCCTTGATGTGGAATATAAGTGAATCATGTGGTTTAATAGAATATGTATATGTTATTAATTGGATAAGAAAAGTGGGATAAAAAATAACTTGGTGAGGATGAAAAAGAGATGCTGAAGAAGTACGAGAATCAACAATAGAATTTTGATCTTGAGGAATAGGTTCAATAGTGAAACAAATGAAATATTTGGTGAGAGTAGTTAAAATTTGATGATAACTAATGATATTATCTCTTTTGAATTATTAATCACCATTGAATTGGTGGTAAATGAGTTAGGAATCACCTAAAGCATGTAGCTATTGGATATCTAAATCAAGAGAAGTTATCATTCCTAAGATTAGAGATTCATACTTTGCCATATTTTTAGTGACATCAAATGTTAAGTAAAAAGATAAAGGGATGATTTTTCCAAGAGGAAAAGTAATAATATAACCTACCCTAGCTCTTTGAAGGCATTTATAACCATCAAAGTGAAGGGTCCCATTATACTCATGTAAATTGATATTAATTTTAGGAAGTTATTTGATAAATATAACCTACCCTAGCTCTTTGAAGGCATTTAGAACCATCAAAGTGAAGGGTCCCATTATACTCATGTAAATTGATATTAATTTTAGGAAGTTATTTGATAATTACTTTTGGTTTAGTAGAATTGGGAAGGATAGAGTATTCATCAATATTACTTGATTCAAGATCAGTATTGAATTTATGGAAGTAATTTTTAAGATATATGGATTGATTAAGACCTTCAATATAGAGAATATTATCATCAAAAAGACTATCTTTAAGGTAATTGGTAGTGGGCATAGGAGCTATGGAGAATTGATTGGCTATGATTTATCCTTTGATAGATTTTTTAGAAACAATTTAGAGATCAAATTACATAAGTAAGACCATCCATTTGCCAATTCTATCTCCAAGAAGAAAGGCTTTAAGAAGATGTGATGGAGGGGATCAGAATGAATGTTGACATAAGTGGTCTGATAGAGCATGTAATGTTGAATCTTTTCAGTTGTAAAATATATGGTGATGCAATCATGTTTAACTTTTATGTAATGTTTATCATACTCAATGAAGCCTCATATGATGTAGTAGATGGCATACTCTTGTATAGTATCATCTTGTTTGGAAAGCATTACCCTAACTGATAAAGGTTTGGAAGAAGTATATAATATCAAAGGTGGATCATTAAAAGGGGGACAAAGCATAGGTGGCTGAATTAATTATTTTTTCATGTTATTAAATTATTTTCTATAAGGATCCATCCATTCTAAAACATTACCTTTATTAAGAAGAGAATTAATGGAGTGGATATGGTAAGCCATTTTGGGGATGAATTGTCTAATTGCCCTAAGTTTGTCAAGATAATTGTGATTTGGGGAATTGTCTAATTGCCCCAAGTTTGTCAAGATAAATATGAACGTTCAAAATGGAATGAGGGATGGATATTATGATAACACTAATATTAGTAGGGTCAACATTGATTCTATAGAGAGAGACTAATAATCCTAATAGTTTTCAAGATGTGACACCAAAGACACATTTATAAGGATTTAGTCTAACTTTTATTTAATAATATGGTCAAAGATGATGGAAAAATCATAAAGATGAGTCTTCAAACTTAGAAATGAGGTCATCCACATAGGTTTCTATAATTTTATGGATAATATCATGAAATATATAAGTCATTGCTCATTGATAAGTAGATTTGGCATTTTTGAGTTTAAAGGTCATTTTAATATAGCAATAGGTGCCACATTATATGGTTAAAGTTGTCTTATGATGGTATTCAGGAGCAATGTGAATTTGATTATATCCTGAGAATCCATCCATAAGAGATAACATTTCATAACCAGCTATGGAATCAATAATGACATCTATTGAGAGAGAGGGATATTATCCTTGGGATAAGTGAGATTAAAATTATACATATAAATTCAGATGTGAATGACCATAGTGACCTTTTTTATGGGGGATATGTTAGAAACCCATTCAGAATAATCCACTAGTTTGATAAACTTAGCATTTAGAAGTTTGATTATTTCTTTGTGATATAAGGTGGAAAATTTAGGTGGAAATTTTTGTTGCTTTTGACAAATAAGTTCAACATTAGGATAAGTGATGATATTGTGCACCATAATTCTAGGGTCAACACTAGGCATTTCCTTATAGGACTAGGTAAATATCTCTTGATATTTATCAAAAAATAAGCTAAAGTTATCATTTTTAGTAGGTGAAAGTTTGTAAGAAATTATAATTGGTCAAGGACATGATGGAGTACCATATTCAATGTGATTAGTTTCTTTGATAATCATACCATTACCATCTTGTAAATGGTATGGTTCATTTGGTAAAGAATAAATTAGATTAGCTTTAGTATTGATGATAGTGATGAAGTTGTTGAAATAAGGGGCTCTATTTTTTAAATTCCCAAGTTTATGATGTTGATGAGAAAGTTGAGGTTCTCGATCATGAAGTAATTGAATAATACCTTCATTTCTAGGAAAATTGGGAAGACAATCATAATACTCAACATCTACTTTGAGATCAAAAATTTGATTACCATGCAAATCAAATTTAGAGTGTATCAAAAAACCATCGGTGGCCTTGGCATATAAAGTAATCTCAAGAGTATAAAAAGTAGATGGATTAGTTTGGATTGGTGTATCATTAGTTTATTTTATGGGGGAAAAATTAGATGTATTGATGGGATTTGTAAGTGGTAGAGAAGATGCAATAAGCTCCAAAGTTTTGGGAGGTATGATTTATTCTACCACCGAAGGAGTATCAAGAAGTAGAGAATTAATATGAGGTACATGACCTTTGAGATATAATACAT
Organism: Torreya grandis; assembly: GCA_037957365.1. Lineage (NCBI taxonomy): Eukaryota > Viridiplantae > Streptophyta > Pinopsida > Cupressales > Taxaceae > Torreya > Torreya grandis. The sequence continues at coordinate 187,613 of JARHVA010004522.1, forward strand.
AGTTCATGGAAATGGTATGAAAATTTTGGTTGAAAGAATGTATTTGATCTAAGGTTTTTTGATAATGTTGAACATCTAAGTCTTGAGATTGAGATTAGAATTAAGGGTAGTATTATGGATAAGGGTAGTATTAATGACTATTTTAATGAATAGTGGTGGATCATTGACATGAAAAAATATTTCATCATTTATCATGTCCTCTTCAAGAAATTCAATAGAAGGATTAGAATAAGGACAAATAGTTTCAATCATAAGTGAGTTGGTAGGTTGAGGCTCAATAGAAGGTGGCTCTCCATATATAGAAGATGGACCTTCAATTTCTTGTAATTGTTTCATAAGTAAATTATGATGATAAGGTGAAGTATAAACTAATTCCATAAGTGTAATCTTGTAGGACATGGAGTTAATTTTTTGGAGAAAGTTCCAATGGGATTTAGAAGAATAACTCGTGTGAGTTTTAGGAGGTAAGGTAAATTTTGAAGGAATGGAAGTGGTTGTGGGTTTAAAAGAAGGAGGTATTTCTTTAGGGGATTCTAAATATAAATGAGTGGTTGTAGTATCTTTTATAATTTGTTCCTCCAAAGATGGTTTCTTAGGTTTTACGAAAAGATATTTGTGAGCTAATTTGTAATGATAATTAACCTTAGCTATGTTAACATATTGAGAATTGTTGTAATATTGGTCATACTCAACATCAGTAACATAAACATCCTTGGTATTTTGTTGATTATTAGCTATGGAAAAATATTTTTGGCTATTGGAAGAATAAGCTTTATAAACCTATCATTTTTGAGAAGTAGTAATGTAATCTTGATGAAGAAGGTTGATCATGGCTTTGTGGTTAAAATAATCACCAAGCATGTAGGAGATAATAAATTTAGTAATCCCTATACAAGATTCATGTAAATGACCAATGTAGGTGTGGAACCAAAAAAAATTATTGCAAAAATACCATTTAGGAGGATTATTAGGATAAGTAAAAGGTTTAGAGGGGAGTAAGAATTGTTTCATTTGTTATATAGTTAGTGGTATGTGAGAAGGTGGGGGAGTGTTGGATTTGGCCACTCTTGGTTTAGTTTAAGGAGTATTAATGGTGATAACATTATTATATGTTTTAATTTATCCTTTAATGAATTTGTATTAGGGTTGAATTACTTCATGAGAAAGTCTTAACAATTAACTTGGTCAAGAGCTTCTTTAAGTGTTTGGGAAGTAAAAGTGCAAACTCTTATATTGAAGAAGAGTTAAAGTAGTTATAAAGAGTTTTTAAAAAATATCATTAGTCATGTTATGGTCAGATTTATGGGCTACATATTTCCATCTTTTGATAAAATCATGAGTTGATTTAGTGGGAGGTTGTTTAGCATTGATGAAATGACCAAGGCAATTTTTGGGAAGATCATTGTGTTTAAACTCTTTAACTAAAGGATTGACTAAATCCTCAAGTTTAAAAATGGAATGTTGAATAAAGTTGGTTGTACAATTATAATACATCACCAGTGAAGGTTTTAAATAGAAGTTTAGTTGTGGCAAAAGTATTAGTTTACATCCACTCTTTGTAAAGATTACCAAAGTATTTAGGAAAGGATACAGGGTATTTAGTCCCATCATACTTGATAGTTGGAGATATGTTACCAATATCAATATATATATATATATATATAATGAGAGGAGATAAATGCTCATTTTGAATGGTTTGAATCATTTTTTTATTCATAACAGGTTGAGGAATAACATTTCCTCAGGCATCTCTAAGAGGTTGAGGAATAAAATTTGGATTCGATTGAGCATGGATAGTCATAGTTTATTTATCCATATGGATTAAATTATGTTGTAGTTACATAATTTGAGAGGTGTTATAATTTTACATTATGTTCATTTTTTGTAAGATTTATGCAAGAATTATATTCATATCAATTGTTGGGTTAGTGTCTGTAGGAGAACTCCCCAAATTGGTATTAGAGGGAGGGTTATTAGAAGATGGATTATTAGTGAGATTATTAGATAGAATTGTGTTAATTGATCCCACATTATGTTTAAATGTTTGAAGATGAGAGTTTTCTTAATAGGTATAAAAAAGATAAGATCCACCTACTTCATCTTTGGGTGTGATTTGAACCATTTTACAATCCATAGATGGAGGGGATGAGGTGATCCAAGAGTGAGGGTTATCTTGGGAGGAAAAAAGAGGGATAAATAAACATCCCATATAGTATCTAAATGGATTAAAGTTATTTAAGAATATTATAATAGGGTACTTCATAATGATTTGAATAAAATGAACAAGATTTTAAGGAAGTAAAAATAGAGAGTTGAGTCAGATAGATAGGATGACGGTAAGATTATAGAGTCAACTATGTCTACCCAGTACTATAAAATGGGAAAAATAGAGTTTGATAAGAGTAAAAATTTAATTTAGTTGACCTCATACTATAATCTAACTATTAAAACATATACATGATCAATTGGGTCAACCTAGTATTACAAGTAGGAAGAAAAATAATCTATAAAAGACTTTGTCAAACAGATTGATAAAATACTCAATATAGGGAAAGATTTTGTAATGTACTTTGAAATAAATAAATGAAATTCAACTCATAATCAATTGGATCAATGAGGATGATCCAACTGAGGCACACAACATAAAACCTTACACCAACACTGGTCAATGTAAGTATTTGTAATACAACATATAATGAGCAAAGAGAAAATGGTCTACTTGAAAATAAAATGCTAAGTGGTCATATTGAATGTTAATAGATTATAAATTGTTTTTTTAAGTGTGATAGGGATGTTGGTTGAAATTAGGGAACTATAAATCAATCTATGGATGGTTTTAGGATGTTTAATATGAAATGGATATGTGTTGGCAATGATATTAGCTTGGTATAGGGGCCTACCCCTTCACTTCACAATCTCATAGTGATAAGTGTGTTGGGTGTTTTTCCAATATGTACCATTAATAATGTCTTTATACTTGGCTAGAAAACCATGTCAGATTCCCTGTTGGTGATGAAATCCAAGTAGGTAGGCTTTGGGTAGAAAAATGTTTAAATGCATTTTGAAATTATGTGACTTGTTAGTGTGCATAAAAAAGAGAAAAATAGTGAAAATAAATAGTATATTAAAAAACCACCTAATTAGACTATATGATCTATTCTAAGAATAAAAACAATTGAAAGTGAAAGTGTGAATTAATTACTAGTAGATAGTTGTTAATTCCCAATTAGAAACATAGTATATAGTTGGTTCAGAAAATAGTATATGAAAACATTATAGAATAGTGTCGACAATGTCACTAATATACTACAAAAGAAAGGGTCCTTAAGAACTAAGTCAACTAGGTTGACCTAGTCTTTTAGATAGAAGATAGGATACAAAACTAGGTCAACTAGGTCGAATTAGTTTGTTATATGATTGTAATTTTGAAGACTACAAAATTTGAAAAATATAAATATAAGGAAGAACTAAATTGAAAGAGAGAGAGAGAGAGAGAGAGAGAGAGAGAGAGAGAGAGATGATGGGACCGAAACCCCCCAAAGCTCTAACACAACTTGTCAAATTTAAGAGCACACATGATTACCAATGTATAAGCAACTAAACATGCAGAATCCAGAAGAACAAATAATTATCAATGAGAAAACACACAGAACATGAGAGGCAATATACAATTATATTCAACTCTTTACAAAGGAATCTACAACAAAGAGGTGGCACTCTTTCTTCCACTGCGTGGGCTTACAGTAAACTTCCCTCCAGAGTAATCTTCTCTCATAGGTCACAACACACAGCTAACACAAGCTGTTGTTCACCTCATTGCACATCTGTACAATCGAGTACACAATCGTACTCTAAGTAGATCTCTCCATGATCCTGCTGATGTATTGTTGTCACCTTGGATCTAGCGTCCCCGCGCTGATCTCCTTTCTGACCCTCACATCCATACACCCCTGTAAATCAAACCTGATCTTACTTAAACACACATGGGGAATCCTACTTGATTCCACCATGGGAAGAACTCTCCAAGCTTCACATAGCTCTTCTCCAAATTCTCCACTTAACAATACAGCCCATGAGTCTCTCATATAGATCTCATGCATACACTAAAATTAGACGGGCGGCTCAAAGACTCAAACTGGTCTTCACATGCAAACTTCACGTTCACTTAACTGACTGTTCATCAACAGCAGTTCTGACCACTACAGGTGACCGACGTCGGTCCCTGCCCTCCTGGAGGTGACCGACGCCGGTCGATCCTCTGTCGATGTCGGTTTCCCTTCTGCGTCCCCTGACCGACGTCAGTGTGGCCTGCCGACGCCAGAGACTGCGTACTTTCAGAAACCTCCTCCTTCTTCTGTTTGCAACAAGGTGAAGCTTTTAGCTCCACACCCTAACAATCTCCCACTTGGAGATAAAGAGCTACACCTGTACCCATACCAGTACTCTATCTAATCTGTATCTTGGCTTGTATTCCTCTTCAAGCTCCCACTTGAAGACAACCCACCACACTCCTTGTGGTGCTAACCCTGTGCTTGAATTTCTTCATTCTCATCGTACCATCTTCTGCCTTGCTATACTCCCACTCAATCAGCAACCCCTGTGAGTAACCTGTAATCAACAACACTTAACAGATTTGGCCCATTTGTTAGTCAAGCTCGCTCTGAAAACGTCTAACCTCGCTCTGATACCAATTGATGGGACCGAAACCCCCCAAAGCTCTGACACAACTTGTCAAATTTAAGAGCACACATGATTACCAATGTATAAACAACTAAACATGCAGAATCCAGAAGAACAAATAATTATCAATGAGAAAACACACAGAACATGAGAGGCAATATACAATTATATTCAACTCTTTACAAAGGAATCTACAACAAAGAGGTGGCACTCTTTCTTCCACTGCGTGGGATTACAGTAAACTTCCCTCCAGAGTAATCTTCTCTCATAGGTCACAACACACAGCTAACACAAGCTGTTGTTCACCTCATTGCACATCTGTACAATCGAGTACACAATCATACTTCAAGTAGATCTCTCCATGATCCTGCTGATGTATTGTTTTCACCTTGGATCTAGCATCCCCGCGCTGATCTCCTTTCTGACCCTCGCATCCATACACCCCTGCAAATCAAACTTGATCTTACTTAAACACACATGGGGAATCCTACTTGATTCCACCATGGGAAGAACTCTCCAAGATTCACATAGCTCTTCTCCAAATTATCCACTTAACAATACAGCCCATGAGTCTCTCATATAGATCTCATGCATACACTAAAATTAGACGGGCGGCTCAAAGACTCGAACTGGTCTTCACATGCAAACTTCATGTTCACTTAACTGACTATTCGTCAACAGCAGTTCTGACTGCTACAGGTGACCGACGTCGGTCCCTGCCCTCCTGGAGGTGACCGACGCCGGCCGATCCTCTGCCGATGTCAGTTTCCCTTCTGCGTCCCCTGACCGACGTCGGTGTGGCCTGCTGACGCCGGAGACTGCGTACTTTCAGAAACCTCCTCCTTCTTCTATTTTCAACAAGGTGAAGCTTTTAGCTCCACACCCTAATGAGAGAGAGAGAGAGAGAGAGAGAGAGAGAGAGAGAGAGAGAGAGAGAGAGAGAGAGAGAGAGAGAGACCTTGGTGGGTTGGAAGATAATGAGTAATGTGAAATTATATTGAAGTGCCTTGAATATTTCTTCAAATTCTACCAACTATGTCAATCAAGTTAACCTAGCTCTATAGTTCATTATTTTTTTAAGCTTGTAAATATGAATATACCAACTTGGTTAACCTAGTATATTTTTATGAAGCTATCTAGAATAATATGTTGAACTATTTGACCTATTTTGATATTATAGAGTTGAATAAGAGTGTTATGGTGACTTTTTCAACCCAATAACCTATATTTGATGAAGACCTACATAAAAATAATAGATTAATTTTGATGTGACTATCTGTACAACCTTCACAGAAGTTATAAATTATACTAGCCCTATCGACTTACTATTGCAAATATAGAAAAATAATAAATAAAATGATAGAAAATAAAAATTTGAAAGAAAAATTGCAAGGGTTAGATTCATGTTAGGTTCACTCGAATGTATGTAATTATAAATTCACCAAATCTATAAATCAATCCTATATCAAAGAAGATAGATCCTACTTACACTTTCGATTAGGGATACATTAGATAATCAGAGACATAACCAATATGGGGATTAGCTAGACCCAATTAGGGGATCTCATACCACAATAATAATATTAGTGTTTTAAGCACAACCACTAAGAGAGGGGGATGAATTACTGTACAAAATTTTCATTCTATTCCATTTATCATTCATTAAACAATCAAACTAATCTAGAGATAAGAAATACATATTCAACCATTCATATGAGAAGGAAGCAAGAAAATAACACATGAACATAATAAATATGTAGTAAAACCTCATGGGGAATAAAATACACTAAAACACCACTTGGAATAATATCCTATAAGTAATGTATCAACATTTAGTGAGGGACAAACCCCACAAACAACACCAACCCCTCACTAATCAAGCACCAACTCAACTAGTCCTTCATCAAGCTTAAAATTATAAGGAGGAACTCACCCCCTAACTAACTCAGAACCAACTTAGTCACTTAAAAGACACATCTAAAAAATATAACCTATAAGGCATCTCCAACTCCCTCTCGACTAAGCACCAACTTAGCCATGATAATCTTGATTACCTTCACAACACCTTGTTTCTCAATCAATAGATGGTGACCTCTTCTTTAGATATCTATCTTCTCTACCTAAAATATACTCAATATTATAAACTTAGAACATGCATTTGATTTATATCTAATGGTATCTCAACAAAAAACCAACTCATTTATCTCTTTTCAACCTTTTACCCCTCTTAAAATAGCCTCTATGATTCTTTGCTCAAACAACCCCATATGGCTTGATTAGGTCATATAACCTTGCTAAACACACTTATAAATACTATAGGGTATTAATTAATGATCCTTCTCTCCCATTTTATGGTCTACATGACCTAATTCTACTCATTATAGAGCTCTTTTCTTTGCTTATCTTATCATACCTCTTCACACAACCAAATATGGCTATTATGCCTTGTATTTATACTAAACTCTTACTTGTAATCTCCTTGGTCAACCAAACATATATCCTTTATTATATCAATATTTTAGTATGTCAATTACACACATTTCACAAGTGAAACACTCACTACATATTGTGGCCATAACCCATAAGGACTAAAACCACCTTTAGGTCTAATAGAGACCTAATGCAATTAGGTCCTTTTCAACCATACATTACACTTGGATCATATTGGAACACATTAAGTCTCCACCAATGCATGAAAAACTTAAAATATACCTAAAATATACCCATTATAATACTCATATAGGTCCATACCACCTTTTATCTTATATCACTACTTGAACCATGTCATTAGGTCTACTTTCCATTAGGCCTTCACAAATAAAAAATGCTTGCCTCACACAACTAAAGCATATATTTAACTTTACCATATAAAAATTACCTTAAATAATATTAATAGATACTTTATGACCTAATGGTCATCACCATGTCCATTTTACATCACCAGATAGGGCAAAATACCTCAAACACACTCTTGCAACATGACCACTCAGAACTATCTAACTGCCCCAAAACCCAGTCATAAACAATTGATTCTCCACACTTGCATAGGTAATTATCATGAATAATAGTAAATTAAAATGAAATTTTTAGACCTCAATGACATATTAATATGAAATTTATTATTCAACTCTATGAAAAACACCCAAAACTCATCTCTACTAGATGACTACACAGAACTACAAACAAGTTTATCAACATAGTCATGATAAATTTAGTTCGTAACTTATATAAGGACATTTAAAAGACTCTCATGTACATTTATAGTTCATTTTTTATATATACAACATCATTATATATATATATATATAATATATATATATATATATATTATATATATAATATATATAATATATATATATATATATTATATATATTATATATAATATATATATATATATATATTACATATATATATATATATATATATATATATATATATAATTGTTTTTGGTATCAACCATTAGTCTTATAGACCAATTTCTTAAGCTACTCTTTCACAACCCTTACACAGCTAGATAAGCCATTTTGACTTCCATGTATCAACTCTTGAAAGTGATATTACACATTATATCAAGAATGGATAGTTATTTTAGGTATTATAAAACAAAATAATATCATTAGAATCATTAAATAATATCACATATACTCAAACACTTCACTTCATCTGGCATACCCAGACTTGTCAATCTATCTTAAGAACCAGTCATGGTGATTATGACTTAGAGCACCTATAAGATCACTTACATGAAATTATAATGAATTTATATTATCATTATAAATATTTATAAAATATTAAATCAAAAATATATATAATTATAATGGAAAATATAAAACATATAGATCAAATTCTAAACCTTACTCCTTTACTGTCTTAACTCAATCAGACAAGTCATTTTGTACACACAATTTTGAATATTTTAAATGAAATAAAAAAACATATAGAAAATATGAACATGGGTTATAGGTTTAAAAAAAAACTTAATCAATTGGATCCATTCATAATCCACTACAGCTCATCTATAAATGCATTCTCACACTGACTGGTGTTTATCATTGTCTTCACTATTAGCCTAGTTTAGTGATAGGTCAACATGAGTGACCAAAATAGTTAACATATATGATATAAATTATCCAAATAGAACCATGGACATAAATAATGAGTATCTATCTTTTCCATTCATCTATTTTCATACTTGGCCTAATACAACTTTTGTATTCTATATCAACTTCTTTAGAAATAAGCATTTTCTTATAAGTTCCATTCACTGTCCTAACAAACCAATACCATATAGAGATGCTTGAGGAAATTTATTAAAAATTATAATAGTAAAAATATGCTTACCAATCTAATATGATCTATTTACAATAATATTTTCTTTATAAAGTCATTATGAGTTTTTAAAGAGGGTTTAACATCTATTTTGATGTTAATGATTATTCATACAATATTGCCATAATCATTGTTATGAAGGTTAAACACCTATACGCCACATACCTATAATAACTAATTTTAATGAGCCACCTTATTGTGAGCCAAAACTTAACCTCAATTATATTACATCAAAGTTAAATTTCACCTTAAATACCCTTCTTGACATCAATGATAGTGCACTAACACATGACATCAATGACAACTTGTAAAAATCTCCCCCTTTATCATTGATGGAAAACCATTAATGAACAAATAATTCTCTCAATAGGCTAAATATCCCTAAACTATTCTTTCTCATAATAAAGTGCTTTTCACCCTTTAAAACTAATAACAAAGGGTCATCTCTAACAAAACTATTGATCCTTGGACCTAGAGAAACCATAGAACTAACAAGCTCCCCCTTTATCCATACATACTTCTCTTCAAGATTCTCAATCCATCTTGGCTTATATCACTTCATATCATCTACATGGAAACATACATTCAAATAGGTCCTTTTTAAGAAAAAATATCATCCTTAGACCTCTAAAAATATTCATGTCATGTCAATAAATCAATTTATGAACTTATGAGATCGTATTGACATCAAAAGAACATTACAACTCATGACACAACCTCTATAAATACACCACTTCAACATTATTTAAAAAAATTATGCTACAAAATTGGTCACCTTCATAAATTTTTTACTTACCTTCAGTGCACAATCAAATTATAATCTTAATTTTAGAACCAACTCCAAACCATGGATCACATGATCAACACTTTCTAACTTAAAAGGCATTAGTCTTATAGACCAATCTTCAATTCTCACATCACTTATTATATCTTTTCTACTTATAAAACACCTTGAGCTCACACATTGCACTCATTACATTTAGTGTTCATTTAGATTCATATGCCATAATAGAGTCATTTAATTTGTGAACACACACTTTAGGGTTTACAGTCACATAAAGACTAGAAACCCTCATGCCTCTGTCTTCTGAGTCTTGAGCATGTTCTTCATTACTAAGATTAATCTAACCACACAAAAATCATCTATAAGAGAAATATGAATTTAGAAACATGTTCATTTACTTTTAAAAACTAACCTAGGTGACCAAAAGCACCAAACAACTCAACAAGTTATTCTTGTCAACCAAAATCAAAGTCCTTCAAACACAATCAACTACCATGATAAATTTATTGCACAAAAGCATGCTTTCAAATCTGATCCAATACATGGGACAAGTATTCAAGGAGTTGAAAATACTATACAACACTTATAACACCATTTAAAGTGCATTAAAAAGGATATATACCCTCTTAGATCAATATGGGTTCACAAGACAAAACTCAATTAACAAATACCAGATTTGACATGCAATAAATGCACTTGTATGGATTTTCAAAGCACACTGCCAAATGAAGGATGATCATAATGGAGTCTACTACAATTTAATCTTTTACACCATCTTAACTTGACCTCTTCCATGGATTATAAAAAATACATTTTCTCTCAGATTCATTAATCTCATACATAGTCAGTTTGAATTTAAACTCCAATGGTTATAATTTTTAATCCCCAATGACTATTTTCTGAAGCATAATTTTGATGGTATTTGGCATGTCACAACATATAGGATAAACTTTGAAGATTTAAAACTTAATCTTGGAAACACTTCAAGACACCAAGCTTACAAGATCAAGGATCTTGGCACTAATAACAACTCCATATTTAAATTTGACCAAGTTTGACTTCTCAAGTACACATTAGAAATGTACAAACATTCTGACCTGACTATACCTCCATGACATCCAATGATGATTTGGCTCCTCTTAGCTATAATAGTGCATTTTATTCACTTTAAAATATCATGTGAAACACTATAACATCACCAAAGAATCTATTACATCCTCATATCATTATCTATCACCACAAATACTTACAAACACTCTTTGTACCACTACCAATTCTCATATACAAACATTTCATCACTTTTATACCTACTTATGCATCTTGACTTTCTCCCTTAGAACTCTTGTAGACTTAAAGACCTCTTGAAGACCTCATTGATTAAATTTGTCTTAAAATTATCTATTTTTATAATGAGACTGATGCAAACACCTTCTTGTTATGAAACATCTACCAAGACTCAAAAACCATTCACCAAACTTTCTTTTTCAACAAACTGATACACATATTGCTCATGCAACTCACCTTCACAAGTTTATCCTTCTTGTGATTCTAGGATCACCTTCAATCTATAAAAAATTATTCAAAGGACCTACTATGATACCAATTTTTGAAAGCATAGCCACTAAGAGGGGGTGTGAATCAATGTATAAACTTTTCTTTATATTCCTCTTATCATTCATTAAATAATCAAACTAATCTAGAGATAAGCAATGCATGATCAACCATTAATATGAGCATAAATCAATAAAACAACACATGAACACAAGAGGTATGTGGGAAACCCTCATTGGGAATAAAACCCACTGAAACACCACTTGGACTATTGTACTATAAGTACTGGATCAACATTTAGTGAGTCACCAACTCAACTAGTCCTTTAGAAAGCTCCAACTTGTAAGGAGTCACCCACCCCATAAACGACTCAACACCAATTCAATCACTTAAAATAAATTTCTATAATATATAACCTATAAGGTATCTCCCACTCCCTTTTTAATAAGTACCAACTTAACCAAGATAAGCTTGATCACCTTCACAACACCTTGTTGCCCATTTAATAGATGGTGACCTCTTCTTCAGATCTTTAGCTTCTCTACCTAAAATACACTCAATGTCATACACCTATAACACACCTATAATTATAGTCTGATTTTATCTCAATATACAATCAACTCATTTAACTCTTCTCAACCTTATACCCCTCTCAAAATAGCCTCTAGGCTTCTTAGCTCGAATAGACCTCATATGGCTTGATTAGGTCATATAACCTTGTTAAACACAATTAAATATAATATATGATATTCATGAGTGATCCTTTACTATAATTGTATTTTATACATCACCTACTTATGCTCCTTAAAGAGCTCTTTTCTTTTCTTATCTTCTCATACTTGTTCACATAACCAAATAGGCTTATTATGCCTTGTATTTATACTAGACTCTTGCTTGTAATCTCCTTGGTCAGCTAAACATATATTATTATTTAGATAAATATTTTAATATTTAGTTACACACGTTTTAATAGTGAAACACTTACTACATAGGTCAGTCATAAACCATAAGGACTAAAACCACCTTTAAGTCTAATAGAGACCTAATGTAATTAGGTTTGTTTTACCCATATGTTACACTTGGATCATATTGGAACAACTTGAGTATCCAAATATGCATGAAACACTTAAAATAAACCTAAAATATACCCCTTATAATATTCATATAGGTTCATACCACCTTTTAGATTATATCACTCATTGAACCATGCCATTAGGTCTACTTGCCATTAGCCCTTCACACAGAAAAAATGTTTGCCTCACAAAATTTAAGTATATATTTAAATTTTACATATAACCATGTAATTAAATAATATTAATATAAAATTAATGAACTAATGGTATTCAAAATTTCCATTTTAAATCACCAAATAGGTAAAAATACCTCAAACGCTCTCTTATAACATTACCACTCAAAATTGTCTAATTGAACCAAAACCCAAACATAAATAATTGACTCTCCACACTTTAATAGGGACTTATAATGGATAATATTAAATTAAAATTAACATTTTATTACTCAATAAAATATTAATATGCAATTTATTCTTCAAATATAGGCAAAACACCCCAAACTCATCTCTGTTAGATGACTACATAGAACTGCCAACAAGCTTGTCAACACAGTCATGATAAATTATATTTGTAAATTTTGTAAGGACACTTAAAAGTAATATGATGAAAATTAATAGTTAATTTTTGATCTATATAACATCATAAAATATATATATCATTGGTTATGGTTTCAACCATTGGTCTTATAGACCAATTTGTTAAGTTACTCTTTCACAACCCTTACATAGCTAGATAAGCCATTTTGGATTCCATATCTCAAATCCTTAAATTGACATTCCAAATTATATGAATAATTTATAGGTATTAAAAAAAAACATAATATTCATTATATAAATTTAATCCTATCATATAGACTCAAACACTTCACTTTATCTTGCATACCCAAACTTGTCAATATGTCTTAAGAACCAGTCATGGTGAACATGACTTAGAGCACCTATAAAATAAATTTCATGAAATTTTAATGAATTTAGATGATAATTATAAATATTTATAACATATAAAATAATATATATATATTTATAATGTAAAATATAGAACATATAGATCAAACTCTGAACCTTACTCCTTCACTATCTTAACTCACTTAGACAGGTCATTTTTTAAACACCATTTTAAACATTTTAAATGGACCCCAAAACATATAAAAAATATTAACATGAGGTATATTTTAAAAAAACAAAATTTATAAATTTTTTCCATTATTAATCTATTATAACTCATCCCTAAATACATTCTCACACTGATTGGTTTTTCTCACTATCTTCACTATTAGCCTAGTTTAGTGATAGGTCAATATGAGTGACCAAAATAGTTGACACAAAGGCTATAACTTGTCCACATAAAAAAATTGACATAAATAATGAGTCTCTATCTTATCTATTCATCCATTTTCATACTTGGTCTAATGTAACTTTTGTCTTCTATATCAACTTCTTTAAAAAAAAGCATTTTCCTATAGGTTCCACTCACTGTCCTAACAAACCAATACCACCTAGAAATTATTGAGGGAGTTTTTTACAATATATAATAATAAAAATATACTTAAAAATCTAATATTGCATATTTACAACAATGTTTTATTTATCATGTCTTTATGGGGGTTTAAGGAGGGTTTAACACCCATTCTAGTGTTAATGATTATTCATACAATATTGCCCCTCAAATACAAAACTAATGCCTAGAGATCTTATCTATGACCCTTACCCATCTATCCTAAAATAATTAGGAGAGAATGGAAATTTTACACATGCCAATGATCATAAGAAAGACCTTCTCAGGCTTGGAGACCTTATTTTATGACCTTGAAAGACTTCAAAACACTATTTCATGCTTTTTCCTTTACCCTAAGACCTAAAACTTCATAATTATTATTTAAGAAACATATTAAACATATGAAAAAATAAAATTATCTCTATCACCTTGTAAATTAACTTTTACCCCTCATTAGGCAAAATTAGGTCTCTTTACATATATATCTTAAACCTATAAGCCATACTTAGTCTTTGAAAACACTTTGAACCCTTTTGAAAAACTCTCAATACCTAAAAATCATTTGATATATATCCTTGTATAATTATCACACACTAAATTTTATAACTTCAATCTCATACACATGCATGTCATCATCACCTTTCCTCTACAATCCATTTCTATGCATAGGAACTAGGCCATGAAATAGACCTACTAGGTACCACACTACTTTGAGACCTTCTTGCCACTATAGAGTAATATTATTCAAAAATCATTACTTATTCTGCTTCTATCTACTAAAAATAAGAGTAAATTTAGAGATACTTACCTAAAATATGAACCCGTAAAGAATTAATCTCTCCCTTGGGAAAAGGGGATTCACAACATATTGTTGTGATTTGTAAAGATCACTAAGAAAGGCCAAAGCATCTAATACTTCTACAAAATACTATATTTTCTGAGTAGAAAACCTAAGCTAAGACTTCTCAAGTAGAATGGTGGAAGATCATATTGTAAAGAAGCACAAATGAAATAACTCTTGATGTTTTTTTAATAATGCAGAAATGATATTTTATATATAGGTGGATCTAACATTAAACCCTTTCAAAAAAATTGGCTAACAAGTTTGACCCAGTCGACCTAGTATCATTATTGAGAAAAACACACCAGGCCATAGGTTAGGTATGCCAAGAGCCAACCCAGACCCTAAATGAGTTTCACCAATAAGATTACAAGGTATACCCAATTGACATATTCATGTAAACTATAGCAAGACATTTTAGGTTAGGAAAAGAGGTATGAAATGTGGTAAAATACTGGAGGAGTGTGCAAAAGAGGATTAATATCTTAGGAGAATGTTTTTAAGATATGGTTGGATTTTTAATATGTGGAAAAAAGGGATAACAATCCTATGAATAACCAATGGTCTACCCACCCCTTTCCCAATGCACCCCTTAAGGGATGAAATTAGAGAAATTTAGACATGATAAGTTTTTGCAAGATAGAAAGCATCAATATTTGATAAAGTTGAAAATATTATGTGTATATATATTGTTATTTAAGTTCATGGAATAGGGATTGGTGTTTTAACCAAATTTTTTTATTAAACAAATTTGGATTGGGTTGTTTTGGGTGCCCATTTTAGTTTGAATTAACTATATTAGAACCTTGTTTTGAAATAGAGTTAGTTTGGTTTGATTAGAGTGTATTTTGGATTTGTTTTTTTTGTGTTTATTTAGGCTAAAATTAAGATTTGTGTTTGTATTATTGAAGTTAATGTTAGGATTGAGGTTTGAATTATTAAAAATTGGTTGGTGTTTGGTTTTGGTTTAATCTGGTTTTAGGATTTGGGTTGGAAAATAAAGGATTGGGATTAAAATTAAAATAATTTGGAATGGGATTATAATTTGTATTAGAACTTGGATTGGATGGAATCAATCCAAGAGTATTAGGGGAAGAATAATGATTCAATAAACTTATATTTAAATTCAAATTATTGAGCATGTGTGAATCAATACTCAAACTACGATTGGATGGTTGATTAGGTAAACTAGAATGAGTATTCAATATTTTATTTATATTTTATTAGGAAATGATTCATGAGCCTTGGAGACTCTAATTGGGGTTGATTAGTGAGTTTGAATGTATATTCAAACTTGAATTAATTTGACCATAACCTTGTGAATTTGGGTAAATATTCCACTTTAGTGTGACCAAATGTTGATGGTTAAACTTGAATATATGGGAGGCCCATGTTCAAGTTTGGGTTGACTTGTTGCATGTTTGGTAAACTTGGATTTAAACTAATGTTGAGTGGTTAGGTGTATGATCAGTGATTTCAAAGGTATTTTAAAACTCAAATTAGTTGGATAAACCTATGAAGGAAAATTAGTATTCACATTTACATTAGAGTTACCAAAGTTATTGGCTATTTCATTATATTGAAAGTTCATAATCTCTTGGACTCCTTTGGTTGCATGAATTTCCATAGAGAATCCATGGCTTATTTAAGAGGACTCATCGTGTAAGATAGTTTTCCATTTGTCTTGAGATACTTGGGGATGGGATTGTGAGGATGTTACAAGGGCATTTCTACCCTCTAGATAACCTTGTAAGGTAGATTTATTAGTATTGGAGGATGAAGGTTATTTTATTGCAATTAGATACTATAAACTATGTACATCAATGTTAGATGGAAATTTCTCTTCAAAACCCAATGCTTGAAGTAATAATTCATTATTGTTATACATGATATGCTCATTAAAGAAGGGTGTAAGTTGGATAAGTTTTGGAATACCCTCATCTTGGTAATCCCCTCTTTGATCTTTTTCTTGTTTGGTTATCTCATGTATTTCTACATGATGCTCTTGGTTAGTAAATTGAAAGGGATCATTGATGAATGAATTAACCCTTGAATTGGGATTGTTTAGCATGCCCATTTACCTTGTGATAGGTGACATGCCTAGGATAAAATAAAATGACTCAAAGAAATGGAAGTTGTAAACTAACAACACTAACCAAAGGTGATTAAAAAAATCAAATTCTTAAACTATTTGTTTTGAGCTTTTGGTAAAAAGTTTTATTTCTAGGATATTGTTTAAAACTCAAAAGATTTTTTTAAAAACAAGGATATTTAAACATGTGGGAAACATAATCAAATAAAAAATAAATTTATACTCTTAATATTCAATCAATTGCACATAAAAGGTGAAAAATTAAGATAAGGGTTGTGAACAACTTTTGGGTCTTCCAGTGTCACTTACTCATCAGTACTCTCATCTAGGGCCTAATATTTCAAGCCACTAACCATGGAGGATCCTACCATTCCCATGTCCTAGTGATTATAATTTATAGGGTGTATGAAAGGTAACTTCTCAGTGATAACCACTAAGTAATGCACCAAATTCAAATGGTAAAAGAGGTTTTCTTAGTCTTAAAGTTTAAACAAAATTATTTGAGGGGAGCCGTCTAAGATAATTTTTGTTATGTTGAGGCCCATAACCATGGAATAAATAGATAAAGTGGATTCACACTATTTTATTTTATCCCAAATTGTCTAACATAGTCTTAGGGGTCTAAGTTTATTGAAAATCAATGATATCATATTTCGAGGCAACTATTAAAAAATCTAGGTATTAGATTATGAAATTGTTAGAGGTACAATCACTGAGAGGGGGAAAAATTAGTGAAATTATATACTCCAACTTCAATTTTCAATCCTTTCAAACTCTTAATCAATTACTAGAAGAATTCATGAAGTATGCACATCATTCATACCAATGAGCAAGAGATATAATGCAATATCAAGCACATAACACATAACATATGTGGGAAACCCTCTTTAGGGAGAAAACCCATTGAAACCTATAATTGGAATACTATCCAATAATAACAAGAAATAATTTAAACCAGCTAAAACTAATCAAGGAACTACCATCCCTTATTTAGTGAGACTACAATCCCATAAGGTGCTACCACACCTATCTAGCTAAGTTGCCACAACAACTAGACCTTTATCAAGTTTCACCTTAAAAGGAGGATACAACCCCCTAGATGTTGATATTCCCCAACAACACATGAACACAACATCTCCTAAACATTTATTTCTTACCAATCTAATGGAGAAACAAATTATGTCAACTCTCTTCAACTTTGCACACTCAATGCATCGAAAGTCACCTTTTGGATCACTCTAGACCTCTTCACTCATCCTTGACCTGCAAGAGCACTATAATAACATCAAAAACATGACCCATAGTTCATCCAAAAATTCCTCAATTATCTTTTCTCATTAACTCATCCACTAGGCACCTACCCTTTCCTTCACTTCATAACTCTATGCTCTCAAATGCAGATTCCACACACAAGTTTTGCACAAGTTTCTTCCAAAGTCTAGAAGAATTCATGATCATCACCATATTGGTCTGCTAATAGACATTCCTTAATCCTTAAGTCATCTATCTCATTCAGACACATCTCAATACCATACACATAAGTCATCCATATAACTCATAGGTCACCCTTAAGCAACAACCCCTTTCAATTAGGCCAAACTAGCCCTTATATGTCTCATGGAAACCTATTCATCCATTTATAACTTAATCAAGAAATAAAAGAACATAAGACAACTTAAAAATGCATATTTCCACACCACATGACCCCTTTATCATTCTCAAATGCTTACAGTCATCATTTCACTCTTCTTTGCAAGCTTAATGAACTTAAACAATAGCCTTGTTCATAATGACACCATGAATAGACACATAGTCAACTTATTAAGAAATTTTCATACTAAATATAAATTGATAAAACCTATAAAACACATATATATGATCCTCATGGAGTCTAAAACACTCTCTAATATTTAATTCATCATGAAAAATTGAAACAACATTAACAGAAGCTTAATTATCCTTCTCAGGTCAATTGTAAAAAAACACAAAAACATAGTCAACTTTAAACCTTCATGAATTTGAATGCACATACTTTAATACTTTTAAATTTATATTTCTATATGCATCTTGGTTTCCTATAAAAATTCACTTTAAATACCATGAAAATATTCTACATAGATCAAAAGATATGGACCAATAATCAGATACTAGTCATTCCTTTGTTAAATTCAAATACTTGAATTCAAATAGTCACAATTAAAGTTTGGTCAATTAAAATACATCTCATGACCTCACAGCTTAGATCAATCACACACTATTGATATTTTTTAACTTTAACTCATAGTGTACCACCACTCAAATTTTAAACTTCAAACACTTTTCCTCATCTCATGTAATCTTGTAATCTTAATCACACACACTTTGTCGATCTCTTCGAGATTATCCTTGCATTAACAATGCTAGACAAATGTCACTTTGACCTCTTGAATTTAATATTCACCATTAATCTCAATAAATATTAACACCCACTCACCTTTGATCTTAGAATAGACTTGATCTTTATTAATGTTCAACATTAAACTTTGAACACCTACCCTCATCTTGCTAATTCTAAACATCTTATAATGAACATGCTCTATCGATCCTTTTATAATGAGCTTGATTTTTAACTTCATTAACTATTAGACACCTTGAAATCATATTACTTAGTACACACCATTAGATCAATATTTTATGATCACCCATGAATCATTGGATCTTCATTTGGTCCTGATCTTTAACATCATGCAAAATAAACTAGGTATGGGTACCTTTGTTATCTACCTGGAAGACCAACTTTATACCTCAATAACTTTTGATATGCTTAGATACATGATCTAAAATTTTTACCATATGATATCCTCACATAGTATAATCCAACCATGTGTCAAACTACTCTTTAAACCTTTTCATGTGTGAGATATAAATCCATTAATCTAATCACTCAAATTTCTTCTACCAAAGAGCCAACTATGTCAAGAACTATCTTGGAAGGCCAACTTTGCACATACATATCATTTGACTTAATTCATTATATGAAATTAAATTTAGTGCATATCAACTAGATAGGAAAATTAACAAACCCATATGATCATTTTTTTCTAAAACATCCTCACATGTGAGATACGCCAACACTAAATTTATTATACGGCTGTTTCTTTCCTCATGTAAATTTGGCTAAGTATGGGAAAACATTGTTAAACTACTCAGGAGCCCAACTTTGTACTTACATATATATATTTTTTTTCTTATTTACATGACCAAAAATTTAGCACATAGAAACTAGGTACTAATTTGATCACAACCATATGACCAACTCCCCCTAACTCATCCACATATAGAAATGGTGATCTTAGCAAACTGCCTACTCATATTTTCTAACACTAGACCCAAAATGTATATATGAAAACAATGATCAACTGGATGAAATCCACTCATGCACATAAGCACTCAAATAATTATTGAATTTTTATATGATCCCTTTCACATTCTCAAATCACCATACTCATCTTTGAACATTTTTAAACATGCCAAAATTGAAGATCAACCAAGCCTCCTTCAAGCATACTAGGACAAGAACATTTCACACTTTGTCATTATCACTTAGAATATCAAGACACTTCATCCACTCACTTGGATACCTCCATGAAATCACCATGACATCATTTAAAACTCTCCAATAATATCCCCCTTTTTCATTTATGTCAACAACCATCATATAGTAATATACAACTCACCTTCCTTCTCTCTCTTTAAGCATTCCACAATAGGAAATTTCTCCCCCTTTGACAAAATGAAAAAGTGGGAACCAAATGATCTTCAAGAACTAAAAAGACTACTAAATAATAGGAACACATTTTAATGATGATACAAACTCCCCCTTACCTTAAGATTAGCTCTTCTTGCCTTGACAACATCATTCTTATTACATACCAACATTATTCTTCAACCAAGCACTGCAATCAATGAATAAAGAACCAAAAAAATTACTAAAATCTGATGGAAATCACCAAGAAAAATTTGAGAGGGATTCCCCCTAATATTTATAAGCCATTGTATCACTTGAGCATCTTTAGATCTCCATACACCATGAAGAACCACCATATAGGGTTACTAGCTTTCTCTCTCAAACCACCTCAAGGACCACCAATAAAACTTCATGCCACTCATAAAATAAGAAACATGCACTAAACCAACTTGATAACTCACCTAGAAATACTCATGCCTTGATTTTTTGGAGAAATTGAACAAAAATCACTCTTCTTCTTATTAGGCATGTCTAGTCTCTTTGTAGCCCTACTTGGAACATGTAGAGCCCAAAATTTCAATAAACACACATTTAAGACCTAAAACTTCATATCTAGATCACTCTCATATGCCCCCTCAAGCACACCAATTTTTAAAAATATCTCATCCTCTATAATATACTTCCTTCATAAAACAACTTACTAATTAGGCTTCCATCTTGACAAAAACACGAATAATTGAAAACCATAAACCTTCAAATCTTTGTGAAGATTGATTTGAAAACCTATTTAGCCCATTCAACTTATTAATAAGGTTCAAACTTCAAATCATAAGGAAACCCACTTTTCTAGCATAGCTCAAAACCCTAGAATTTTAAAATAATTAGAGTCAACAAACCTCCTTCTAGTCAATGTCCACCTCTAAAACTTCTTACACACCTAGAGACAACCATCACACACTTATGGACCAAGATTTGATATTTCACAACTTTGGGAACCCATATATCCTATAACCCATTTTATGACCTACATACTCTTAAGCATAAACTAGGAAACCTGAGAGCAAACAAAAATTATCCAATTTGACTTCATCATACCTTCAAACCATAAAACCACTTAGAGCAAGCTAGAATAAGGTTAACAAACATTTCTATGTAAAACTATCATCTTTACAAATCACAAATCCTATCTTTCCACTTGAAAACCATTAATCTAACATTATAAACTGACCATATATAGCTACGATATCACTCTGACATCATCACAACATATCTTCCACCTAGACATACCTATTCCAACTAAAAACACTCATCTCTAGCCTTCTAAGACCATCTAAAGAACACCATAACAACACTTGCTTCTCCATTGAATGGATTCTCTTAAGAAGCATAGACAAAGACATCCTTTTCACCATAATGACCTAAAATAAAGTGAATCTAGGAGTGGCCCACATCTCCTCAGTGACCACTAGAATCCTCTTATAGATATAAGATTTCTTGCTTTTATTCTTCTTCTTAGTCTAAACTATGAAAACTAGTTCCTTTTCTAAATCATTCTCTTTCTCTTATAAGATTGGATTGAAAATACATGGAGACAACATAGATTCATGACACATATTTTTCTTTGAAGAATCCACCTTGAAATTAATAGCCTCATCACTAGGCACTGATAATTAATGTTCTTTGTATGATACATGCTTAGAAATAACAAGATGTTTACTTAGATCCATACAAATCTTATAACTAGCCTCAACCAGTATCTTGGTCTTCTCTTTAAGCTTGGTCTCTTCATTCACAACAAGAGTAAATAATGAGAGCCCTTGGCACTCTTCACCTTCTATAGAATTTCCACCATATCAAATAGATTAATTGGTCATGCAGTCTTATCATGACTCATAGTTACAACCTTTGGTTTCCATGAGTTAACCTTCCTTCTACATTACACTTTAGGAGCTTGATTGAACCTATTTTGACTTATAGACCTTTTCTCATAGAATCTATCAATGTGGCCTCTCTATTCATAGTTTTATCAAACCATACTCATTAAAGGAAACACATTTTATCTTAACTTGTTTGGATAAAAAATTACAATGTGTCCTATGTCATGACAAATGAAACAACCTCCTCTTTTTTAAAAGGACTCACCTTGTCTATCCTTATGTGGAAAATGATTTTCAAAGTGTCCCACATCAAGATAAGTGAAACACTTAACTTTATTCACACATTTTGATTGATGACCCCCATCATAGTTCTATGAAAATTCATTTCTAATAGGTCTATTACATTCTCTATCTTTATGACCAAATTGATTACATGTGAAACAATAACCATTGAAACTTGCATACCTCATGGCATTTGGTTATGTAGATCTGATTTGTATTCATTCTTCCATCAGCTTCATTCCTTGTTTGATGATTTGTCTTCAAAGTATGAATGTCCTTGTTCACATTATCCTTCATCTTGTCTTGAGTTACATTCTCTAGTTCTTCTTTATATCCAATACCAATTCTATCACTATCATGTTTTTTACCACTCAAAATATCATCTAGATCACTTGAGCTCTTTTCAAATCCCAAAAATGACTTTACCTTACTAGATGTCTTATCTAACTCATATTTCAATGACTCATTTTTAATTACATACCTTAAACATTCATCTTCTTTATCTTTCAAGATTGTAGATAGGATTTCCAATTGACAACTGAGATGCTTGACTATATCTTCATGATCCTTGGTGTTTTCATTCATTCTTGCCTCATACACACTAAATTTCTCCTCATAGTCTTTGATTTGAGACTTTATCTCCTTATTGATGTTATTATTAATCTTAAATTCTTCAAGAAGCATTTGTCAATGTAATTCATAGTATACCTCATCTTCATCATCATTTGAATAAGTCCAAGTAGACTCCTTTTGATGTGATTAGCTCCCTTCCTCATCCATGAATAGGTCTTCATCTTTATCAGGACCATGATCTTCATGATCACACTCTGAGTCACTATCTTCACTCTCATCTAATGATATATATTATTTATTGATGTAGAGACTCTTCTTGTTCATGAAAGATTATTCTTGTTATCATACTTTTTGAAACCTTTCTTCCTCTTATCAGACTTGTATGTCTTCCTAACTTCATCTTGGTCTTCATCATGCTCTTCATCATCATGCTTATGAGGGAAATTTCTAAAAAAATGTCTTATCTCTCTATAATTAAATCATTTGAATGCCATTTTACCCTTATACTTATTGTTGACCATTTTTTGCCCAATAGGCCAAAAATTGGTCCCCTTCTTCCCTTGCTATTGAGAGCCAGTCATTTTCAAGTTTCATAAGTTCATTAGCCTTGGTTTATGAACTGGTTCAATGCTTAGGCTTGGTTCAACCACTAAGTTTAACGCTTTGATTGGTTCAATCGGCACTTGGTTCAATGATTGGTTCAGTGCACTTGATTCAAGCAGCTTTTAGTTCATTAGCTTGGTTTAATGTGTTGGTTTAATGCCTTGGTTCATTTTAGTTGGTTTAATCAGCAAGTTCATCAGCTTGGTTCAATAGGATTGGCATGCAATGTTGAATTGTTGAACCAGTTCAATAGATTGGTTCAATGGGTTGGTTCAATGGCTTGGTTCAAAGGTGCGTCTTAAAGCTGAAGGGCAACATTGGGTTCAAATGCCCTTGTGGAGGGTAGTCCTAAGTTCAAATTCCCTTGTGGAGGATAGGGAGTGTTCCAAAGATAGCCAAAGAAGCATTTCAAAGGTGTGAAGAAGACTTAAGGCTGAATT
Organism: Torreya grandis; assembly: GCA_037957365.1. Taxonomy (NCBI): domain Eukaryota; kingdom Viridiplantae; phylum Streptophyta; class Pinopsida; order Cupressales; family Taxaceae; genus Torreya; species Torreya grandis. The sequence goes on from JARHVA010004522.1 coordinate 211,960, forward strand.
CTTTCAAACTTTTTATCTAAAGGAATTCCTTCAGACAAAAGGCCTAAAGGAATTTGGGAAAAGCTCAGTTCAAAGAGGCTACCAGTTCAAAGTGAAGGACCCCACTAGTTTAAAGAGGCCAATGTTTGTGGACTTTTGTTTGCAAGAAAAAAACCAAAGCAAAAAAGCTATAGGAAAAAACCCAATGACATTTTGCCAAGGATGGTGACATCCCAAAAGCCATCATTTTCAAGGAGATGAACTAGTCATTTGGTGACGGCCACGTGAACATCAATTTTAACACAATGAGGTAGTCATTTTTTTTTTAACTATCTAAGCACCAACCATGGAAAGATCCCAAGGAATGTAGTGACCCACCAAAAGATCACCCCTGAGGGTTGAAAGAGCAGGAAGAAGACAAAGAGCAGAAAAGACAAAGAAATTCAAGTGGTGAAGGGAAGGTGAGTTATTGCCAGATGAGTAGCATGGCCTATTTTTATCCAAGTTGGAATTTAAGAGGGGACAAACTATAGTTTGTTTATAGAAAAGAGGCACGGCCATGTTCTTACATTAATGTTTGAATGCCAAAGTCAATTTTGGCAATTATACATCATGGTTCTAGCAGGCCTTTTCTGAAGAATGACATCAATAATAGTGGCTTCCTCTTCCCAAGGCTCAAAATGCACATGGGCCACTTGCAAAAAATGAGAACCAAAATCTTTCCTAGGAAGTGCCAAGTTCTCTTCCTCTTTCTATATATTGAAAACTTCTCTTTTTAGAAGGCATCCACTCTCAGCCTTAAGGTAAAACTCTGCCCAAAAATCTCTTGGGCTCGTAAGGCAAAGCTCTGCTAGAATTTTACCTTGAATCAAAACATAGCATTTTTACCTCCATTCTAAGTTTTGCATCTTTAGTATGTGTCTATGCCTTGATTCTATGTTAATTCATTTTCTTAATGCTTTTACAGAATGATTTCATCATGTCTAGTGCATTCTTTGAGTTTCTTTTTACAGGTCTGTCAGAAGTGTTCCTAGAGGAGTATAGGTGAAGTGGATAGGCTAATCTAATGTGTCTCAAAATGTCTCTAGTAATTATTTCCTCCCTGTATCTCCATGGACCCCTGACCCACTGATACAGAAGGTTTTCTCATGTCAGATGAAGTGTATGGGAGTTGGTTCTCAGTGAAAAGTGTATGTTTGGGCCTGAGTGGATCACACTTTTCTGGTGTATCATCATTTACTTTTTAGGGTTAGGTTATGTTTTTAGCATCTCTCTCCCTTTTCATCCCCCCTTTTTTCATTTTATTTGTTAGCAGTAGGAGAAATTAGGGCCTAAAAGATACATAAGAGGGAGCTAGCCCTCATCTAGAGACTCTCCCCTCTAGCTTCACTAGTCCCATAGGTGAGAGGGGAGTTTTCATTATTTAGTGTGGAAGGTAGGAGCTCATCCTCTTGTCCCAAGTGAAATCCACTACATCAATAGTTTTTGGCGCGCCCGATGGGACCAACTAAGACAAGTTGTGTCCAAAGAGTTGAAGAATTTTTGGTGTGTTCTTCAACCAACTAGCCTTTGGAGGCTTTTACATCAACACCAATGGTGAGTCTAAGTGGAATCAACTAGTTAAGCAGCCTGATACCATTAGAAATCTTATTTTTGTATGTATAATTCCTTTACACTAAATCATGGGTCTTGTATTCCTTCATATGACTTCGATCAGACTCAAAATTTTCATGCAATCACCTCAAGCAGCCCTCCTAGTTGCCCTTCAATGATAAGGTAAGTGGCCCTAGAGTTTGAGAAGTAGATGATGGAGATTGATAGACTAGAGGAGCAGTACGGGTATCAGTAAGAGCTGATGTATAGAGAGGAGTGTTTGTTTAGGCAAGCCAGGCCTTGCAATCCATGGAGGAAGAGGTAGGAAAATGGAGAAATCCATTTATTCAAGGTAGTCAACCTTGTGTGCCCCCTCCTATCCTAAATAAAACCCCCTCTTGTGCACCAAATCCCTTATATCAAATGGCACTTGCTCACTCCAATTCATTTGATGCATCTGCTCTCAATCCTATACACCTGGTTTTCCAACATCAAAGGGCATTAGAGCAACCCCCCATGGATGTCAATCTTCTCATATTGTGAATCTTCCATTGGGGGAAATACCATGAGCTAGTACATCCCTCTTCTAGAGACTCTTTTGGTGCATCAACAGTCTCTTCCTAGCAATCCTCAACCTCCCTAAGTCCTTCAACATGATGTGTAGATTTTGAGTTGGAGGAAGGAATGCCAGGAACCAACCCAAAGCCTTGAAGAGGATGATGCTGGTGACCTCCAAGAAAGACTCTTTCAAGATAATCTAGCCAATAAAATTAAAGATTTAGAGGCTAGGATGAGACTGCTCTATGAAAGAGAGATAAAATTTCTAGACCTTGTGGAGGAGCCCCAGGACCTTGGAGAAAACAAAGTTGCTGCCTGTTCAAAGGAGCAAAATATTGATTCTGAGATCCTGAACTAGGGGAACATAGCAGAAACATGGGGCAGGAAGGAGGAGAAGAAAGGTTTTTCTCAAAACCTTAAAGAAGATGAGGCTGCCCTTACTCATGATGATGTTGGTGACCTCCAAGAAAGGTGCTTCCAAGAGGATATGGCTAGGAGAATTGCAGAGTTGGAATCCAGAGAGAGATTCCTCAGTTAATGTGTGATGGATGGTTTAGACCTAATGACACATTATATGTCTAAACACACCCCATCTACACACTTCCAAGAGAGCTATTAGGCCACATCTGATATTGATGAAGTGCTAGCCAAGTGGAAAGAGGAGAATCATTTGATTCTAGCTCAAGGACTGCCTCCTCTTCCACATGGTTTTCCCATTTCACCCCTTCTCAAAGAGGAACTTGTATTGTAGGAGGTGAGTGAGGAGTAGAAGATCCAAGTTGTAGTTTCTTAAGGGGATATCATGAGTGGCAATGAAGAAGAAGTCATCATTGATGCTCCTTATGAAGACATCATCAACAATAGAGAAGATGTGAGGCATGCATACATACAGGTGTTCCAGCAATACGAGGAGGAACATAAATATGGTGAGCTCACTCTTCCTTTGTTTGATGAACTTCCCTATTGATTTGATGAGGAGGATGACTACGCTGAGGAACCTAAGTTGGAGGAGGATCAGGAGGATACCTTTGAATATCTAGAGATCTAGATCTTTGAGGAGGAAAAGGAGAGGTTTGTCTTCCTAGAGGAATGCCTTAAAGAAGAAGGTTTTGAACAAAGAGGCAATGATTTGTGGGATGAGAAATCAGTTTGTGATTCCATTTTAGACATCACAAATATCACCCTTCTTTAAGAAGGCCAAGAGGAAGCAGAGGATGAATCTGATAGAGTCTGCAATGAAGTAGAAGGAAACAAGTCAGACCATGATGCATTATAGAGGGACTGTATAGATCAAAGGGCTTATGGTGATGAGCCAGTAGCCATTGATTTCTTAGTGAAATGCACCAGCATGAAGGACTAGCATTCAACAAGCCTCTAGGGATAAGAAGAATACATGTATGTTGGAGGCATGTTTGAATCTAATCTACTCAGATACCAGCCAATCTAGGTCACAGGCAAGAGGAACAAGTCACCAAATCTCTTTTTCATTCAACTACTTGCCTGGCACCATAAGTCTTCTTGCCAAGAAGGGGACTTAAGAAATTTTCCCTTTGATCTAGGAGGGAAGCAAACATTCCTGGTTAGCTGTATATAGTAGTTTGCTCTTAGTTTCTTTCCCTACTTTCCCTAAGTGTAGTTTACATAGGTAGTGTTTTTAGCCTTGTGTGTTTCCCTTTGCGTGTGGGGTAAAAAGCTTCATGTTTGATTCTTAGATCTTTTAGGGCTATTATTGATCTTTATTCAAGCTGCATCTAGCTCCATGCCTAATGGACTACAAGGCAACTGGTCTTTAAGCATAACAGGCATGCTTCCCTTGGGAGTCACCAATTTGTTGACCATTTTTTTCCCAATAGGCCAAAAATTAGTCCCCTTCTTCCTTTGCTATTCATAGCCAGTCATTTTCATGTTGCATAAGTTCATCAGCTTTGGTTCATGAGCTAGTTCAATGCTTAGGCTTGGATTAACCACTAAGTTCAATGCTTTAGTTGGTTCAATCGGCACTTGGTTCAGCCATTGGTTTGACGCGCTTGGTTCAGGCAACTTTCAGTTCATCGACTTGGTTCAATGCATTGGTTTAATGCATTGGTTCAATGCCTTGGTTCATTTTAGTTGGTTCAATTGGCAAGTTTTGTCAGCTTGGTTCAATATTTAAGTTCATCAGCAAGTTTGTCGGCTTGGTTCAATAGGCTCAACGTGCAATGTTGAACTGTTAAACTGGTTCAATAGATTGGTTCAATGGTTTGGTTCAAGGGTGCATCCCATAGCCGAAGGGTAGCACTAGGTTCAAATTCCCTTGTGGAGGGTAGTCCTAAGTTCAAATGCCCTTGCAAAGGGTAGGGAGTGTTCCAAAGATAGCTAAAGAAGCGTTTCAAAGGCACGAAGAAGACTTAAGGCTGAATTCTTTCAGACTTTTTATCTGAAGGAATTCTTTCAGACAAAAGGCTTGAAGGAATTCGGGAGAAGCTCAATTCAAAGAGGCCACCAGTTCAAAGTGAAGGACCTTGTTAGTTCAAAGAGGCCATTTTTTGTATACTTTTGTCCATGGGAAAAAATCTGAAGCAAAATAGCCACAGAAAAGACCCGATGACATTTTGCCAAGGACGATGACGTCCTGAAAGCTATCATTTTCAAGGAGATGAACTAGCCATTGAGTGACAGCCATGTGAATGTCAATTTTAACACTGTGAGGTAGTCATTTGTTTTTGAACTATTAGAGTGCCAACCATGGAAAGAGACCAAGGAATGTAGCGACCCACTAGAAGATCGCCCCTGAGGGCTGAAAGAGCAGGAAGAAGACAAGGAGCAAAAAAGACAAAGCAATTCAAGTGGTGAACGGAAGGTGAGTTATTACCAGATGAGTGGTGTGGCCTATTTTTCTCTAGGTTGGCATTTAAAAGGGGACAACTTATAGTTTGTTTGTAGAAAAGAGGTGCGGCCATGTTCTTACATTAATGTTTGAATTCTAAAGTCACTTTTGGCAATTTTATAGCATCCTTTTCTGAAGAATGACATCAGTAACATTGGCTTCCTCTTCCCAAGGCTCATAATGCACATGATCCACTTGCAAAAAATGAGTGCCAAAATCTTTCCTAGGAAGCCCCAAGTTCTCTTCCTCTTTTTATATATTGAAAACTTCTCTTTTGAGAAGGCATCCGCTCTCAGCCTTAAGGCAAAACTCTGACCAAAAATCTCTCAGGCACATAAGGCAGAGCTCTACTAGAATTTTACCTTAAATTAAAACATAGAATTTTTACCTCCATTCTAATTTTTGCATCTTTAGTATGTGTCTATGCCTTGATTGTGTGTTAATTCATTTTCTTAATGCTTTTACAGAATGATTTTAGCATGTCTAGTGCATTCTTTGAGTTTCCTTTTATAGTTCTATCAGATTTATCCCTAGAGGAGTATAAGTTAAGTGGATAGGCTATTGAAGTGTGTCTTAGAATGCCTCTAGTAGTTATTTCCTCCCTGTATCTCCATGGACCCCTGACTCACTGATACAGAAGGTTTTCTCATGTCAGATGAAGTGTATGGGACCTGGTTCTCAGTGAAAAGTGTATGTTCGGGCTTGAGTGGATCACACTTTTCTTGTGTATCACCTTTTACTTTTTAGGCTTAGGTTCTATTTTCCGCATCTCTCTCTCCCTTTTCATCCCCCCTTTTTTAATTTTATTTGTTATCAGTAGGAGAAACTAGGGCTTAAAAGATACATCAGAGGGAGCTATCCCTCATCTAGAGACTCTCCCCTCTAGCTTTGTCGGTCCCATAGGGGAGAGGGGAGTTTTCATTGTTGTGTGTGGAAGGTAGGAACTCACCCTCCTATCCTAGGTGAAATCCACTATGTCAACACTTACCTAAACATATTTTTAATTTCCTTGTAAATAAAGAAATTAGTTCATCTTCATCAATATCAAAAATGTCATCCTCCTTGGGTTTCTTATGTTAGAACTTTTTCTTAGGATTCATATCTATCTTGAATGATGCTACCTTCTTCAGTGGTATATCATCATTCTTCCTCATCTCATAGGTAGTAAGGATGCCATGTAATTCATCCAACTTTAGCTGAGTAAGATCATGACTTTCTTTCACAACAAATACTTTAGGATCAAACTTGAGAGAGAGGGACCTTAATACCTTTTGAACTACAATAGCTTCATCAAGGTTCTCTCCAACACCTATGATGGTGTTCATAATCTCATCAAATCTCTGTAGAAAAGATGCCATAGAATATTTTTTCTTCATATTGAGACTTTTAAAATGCCTTTTATGAGTCTACAACTTAGCAAGCTTAACTTATGAATCTCCTTCATAAATTATCTGCATTGTGTCTCATATCTCTTTAGTATATTTAAAATGGATTGCCTTGGTGAACTCAATCTTTATAATACCAAAATTAATGGCATTCATTGCCTTATAATTATTCTCAAATAGCTTCTTAGTTATGTAGTTAACATACATAGTCATATAGAAAATGTCAAAAAATGTTAGTAGATTGAACCAACACTCAAAAAACCAAGATTAAATGCATATGAAAATACAACTAGCATAAATTAAATGAAAAAAACATTCTAAATGCAATTATGATGAATTTTGGATGAAAAACATGAGATAATAGTTCCACTAGGCATGCCAAAATGTATTGAAATAAATGTATAAATGCTAAGAAATCAACTAATAATGTAATCTCAATCTAAGCTAAATTAAACCTAAGATAGAGTAACAAAAAAATCAAATAGTACACATGGACTTATACCTTAAATATGTAATTTGTATCTATTGTGATGTAAACCTTATTTTTTCTTAAAAAATATGGTTGCTCACTCTTCCAATGCAAAAGATAATGGGAAATGTTTTGATACAAAAAAGAGTTTTTAGATGCTTTGATTTTCTTGGATTCGCTTATGAATTTGATATCACTTCATTAGCATAAGTTAGGATGATGAAAATGATGGGTTTCTGCTTATTTATAGATTTTTGGAAGAAGATCCAAAGGTGGAGGATTATTTGGATATTTTAAATGATCCAAATAATCTATAGTTGTTAATGAGTCCTCAACCATGAGGTTGATGACCATTTCAAATCATTCAGAGAAGTATGGGAATGGTTAATGAGTGAAAATTTTGACAACTTAGGTGATGACTCAAAGGAGGCTAAGGGAGTTGTTTGTTTAGATGGGATGAGTCAACATGTAAGGGATAATAAGGTGGAAGATGTTGGGTGAGGTGTAAAATCTAGATATAATATTTTAAAAAGTATTTAAAAGTGTGCATAATTGATTAATTTGATTTATTCAATTGTTAGAATTTGGAGTAAAATGTCATTAATTATTTTAAGAAGAATTATTAATAGATTTTAGGTATATTTTGAAACTAAATGTAATTTAGGTGTCCACACTAACGGTATAAATATACAAAACAAGATGCACAATCAAAAGGTAACACTAAACTAAAGCTACAAATTTTCCCAATCAACTATGAGGAATAACCTATACTCACTCATTACAAACTAGAGTTTTCAACTTGATAAAATCATCTTTCATCATTTCAAATAATAAACCACAGGATAAAATCAATACAGTTGTCCCAAAGGTATACCCTATATTAAAAATTTCTCAAAAAATATAAATATGTCCCTATGGAGATATAATTCTAGCTGACAAGTTTAAATCTTGACCTTTATTTATTATATAAGGAAATCATTACACAAAAAAGTCAAAAAACAATCTACATCAAGGTTTATAGTGGCTATGTGGCCCTAGTAATCCCTCTAGATTGTATGAAATACCAAGATATAATCAATTAACACCTATAATAGGTCTTTGTGAAGAGATATACTATCTAAATGCATACCCCATGGCTTTTACACATTGTCATTCTAGGGTTTATTTACCATGTCAGGTGAAAATGTTGTTTTTACCAAATATAACTATGTGATGGGATCCTATTCAAATCATTCATTGATTTGATCCTATGTGTTGGGTGAATATTTTCTCAATCAGCTAACTGATGTTCAAAATAGGTCTTATCATCCATGTCAAGGGAAATTGGTCAGCTCAGTGTGCAGGTTTACTACATCAGAGGTGGACAAATCTCTCCTCTCATCAAGGGGAGGTTCCCTATAAATATGTAGGAGCTATATAATATAAAAATAAGCATAAAATAACACTCAAGGGTAGGGCAACACCATCCATCTTTCTTTTAGAGATGATGCTCACAAACAAAGGATAAATCTTGGTTAAGACACTAAAGGCACTTCTCTTCTTTCAAAAGTGATCTTGCAGTAAACAACATGAGTTCTTTCAGGTAGTGATAAGAAACTGGTAACAAAGTGTAGTAACCAACAGAATGAAATGGAACTCAAAGTCTCCACCTCAATTTCCCAAAGAATGAAACACAAAGGATAATGGGGGCACAAAGTCATCCCAAAATCCTCAACATAGAAATGGAAACTAAAAACACACACTGAAGACAACTATAACAACATAAAATTTGAATGTAACTATCTTCAGGACATATTCCTTATCACTTCCACTAGTTTTGCTTGTTAAATTAAATAAACAAGAATGCATCTAGAAGATAGACATAGGAACAATATCCTAAAATAACACAAGCTATAACAGCACAAATTATACAAGTAACTTGCTTTCTCATTCAGATAAAATAATATGAACAACAATCTAAGCTCAAAGTCTCAGTATTTACCTTTTAATTTGGGTAGAGTTTTGCTTCTATGATCAAAAAGATCTCTTTTAAATAATAAAATATATTACAATATATAGCAGCCAAGAAAGACTTGGTGCTTTGTTTCATGGAATGGCCCATGCTAGGCATTCAATGCCTTGAATGCATTTTTAGTTCTATCAAGGGGTCCATGCTAGAACAGGGTGGCTACCTTAACTATGGCATGTCATTTCATCTCAAATGTCCTAGATTTGGATCATTTGGTGTCTGCACAACTATTCATTTTGTCTTTACTCCAAGGGGGAAAAATAGGTCATGTCTTCAATGTTTAAGGTCTCAAAAATCTACGTTGCAGACTATTCCACCTACTGGAATAACTACTATGTAGATATTTTGGCCTTTCCCTCTTTCTTGTTATAATTTAAGCCCTCGAGCTACCCTATTCCCTTTCTAGTTTTTTTGGTTCCTCCTCTTGGTGGTTCTTCCTTTTGATCTAAAGGTCTTTGAATGCCTTCAGGTCCACATTTCAAGCCTGCAAAGATTAATGGATCATTTATTGCCACAAATTTGATGCCTTCAGGGCCATCATCATCTGAAAGCCAACAGCTAGTTGGTTGCCTTGAATTTGATGGCTGCAGACCTATCATCCTCCCTATAAATTCCTTCAGGTCTTTCTCACTTGCTTTGGCTACTTTCTATTGATCTTAATAAGTGACACATGGCATTTTCCACTGTGAAATAGGTGAGGACACTTGGCAGCATCTGCTTAACTTATAAAAGCTTTAGACACCTTTTGAGAGTCCTACAAAAGATGACACATCGTAGCTTCCTCTGAGCTTTATGAATAATGTAGAAACATTTGAGACTCATTTAGATTCATGCAGATGCAGAAATTTATCATGCTCTGCTAAGTTACAATAAGACATGTTGCACATTTTGCTAATTTTTAGAAACAAGTTGTAATGTGTCCCAGTAGATGACACTTGGCAGCTTCTTCTCATTTTAGCAACTCACCCGAGGCCCACCATAGTCTTTACTCAATATCAAAACAAAAGGAAGAAACTATAGATGTTGACACTTGGTGGCTTCTATTGAGCTTTACAAGGGACATGTGGTGACTTCCACTGCATTTAGAAAAAACATATTAAAACCTTCTACGGTTGCCACGGGGCACCCTCCGTAGAACTCTGAGAGAAGCTTTTTAAAAGAAGCTTTATATCTTATAAGAAAATCAAAATGTAGATGCAGATGCTTGTCGCACTTCATCGAGTTATAACAAGACACAAGGAGGAAACTATGGATGTTGACACTTGTCAGCTTTTGCTGAGCTTTAGAAGGGACACATGGCACATTCTGCTACTTTTAGAAACAAATTGTAATGTGTCTCAATAAATGACACTTGGTAACTTCTGATTTTGAGATTTTTCTTTTTGGGCACTCCTTTGAACCATCAAACTATGAAGTGGTTGGACTTGATGAACTTTGACTAAGTGCTTAACTCTTTGAAGCTTGCCGATGATGTTGAACCTTGAACCTGTTGAACCTACTAGTCCCTTTACTGAAAAAGCTTTAAAAATGAGGAATTTGAAAGCTCAGAACAAATTTTGAGAAGGGAAGAGATTATTTTGGTCTATTGAACCAAAATAGTTCACATGTTGTCCCAAAAATGAGTGATATTTTTGGGGACAACAGTTGGCTCCAGTTGGGGAACTTCCTTCAGTTAAAGACTTAGAATAGCTAAGGGGAGTAAAAACTAGAATCTCCAGTGCCTTGAAGTATGCCATTGGGCTATGGAGTCATGCTACCTAGAAAGAAAGGTTCCAAAAATGAAAATGAACAATAGAAACCAAAAACAAAGAATATACAAATATACATATGTACAGGTGAACTTATCTAATACTTCAAGAATTAAAGTGCTTCAGATGCTGCCCATTATGATGTAGAGAGAAGAGTGTGCCATATTGATACTTCAATAAGAAACTATCTTCACCTTTGAGCTCAAAGATAATAAAAGTGCCTCTCCATAGGAAATCAAACTTTCCATGCATTCCCTTTGGTTCTCTTCTCTTGTCCCATAGGAGGACTTGATCTCCAATCTGAAAATCATGGTTCTTTGCTTTTTGGTTGAATATCTTCTTCACCAAACTTTGATGGGCCACAATTTGGTCCACCACCATAGTTCTCTACTCATCTAGCTCAGTCAAGCACATGATCTGCTTATCAATGGAGCTTTCATATGTCTGATCTTCAATTACCTTGGCCAATTTCAATGCTGGCAATTCTAGAGTAATTGGTACCTCAACATTGAGACCATAGAGAAGTTAGAAAGGAGACATACCAATCACCCTTTTTGGTGTAATTATATCTACCCATAGCGCATCAACCAATGCTTTATGCCATGTGCTTTAGTTTTCATCTACAAGCTTCTTGATGATAGTCACCAGGTTCTTGTTGCTTGATTTAGCTTATTCATTCCCTTGTAGAAAGTAATCAAAAGAGTGGGAGAGGGTAATCCCATAGTAAAAATAGAATTGAGTGATCTCATGGAAAGTGAAACAAGCTGCATTATTAGTGACAATCTTGGTTGGGACTCCAAACCTAAAAATGATGTTTTCCTTGAAGAAATTGCACACTACTTCTAAAGTAGCATGCTTGGTTGGGATAGCTTCCACCCACTTGGTGAAGTAGTCTATGGTTGTGAGGACATAATCATGTCCAACACTCAAATATGGGTTTATAACACCAATGAAATTAATTCCCCACTACTGGAATGGCTCCTCTATGACCACCAGCTTGAGAGGTAGGGCAGCTAACTTGGGTCTCCCAACAAACTACTGGCATAATTCACATTTCCTTACCCACTTATAAGCATCTTGAAAAAGAGTAGGCTATTAATACCTAGCTCTATGAATATTATGGGTAGTCATAGGAGTAGATAAATGTCCTCCATAGGCCAAATTTTGGAAGGACCTCAAAATTTGGTTATGTTGCTCTTTATCCATGCATCGAAGGAACAATCCATCAAGGCTCCTCTTATATAGGCCGTTGTCCTAGAGGATGAAATTGGTAGCTTTAAATTTGATAGTCCTCCTTTCTTTACGAGATAGGTGAGTAGGAAACTCACCATAAGTAAGGAAATGTGAAATACCTGAATACCACTCATTTGTGGTGGAGATAAATAGGACTGTGGGTGTGTCTTTTTCTTCTGATTCTTCATGCTCTGTTTGTTCTAGCTTGTTATCAACAATTAATTGGCATAGGCCCTTTCCACACAGTAGCTTCATTGGTTTGATGAATAGATCAAAATCTTGGATTTTTACTATCTAATTACCTCTTTTCATCCCAAACTTCTATTGAGTTAATATGGATTTAACTGTGGTGTCGGGAACCAAGGCAGTAGTGTGTGAATTTAAGATGTAGAAGTGGAAATGCTTCACTGCCTTTACCACTACATAGGCATGCTTTTCCATGTTGAGTATTTAAGCTCATGAGATTTAAGAGGATAAATCATGAAAGAAATAGGAGATTCCACACCTTCTTGGTTCTGTTGAACTATAATTGTTGAAAGCATGTGTTTAGAAGCATAACTATACATGTTGAAATCCTTGTTGTAGTTTGGACAAACTAGAATTGGGGTGTGAGCAATAATAGTCTTGATATCTTGAAATGCCAATTTACCTTATTCAGTCTAGATGAAAGTGGTGTTTTCCTTCATCATGTTCATAATATGATGAGTCTTCTCAGTAAACTCAAGGATGAACTTTCTTAAGAAATTCACCTTTCCAAAGAAAGAGTGGACTATAGTCTTACTTGTGGGAAGGGTAAGCTTCTAGATGGACTTGAATCTGTCTTAGTCAATTTTTATGCCTTATTTAGACATAATGTGTCTAATAAGTTTCCCTTATATCACTCCAAAAATAGACTTTTCGGGGTTTAAAGAAATGCCATTTTGGCAGTAGCGTTCCAGCACTTGTTTCAAGTGGTGCACATGATCCAGGCGATGCTTAAAAATACCATCAAGTCATCAAGATAAATGACAATGAACTTACCCATTTTATCTTTGAAAGCAAGGTCTATTGCTCTTTGGAAGGTGGTGCTAGCATTTATCAAGCCAAAAGGCATCCTTCTATATGCAAATGTGCCCTAAGGTGTGGTAAAAGTAGTCTTGTGCTGGTCTACTTCACCAACTTCAACCTAATTATATCCTAAGAAGTTTTCTAGCATTGATAACATCTTTGAACTAGTCACTATCTAAAACACTTGATCCATGATGGGTAGAGGATAATTATCCTTTAAGGATGACTGATTCAAATTTCTAAAATCCATGTAGAGGTGAATTTCACCATTTTTCTTCCTTATAAGCACTATGTTTGTAATCCATGTGGAATGATGGATTAGGAAAATGATCTTGGCATTCAACATTTTATGTATTTTAGATAGAATAATCCCTGATATCTTTGGATTGTACTACCTAGATTTTTGCCTGTAAGGTACTGAATCACTTTTGAGAGGAATGTCATGGTGAATTTCATCAGGTTTGAGTGACTTCAAATCATCATAGGAGTATGCTAAGATGTCCATGTACTAGTTGAGCAAAGTAGTGAACTTGGATCTCTCCTTAGGAGTGTAGCACTTCCCAATGTTCACCATCTTGGGATCTTCCTTGGCACCCAAATTTATCTAATCAAACTCTTGGGAGGAGATTGAATCTACTTGTTGATGTTTGATGAATATGTCATGCTTATCAAACAGCTTCTCAAAGGAAACTAGGCCTTTAGGAATCTTATTTCCTTTAAGTTGTAATAACTCCTCACCTACATCTGCACTTGATATAAGGGCTGGTTCAAGCTATTGAGGCTCATTACCTTCAAAGTGAAGCTATTGAAAGCTATCCTTTTGCTACAGGAAGGCAATTATTTGATTGTCATTATTAAACACCTACCAATGACTAACATTATCAGGTACACTTGGTCAAAAGACTAGCTCAATAGTGTACTTTTCTCCTTTGAAGTCCAGGTGAGGAAACAAACGAGTGGCTGAAATGGCCAAAGCATCAGCTCGATCATTAAATTCCCTGGGAACTGTAGAGATGTTGAAAGCATCAAAGTTTTCAATTTGGTCCTAGACTAGATTGTGGTAAAGTGTTGTCTCTCATTTTTGGTTTGGTATAGGTTTTTCACCTGACAAACGACCAATTTAACATCTCCTTTAGCTGAAGGAGCTTGACACCTTTATCACAAAAAGCCTTCAATCTAAGTAAGAGAGATTCATACTCATCTGTGTTATTGGTATTACTGAACTATAATTTGTAGGATGAAGGAAAAATATCTCCTTGAGGAGATATCAACACAATCCTAGCTTCTAAATCAGTAGAGGAGCAACTACCATCAAATTCTAGAATCCATATCTCATTTGATACTGATTCTTCTTTGTTTAGAGGGGGAGATTCCTTAGCACTTGCATTGCACTCTACCTATTTTTCTACTATTTCAGTTGAACATATTTCTAGGTTGACACCTTCAAGAGCTTCAAAAGGTGCTTCATGGACTTCTTCTATGGATAGAAAGTAGTTACCCATGCCTGAAGACTCAAACAAAATTTGAGCTTTAGGTGCTGATGACTGGGTGACCACATATTTTGCTTCATTTTCATGGAGCAATCTTTTCATAACACCCTTGACTGGAATCCTTGCTTCAAATAGGTCCATGCTCAATCCACCTCTAACTTCATTATAGAAATTCCACCCAAAAAAGATGCCATATGATGTTGGGACATCAGCCACTAGGACATTTATCTTAATTTTCTTGTCTAGGAATGCTGCAAATACAAATTGGGCATCCTTGATTTGTCCTAGCAGAAGTACTTACTTGTTCTCCATGGAGAAACATCTCCCAAATGTCTTGGTCAGTGTGATACCAAGGGATTCTACCACTTTGGTAGGCATGACATTGTCTGAAGGTCTAGAATCAATGATGCAATTGTTCAGCTAATGTCTATTTATTAGCAATGAGACATAGAAAGGTTCATTCCTACTAGGAGCAGTAGGAGGGGTAATGACAAAGTTGTTTGGGATAGACATGTTCCTTAAGGGATCATGATTTACCTTCTTAGCTTCTTGTCTTATAGGGATGGTTTGGTTCTTCACACATTGAACCAACTTATCTAATTGCTTAGGGTTAGACTGTAGAAATTCAAATTCAAACATTTGAATTTTAGTTTTCTTTATATGGTCAATTATGTCAAATGTCTAGAAAGAGCTAGGAGTAGGGGATGGGAGTTCATCCTTTTGGTTTTTAGAAGGGGAAGGATTGGTCTATGAATTTAAAAATGGAGGTGAAGGCACAATTGACGGACTCACCTTTTAGCAGTCACCGGGTCCTTTGGCTAGAAAGGCAGAGTGGTTCCCCACTTGGAGATTGAAATTACTGGTTGAGGTCACTACTCTATCTTCTCTTTATCAGCTTGTTGAGATGATTAATTCTTAGACCAGGTGAATACAACATATGATCCCTCAGTTTCATTACCTTCACTTATGGGTTCATCCTGATAATTCAAAAAACCAATGTTGGAGTCGCCAGCTAATTCTTCTTCTTCTTCAGTGAAGAGATTAGCATCATCTTAAGGATTCAACTCAAGATGGTATGAGAAATCTGATTCAACTTCAAGATATCCAACTGCTAAGTTGGTTGGAGGTGCTTCAATGACAAGATTATTCCTCTGAGGGGGAAAGAGATGATTTGGTTACCCTTAGTTCTTGGCAGCATTGCCTTGGTATGAATGATTAGGGAATGTCCTCCTTAGTGCATCTTTGTATGGAGGAGAAGATGACATCCCTTGTGCCATTTGTTTTTTGAGGGCTAACAATTCATTTGCTAGCTTCTGCACCATTGGATCAATGGTGGTTAAAGGTGAGTATTCAGAGGAAAAAGAAAATTTACCTCTATTTGGATATCTCCTTATCTTTCTTGCCAATATAAGGTCATCTTCTACCTCAGTAGCCAAGTCTTGAGAAGCCTCAAGGTCTATGTGGCCAGTGTGTCTTAATAGGAAACTCACTTCAGGTAGTTGTGAGTTGATGAAGAATCATTTGAGGTTTTTAGGTGTTGGCTGGGCAATTATAGGAATTCTATTCCTCAGCTTGTCAAACTTTGCTATGAAATCCTTCATAGGTTCATGAGGTTCCTTATTTATCTATGTGAGCTAGGCCAACAAGGCATTTTCATCTTCTACAAGCTTGAACTTGGCTTCAAATTTAGCTTTGTCCTAGTCAGTCACTGATCTTGCTTGTAGATGGTATAACCAGTCTGTAGTAGTGCCTTGCAATATTTCTATAAAGAGCCTGACTGCCATGTCCTCAAATTCCATGCCTATCACACTACAGGCTATGCTGAAGGCTGCAATGTATTCATCAGGGTGAACTCTCCCATCACCAAAGAATTTGGGGAAATTCTTTCTTCAACTACGTGTAAGTTCATGTAGAGGTGGAGTAAGATTGAGTGGACCAAAAGAGTTACCCTAGGGGCCTTGAGCTACCATGATGGGATTATGGAAAGTAGGGATAACAAATTTGGGCAAAGTATGTATAGGTAAAGCTCTAGTGATAGTAGATAAAGTAGCTCTACCTTGGGTTGGTGACCTAGTACGGGTAGGAGGAACACTCCTAGATCATTGAGCTTGAAGTTGGGAAGGGAATAAGTTGAAATGTTCTTGTTGCACCAACTCAAAGACAGGGTCAACAACACCTTGAAATCTTTGGCTTTTGGTATAACATGGACTTGCTAGATTGTGAAATGAAAATGAAAAAAGACTGATCTTGCTTTAGCTTGAAGCTTGAGGCTTCAAACTACTTGTCCTTCCCCAACAGAGTCACCAAAAACACTGTTTGGTGAATATTTTGTCAATCAACTAACTGATATTCAAAATAGGTATTATCATCCATGTCAAGGGAGATTGGTCAGCCTAGTATGCATGTTTACTACATCAGAAGTGGACAAATCTCTCCTCTCATCAAGGGGAGGTTCCCTATAAATATGCAGGAGCTATATATTATAAAAATAAGCAAAAAATAACACTCATGGGTAGGGAAACACCATCCATCTCTCTTCTTTTAGAGATGATGCTCACAAACAAAGGAGAAATCCTAGTGAAGACACTGAAGGCACTTCTCTTCTTTTTGAAGTGATTTTATAGTAAAATGTAGTTCTTTCAAGTAGTGATAAGAAACTAGTAACAAAGTGTAGTAACCAATAGAATGAAATGGAACTCAAAGTCTCCACCTTAACTTCCTAAAGAGTGAAACACAAAGGATAATGGGGGCATGAAGTCATCCCAAAATCCTCAACATAGAAATAAAAACTAAAAACACACACTAAAGACAACTATAACAGCACAAAGTTTGAAAATAACTAACTTTAGGATATCTTCCTTATCACTTCCACTAGTTTTACCTATTAAATTAAATAAACAAGAATGCATCTAGAAGATAGACATAGGAATAATCTCCTAAAATAACACAAGCTATAACAGCACAAAGTTTGCAAGTAACTTGCTTTCTCATTTAGATAAAATAATATGAACAATAATCTGAGCTCAAAGTCTCAATATTTGCCTTTCAATTTGGGTAGAGTTTTTCTTCTATGACCAAAAAGATCTCTTTCAAACAATAAAAGAGATTAAATATATAGAAACCAAGAAAGACTTGGCACTTTGTTTCATGGAATGGCCCATGCTGGGCATTCAATGCCTTGAATGCATTTTCAATTTTATCAGGGGGCCATGCTGGAATAGGGCGGATACCTTAACTATGGTGTGTCATTTCATCTCAAATGTCTTCTTCTAGATTTGGATCATCTGGTGTCTACATAGCTATTCATTTTGTCTTTACTCCAAGGGGGACAAATAGGCCATGTCTTCAATGTTTAAGGGCTCAAAAATCTACCTTGCAGACTGTTCCACCTACTGGAATAACTACTACATAGATATTTTGGCCTTTCCTTCTTTCCTACTACAATTTAAGCCCTTGAGATACCTTTTCCCATTTTTGGTTCTTTTGGTTCCTCCTCTCAGCAGTTCTTCCTTTCGATCTAAAGGTCTTTAAATGCCTTCGGGTTTGTGTTTCAAGCCTACAAAGATCAGTGGATAATTTATTGCCACAAATTTGACATATTTGGGTCTATCATCATTTGAAATCCAACAGCTAGTTGGTTTCCCTAAATTTGATGGCTACAGGCCTATCATCCTCCCTAACAATTCCTTCAGGTCTTTCTCGCTTGCTTTGGCTACTTTTTGTTGATCTTAACAAGTGATACATGGCATTTTTTTATTGTGAAATAGGTGAAGACACTTGGCAACATCCACTTAACTTATAGAATCTTTAGACACCTTTTGAGAGTCTTATAGAAGATGACACATGGCAGCCTCTGTTGAGCTTTAGAAATAATGTAGAAACATTCGGGACTAAACTGGATTCACGTAGATGCAGACACTTGTTGTGCTCCACTGAGTTACAATAAGACACATGGCACATTCCACTAATTTTTATAAATAAGTTGTAATGTGCCTCAGTAGATGGCACTTGGTAGCTTCCACTCATTTTAACAACTCACCCAAGGCCCACCATAGTCATTACTCAATATCGAAACAAACGGAAAAAATTATGGATGTTGACACTTGGCAGCTTCCACCGCGCTTTACAAGGGACACATGGCAACTTCTGCTACATTTAGAAAAACATATTAAAACCTTCCATAGTTTCCATGTGGCACCCTCCACGAAACTCTGAGAGAAGCTTTTTGAAAGAAGCTTTATATCTTATAAGAAAATTAAAATGCAGACGCAGACACTTGTCACGCTCCATCGAGTTATAATGGGACACAAGGAGGAAACTATGGATGTTGACACTTATCAAATTCTACCAAGATTTACAAGGGACACATGGCATGTTCTGCTACTTTTAGAAATAAATTATAATATGTCCCGATAGATGACACTTGGTAGCTTCCACTTTCAGGCTTTTTCCTTTTGGGAACTCCTTTGAACCGTCAAATCATCTTACTAGGAGCAGCAAGATGGGTAATGACAAGGTTGTTTGGGATAGACATGTTCCTTGAGGGATCATGAGTTACCTTCTTAGCTTCTTGTCTTACAAGGATGGTTTGGTTCTTCACACATTAAACCAACTTGTCTAATTGCTCAAGGTTAGACTGCAAAAATTCAAATTCAGACATTTGAATTTTAGTTTTCTTTATATGGTCAATTATGTCAAATGTCTAGAAAGAGCTAGGAGTAGGGGATGGGAGTTCATCCTTTTGGTTTTTAGAAGGGAAAAGATTGGTCTATGAATTTAAAAATGGAGGTGAAGGCTCAATTGAGGGACTCACCTATTTATCAGTCACTGAGTCCTTTGGTTGGAAAGGTAGAGTGGTTCCCCGCTTAGCAATTGAAATTGTTGGTTGAGGTCACTACTCTATCTTCTCTTTATCATCTTGTTGGGATGATTGATTCTTAAACTGGGTGAATATAGCATATGATCCCTTAGCTGCATTACCTTCACTTCTGAGTTCATCTTGATAATTCAAGAAACCAATGTTAGAGTCACCAACTAATTCTTCTTCTTCCTTAGTGAAGAGATTAGCGTCATATTCAAGATTCAACTCAGGCTAGTATGAGAAATCCAATTCAGCTTCAAGATATCCAACTACTGAGTTGGTTGGAGGTGCTTCAATGGCAAGATTATTCCTCTGAGGGGGAGGGAGATGATTTACTTTCCCTTGGTTCTTGGCAGCATTGCCTTGGTATAACTGATTAGGGAATGTCCTCCTTGGTGCATCTCTGTATGGAAGAGCAGATGACATCCCTTATGCCATTTATTTTTTGAGGGCTAGAAATTCATTTACTAGCTTCTGCACCATTAGATCAGTGGTGGTTAAAGGTGATTATTTAGAGGAAGAAGAAGATTTACCTCTGTTTGGATCTCTCCTTATCTTTTCTACCAAGATAAGGTCATCTTCTACCTTAGTAGCCAAGTCTTGAGCAGCCTTAAGGTTTATGTGGGTAGCTTGTCTTAGTGGAAAACTCACTTCAAGTAGCTGTGAGTTGATGAAGAAGCATTTGAAGTTTTCAGGTGTTGGCTGGGCAATTACAAGAATTTTATTCCTCAGCTTGTCAAACTTTGCTATGAAATCCCTCATAGGTTCATGAGGTTCCTTCTTCATCTATGTGAGTTGGGCCAGTAAGGCATGCACATCTTCTATAGGCTTGAACTTGGCTTCAAATTTAGCTTTGAGTGTGTCCTAGTCAGTCACTGATCTAGCTTGTAGATGGTAGAACTAGTCTACAACAATGCCTTGCAATGTTTCTACAAAGAGCCTGACTACCACATCCTCAAATTACATGCCTATCATACTATAGGCTATGCTAAAGGCTGCAATGTGTTCATCATGGTGAAATCTCACATCACCAAAGAATTTGGAGAAATTATTTCTTGAACTACGTGAAATTTCATGTAGAGGTGAAGATTGAGTGGACCAAAAGAGTTACCCCAAGGGCCTTGAGCTGCCATGATAGGATTATGGAAAGTAGGGATAACAAACCTGGGTGGAGTATGTATAGGTAAAGCTTTGGTGACATCAAAAAAAGTAGCTCTTCCTTAGGTTGGTGAACTAGTATGGGTAGGAGGAACACTCCTAGATCATTGAGCTTGAAGTTGGGGAGGGAATAAGTTGAAATTTTCTTGTTGAACCAACTCAAAGATAGGGTCAAAAACACCTTGAACTCTTTGGCTTCTATTATAGCATGGAGTTACCAGATTATTAAATAAAAATGGAAAAAGGCTGGTTTTCCTTTAGCTTAAAGCTTGAGGCTTCAAACTGCTTGTCCTTCCCTAGCAGAGTCACCAAAAAGACTATAGTCCACTCTTTCTTTAGAAAGGTGAATTTATTAATAAGGTTCATCCTTAAGTTTGCTGAGAAGACTCATCATATTGTGAACATGATGAAGGGAAAGGCCACTTTTAGCTAGACTGAAGAAGGTAAATTGGCATTCCAAGATATCAAGACTGATATTGCTCATGACCTAATTCTAGTTTGTCCAGACTACAGTAAGGATTTTACCATGTATATTTATGCTTTTGAACACATGCTTTTAGCAATTCTTGTTTAACAGAACCAAGAATGTGTGGAATCTCCCATTTATTTTATGCATTGTCTTCTTAAAGCTCATGAGCTGAAATACTCAAACATGGAGAAGCATGCCTATGCAGTGGTAAAGGTAGTGAAGCATTTCCACTTCTACATCTTAAATTCACACACTACTACCTTGGTTCCTAACACCATAGTTAAATTCATATTAACTCAATAGGAGTTTGGAGTGAAAAGAGGCAATTGGATTGCAAAAATCCAAGAGTTTGATCTAGTCATCAAACTAATGAAGTTGGTGCATGGAAAGGGCCTATGCCAATTAATTGTTGATAACAAGCTAGAACAAATAGAGCATGAAGAATTAGAAGAAAAAGACACATAAACAGTCCTATTTTTCTCCACCATGAATGAGTGGTATTCAGTTATTGCTCATTTCCTTACTTATGGTGAGTGTCCTACTCACCTATCTCATAAAGAAAGGAGGACTGTCAAACTGAAAGCTACCAATTTCATCATCTGGGACAACAGCCTGTACAAGAGGAGCCTTGATGGAGTATTCCTTCACTGTGTGGATAATGAGTAGTAGAACTAACTTTTGAGGTCCTTCCACAATCTAGCCTATGGAGGACATTTCTCTACTCTTGTTACTACCCACAAGATTCTTAGAGCTAGGTATTATTGGCCTACTCTTTTTCAAGATGCATATAAGTGGGTAAGAAAATGTGAATTATGCCAGTAGTTTGTTGGGAGACCTAAGTTAGCTGCCCTGCCTCCCAATCCGGTGGTCATAGAGGAGCCATTCAAGTAGTGGGGAATCAATTTCATTAGTGTTATAAACCCATCTTTGAGTGTTGAACATGATTATGTCCTCACAGCCATAGACTACTTCACCAAGTGTGTGGAATCTATCCCAACCAAGCATGCTACTTCAAAAGTAGTGTGCAATTTCCTCAAGGAAAACATCATTTCCAGGTTTGGGGTCCCAACCAAGATTGTCACTAATAATTTAGCTTGTTTCACTTCCCATGAGATCACTCAATTCTATTTTTACTATGGGATTACCCTCTCCCACTCTTCTGATTACTTTCTGTAAGGGAATGGACAAGCTGAATCAAGAAACAAGAACCTAGTGACTATCATCAAGAAGCTAGTAGATGAAAACCAAAAGACATGGCATAAATCATTGGTTGATACTCTATGGGTAGATATAATTACACCAAAAAGGGTGATTGGTATATCTCCTTTCCAACTTTTCTATGGTCTAAATGCTGAGGTACCAATTACTCTAGAATTGCCAACATTGAAATTGGCTAAAGCAATTGAAGATCAGACATATGAAAGCTCCATTGATAATTGAATCATGTGCTTGACTGAGCTAGATGAGCAGATAACTATGGTGGTGGACTGAATTGTGACCCATCAAATTCTAGTGAAGAACCTCTTCGACTAGAAAGTAAAAAACTATGATTTCCAAATTAGAGATCAAGTCCTCCTATGGGACAAGAGAAGAGAAACAAAGGGATTGCATGGAAAGTTTGATTTCCTATGGAGAGGCCCTTTTACTATCCATGAGCTCAATGGTGAAAATAGTTCCCTATTGAAGTATCAAGATGGCACACTCTTCTCTCTACCTCACAATGGGCAACATCTGAAGCACTTCAATTCTTGAAGTATCAGATAAGTTCACCTGTACATATGTATTTTTGTATAGTATTTGTTTCTAATTTATGTTGTTCATTTTCATTTTTTGGAGCCTTTCTTTTTGGGTAGCATGACTCCATAGCCTAATGGCATACTTCAAGGCACTAGAGATTCTAGTTTCTACTCCCCTCAGCTGTTCTAAGTCTTCAACTGAAGGAAGTTCCCCAACTGGAGCCAGCTATTGTCCCCAAAAATATCACTCATTTTTGGGACAACATGTGAACTATTTTAGTTCAATAGACCAAAATAATCTCTTCCCTTCTCAAAATTTGTTCTAAGCTTTCAAATTCCTCATTTTTCAAGCTTTTTTAGTAAAGGGACTAGTAAGTTCAATGGGTTCAAGGTTCAACGTCATCATCAAGCTTCAAAGAGTCAAGCACTTTGTCATAGTTCATCAAGTTCAACCTCTTCACGGTTTGACAATTCAAAGGAGTGCCCAAAAGGAAAAATCCTAAAAGTGGAAGCTTCCAAGTGTCATCTACTGGGACACATTTCAATTTGTTTTTAAAAGTAACGAAACATGCCACATGTCCCTTGTAAAGCTCAGTGAAAGCTTACAAGTGTCAACATATGTAGTTTCCTCCTTGTGTCCCATTATAACTCAATGGAGTGTGACAAGTTTCTGCATCTAAATTTTGTGTTTCTTATAAGCTATAAAGCTTCTTTCAAAAATCGCCTCTCAGAGTTCCATGGAGGGCACCACGTAGCAATCGTAGAAGGTTTTAATATGTTTTTCTAAATGTAGCAGAAGTCATCATGTGTCCCTTGTAAAGCTCAGAAAAAGCTGCCAAGTGTCAACATTTGTATTTTCTTCCTTTTGTCTTGATATTGAGTAAAGACTATGGTAGGCCCTGGGTGAGTTGCTAAAATGAGCGAAAGCTGTCAAGTGTCATCTATCGGGACACATTACAACTTGTTTCTAAAAAGTAGCAGAATGTGCCATGTGTCCCATTATAACTCAATGGAGTGTGACAAGTGTCTACATCCACATGAATCCAAATGAGTCCTAAATGTTTCTACATTATTTTTAAAGCTCAATAGAAGCTGCCATGTGTCATCTTTTGTAGGACTCTCAAAAGGTGTCTAAAGCTTCTATAAGTTAAGCATATGTTGCCAAGTGTCCTCACCTATTTCAAAACAAAAAATACCATGTGTCACTTGTTAAGATCAGTATAAAGTGGCCAAAGCAAGTGAGAAAGACCCGAAGGAATTGCTAGGGAGGATGACATGCTTGCAATCATCAAATTTAAGGTAACCAACTAGCTATTGGCTTTCAAATGATGACGGATCCAAAGACATCAAATTTAGGGTAATAAATTATCCATTGATCTTTTTAGGCTTGAAATGCAGACTTGAAGGAATTTAAAGACCTTCAGATTGAAAGGAAGAACCGCTAAGTGGAGGAACTAAAAGAACCAGAAAGGGTAAAAGGTAGCTCGAGGGCTTAAATTGTAGAAAGAAAGAGGGAAAGGCTTAAATATCTATGCAATAGTTATTCCAATAGGTGGAATAGTCTACAAGGTATATTTTTAAGCCCTTAAACATTGAATACACGACCTATTTGTCCCCCTTGGAGTAAAGACAAAATGAACATCTGTGTAGACACCAGATGATCCAGATCCAGGAGAAGACATTTGAGATGAAATGACATGCCACAGTTAAGGCAACTACCCTGTCCCAGCATGGCCCCCCTGATAGAATTGAAAATGCATTTAAGGCATTGAATGTTCAGCATGGGCCATTCCATGAAATAAAGTGCCAAGTCTTTCTTGACTGCTATATATTGTAATCTCTTTTATTGTTTGAAAGAGATATTTTTGATCACATAAGCAAAACTCTACCCAAATTGAAAGGTGAATACTGAGACTTTGAGCTCAGATTATTGTTCATATTATTTTATTTGAATGAGAAAGCAAGTTACTTGCAGACTTTGTGCTGTTATAGATTTTGCTATTTTAAGAGATTGTTCCTATGTCTGTCTTCTAGATGCATTCTTATTTATTTAATTTAATAGGAAGCACTAGTGGAAGTGATAAGGAAGATGTCCTAAAGTCAGTTACTTTTAGACTTTGTGTTGTTATAGTTGTCTTCAATGTGTGTTTTTAGTTTCTATTTCTGTGTTGAGGATTCTAGGATGACTTTGTGCCCCCATTATCCTTTGTGTTTAACTCTTTGGGCAGTTGAGGTAGAGACTTTGAGTTCCATTTCATTATATTGGTTACTACACTTTGTTACCAGTTTCTTATCACTACCTAAAAGAACTCTTGTTATTTACTACATGGTCACTTCTGAAAGAAGAGAAGTGCCTTCAGTGTCTTCACCAGGATTTCTCCTTTGTTTGTGAGCATCATCTCTAAAATAAGAGAGATGGCTGGCATTTCCCTATCCCTAAGTGTTATTTTCTACTTATTTTTATATTATATAGCTCTTGCATATTTATAGGGAACCTCCCCTTGATGAGAGGAGAGATTTGTCCACCTCTGATGTAGTAAACCTACACACTAGGCCAACCAATCTCCCTTGACGTGGATGCTAAGACCTATTTTGAACATCAGTTAGCTGATTGATAAAATATTCACCCAACACTATGAATGGAGGGATTCCATTCACATGGTCAAATCTAAGAACTCATGGACCAAAATTTAACTCTTAATTTTATTTTACAAACACCTATTATAGAAAAAACCATAATTATTTATGGGAATAACAAAATAACATATGAAACTTACCTCCATTTTATGGCTCTAATTTCTTGATGAATATCAATTCTACTATCTTCAACAAATTTATCCCCTCTTTCTATTTCCTCCTATCCTTGACAACACTACCTGTCCTCTCTTAAAAATCCCCTATGTTCATCATTCTCTTCCATCTTTTACATGCCACCAGACATCCTAATATTATAGTAAACTTTATTGATCTCACTCCATGTTCTATATGAGTAAACCCACCATAATACCAATTTGTTTGGCATGGAATCCTTCATAAATCCTCCAAAGACCTAGTCAAACATGAAACCAAATCAACTAGCTAAGTTCCACATTCAAAACCTTATTCCCTCCATGCATAGCTCAAGTTTGATAATTAACATAATGATAACTTTTAGGGTTGACAATACCTTATCAACTATATCAATGATTAAAAAATTAAAAAGATCTAATTAACCATTTTGAATTTAAAACAATAACACCACCACACATACCTAAATAAACCAACTCAACTATGACTAATGTATCCATATTTAAAATATTAATCTATTTAATAAACTCATTAATAATAATCAAAAATCTTACAATTTAAGCCCTTTTATGAAAAACAAGTTTTATTACTTGCTACTAGGTACTCAACAGAATAATATTTTTTCCATAAAAGAGTCATCATATATTCAACAAGTCACTTAGTAATGGTTATAAAATGAGAGAATCCTAATTGTTAATTTTTTTATTTTACAATAGAACACAACATCATAGCCATAAGGAAAACTCATAAATGAAAGTATGCTCATATAAAAAACTAAATATGGATCAAAATCATTTAGCATAATTAAAAATGGAATAATCAAATGAATACTAAAATTAGTAAAAACATATTACTTTCAAGACATAAATAAAGCACATATTTAACTATACTACATGGTGTGTGCAGGGTTCATCTTCGATTCTCTCAACCCCCAACATAGTCATCTGTCATACCCTATATGATGATACTCTCCCTCCATATCAGTTTCGAGGGTAGACTATCTCTTGAGTCCACCTCAATAAAACAATAGTAGTTATTTTGCATCATTATTAACCCATAATATGTCAATAAAATGAAAAACACAATAAAACTAAATAAACATTATCATTATAGAATGCAACTAATATATAGCTAACCAATAAGATAAAAATTATGTAAACAACATATTATGACTTACCATTAATATGCATATATATAATCAATTTATTATAACAATAATTTAACCACACCAATCCAAATTTAGTGAGTTAACAAGTCTAGTGAGGGAAATCGGGATGTGATAGTTATGCTTTGAAGGAAGATGTCAGACTCAAAATTGTTTCTAAAAAGATTCCCTTTGATGATTTTGTTAAACCTATTAATCTTAATAGGTTTATAGAGCATGTTGAATCTTACAATGGAAGATCATCCCAAAGAAAAATTTATGTACATCATTCCTATTATATAGAATTATAGATACCAACAATAAATAACTAATAATGAAGCCACCTCTGATGTCAAAAATAATGACCAATAGTAAATATTTGGTTTCACGTAAATCTAATTAATATTGTAACCACCTTGGTAAAATTTCATCCCTTAAATAACTTAATGTACAATTTTTTTAGGAAACCCCAATGAATCTTGGGAAGATTACTTAGATGCCTTTAATTTAATTTGTGTAACCCTTGGAATAACTAATGAAAACATTTCTATTAGGGTATTCTTACATTATTTTAGTTTTATTATTAAGGTCATTAATACATGGAAAGATATATAATATTGGCTAGGACTCTATTTTGGTAAGACTAAATAAGATCTATAATTATTTAATGAGATTGTGAATATTTCCATTGATGTAGGTGAGACTATTTACAATTTCATACTAAGATACATTAGAAAACACCACATTATGTGAGACCATACAAAAAATTATCGAGATTGTGTTTTTGTATTACATTATCTTTAAAATATAAAATGGCTTTATAGGATAAGGACATTACATAATATGATACTACATCATATAACTTTTTAGGGTTATGGAGTTTAGGCCCTAGGTTGTTAAAGGGTATGAGTATAGTAAATCATAGAATAAATATGTAATAAATATATCCATTGATTTATAATAAAATTGACTTAGTTTGACTTTTTAAAACTAAGAATAAATGATGTAAACAAGTACTTATCTAGAAATTGACTGAGATGGAAGATTTGAAGGCTAAAAGCTAGGACAAGAGCTTATTTGTGTGTCACAAATAAGATATAGGTGTTAGAATCCTTTCTATAAATTAGCATCCTAATTGGACAATAAAATCAATTGTGATAGTGTCCTCTATATACAAGTGTTATGAGCTTTTGGGTGTACCTGTCTCTGATTCTACCAAGCATATTCCTATGCGTGTGAGTTATGATTCCATATAAGTTACATGTTTTGATTAATTTTATATGCAAACCCTAAATCTTAATTTTAATAAGACATATGATTTGAATAATTAGTAAAATATTATGTTAGTGGGTTAAGATAGACATCTTCAACACCTCGTTATGATGAGAGTTTTTTACATACCAATACTCTAAGGGATCAATCCCAATGTAGTTTTCCCCACCCAAGTGCTAGTGCAAGTACAAGTAAAGATAGTATCAATGCTAGTTTGAGTTAATAAGTTGGAATGTTGGAGATGGTTGTATATAGAAGTAAGTTTGAATAGATATTAATAAGCTTGATTGTGCATGACTTATTTTGAGTTTATTTTGTGTAATTTTCATCTGATTTCCATCAAATTAATAATGGAATAAAATTCATGTATATATGTTATTCTAGTGTTTGTGAAGGTCTTAAAATAGGTCAAAGATAACCCTAGGTGGTTTTTTTATTTTAAAATATATCCATTAGTAAAAAAAGGTGTGAAAAGGAAAATAACACCCAGACTAAGACACTAACACCATTGGTGCTATTGTCCAACTTATGGTGAAAGTGTCCATATGGCATAACCTAAAGAACTAGATGTTAGGATGTTGAAGTGAAGGTCTAGGACTACTTTAGGGATGTTTACAAACATGTGTGGCCTATACAAAGGTTGGATAAATGTATAAATAATACCTAATATAGGTCTATGACTAAGCTAGGGATGGGTGGTGTCAAGTAGCTCTCTTATCATTTAAGTGTCATTTTTAGATGATTACATTTTTCCCCATTTATTCTAGAAATGTAGCAAAGTAAAATGACTAGGATAATGGAAAAAATAGTGTACTTGGACTTACCTAAGAGGTTAAGCTTATGAATTTGGATCTAATTATGTGAATAAAGTTAGATTTCATGTCCTATAAATGAAACATGAAAATATTAGTATTTACTTAAGAGATATCAAAATCAAAATACAAAATTGAGTGAAGAAATAAGATAGAGAGGAAAGAAATGAATACACCTCATTGGGTACATGAACCAAGGCATAAACTTGGTCATAAAATTTATGTGTGTATATAGTGATCAATCAGTGAATAACTTGGACTGAGTGGATGTCTTTTTTAATACCCATGTGTAGATGGATTAATAACTCAATCCATTTTTTACTCTATCATTACCCACCACTACTTAGTGGATCATGACCTGTGAATAGCTTGGATTGTAGTAATGGTGTGTCCAACCCTCTCATGTAGGTGGATCAAGAAATCAAGTAGGATATGACTCCATCATTGCCTACCCATGTGTATTAGATGCATTTTAAACTAAAACTATGTGATGTAACTATTGGCAATTTGGCCTCTGAGGCTAAATGCCAACCCCTATAACTAAAAAAAATTCTATGAAAACCACCTAAGTTTGCACATGGTGATATCCTGAGTGATGATGTCTCTTAATTTCTTCTTAAAATAATTCAACACTATTAGATGATTCATAGAGTTTGCTTGTGACCATCATATCTCTTAGATTTTTTGGGTCCTTAAGTGATGTACTTGATCATCATGATGTCATTGACTATCATATGAAGGAAGTAAGTCTCAATGTCTTGTCATTATCATGTCTCTATTTCAATTTTTTTTAAGTATCCTCATGGTGTTTGAGTATGTTTATATGTATTTGATAAAGGATTTAAGTGGTCTTATGATCTAAAGTACCTTAATGAAGATGGTTGAAGATGGAAGTTGATGACTCACCATGAGATTTTTTGAATGTATTCAGTATATGCAAGGAATGGTGGACTATAAGATTTAAAAGTGTGACGAATATAAATAGAAGCCAAATTGAAACCTTTAAAAATATATAAGGTACTCTTCATGATATTCATTGGAAAATCTCATTTTGAAGTTGTGTGTGTGTGTGTGTGTGTGTGTGTTGTCTAAAAGAAATATTTTGGTCTTAAAATGCCAAAATTTGACCTCAAAAATCCACTAAAGTATAAACCATACCCTTAATCCCCCTCATGGTCACTATATTGCTTTAGTCAAATAGTTTTATGTTTTGAAATTGCCTCCTCCATGAATCTAGAACATTATTTTACCAATATGAGAGCTCACATCTATGAAAATGTACCCCTTTTGATATCCAAAACTTATTATTTGTTTTAGGATGCCTTTTTACTTACATTTTCCCTCATATTCCCCTAAAATGGTGGTTTAGAACTGAAACATGAATAAATGAATGAGATTTTTCAAGTTTTAGTAATCTTTTTAGGTGGTATGGATCTATACAGTATATATTTTCTTAGGAAAATTCATGGTATGCAAGGAATTTTTTTTATAGTAACATGGTGAAAATACTATAATGTTTGAGGTCTTAAGAAGCCAAAAACCAATGTGTTTTCCCTACTCAATTCATTAGCATACATCAAGATCACTTTAGGTTTTTGCTTAGTTTGTATAGGAGAGAGAGAAAAAGGATTGAAGATCTTGGCCAGAGGAACTAGAAATTATGACCTTGAAATCATGGGTATTGGTTGTTGTTTTAGTCTTCCCAACTTTATGAACAATTTATAAGAACTTAAGGGATCTGATCACCATTCATATCTGCACAAGGCAAAAGAAGCAGTATGGTTTTGCTAATTTTTTAACTATTTTGTTCAAGATAATGATTGTTCTATTCTATTTAGGTCTTGAAGAGGTATTTCATTCCTTGACATTTTGATCTACATGTGTGACTATCTAGGGCTAAAGAACACTTAAACTACCAAATCTATAGTCTACAGGCAAATTTTAATGGTTGTATAGTTCAATGATGGATTCAAGGTTGTCAAAACATAGTAATACATAGTATGATATGTTTCTTCATGACCAAATGTCATTCCTTTATGTTTATCAAGTTTCATCAAAGTCTCATAGCCTATAAACCACCAAATATATCTTCAACACTCTCACAATCTTGATTAGTAGATGTTAAGGTTGTTTGTAGAATCTTAGGTTTTTCTTTCACTATATATGCTTCATAAAAAACCTCTAAAATGATATATTCTATTAAGAAATATGCATAAATATGTCAGGAATAATTTTAGATTTTTTTGAGTATGGGCTCATGAGTCATTCTATTCCCTTATGTTTAATTCCATTTTCATAGCTTTTACACTACCATTTAACATTGTTGTGAGCTTATCACTCCATTCTTGGCTTTTATATACCTCACTATCATATACATATCACTAATATTTATCCACATTCACATCATGAATCCAATGGTTTGATACCCATCATGTTTTTAAGGATCATCATGTTCATGAAGATGAGTTATAAATCCTTAAACCCTACCAACAATAAATCTTCACCTATAGCCAAGGTGAAAGTATAGTCAAGTTACTGATGGAAAGTGGTGTATGGGTGGAGGTTTAAATAATGTCTCAATGAAAGGTGTTTGAACTGCCTACTAGGTTATTTTTATGAAAGGTTCATAATTAATGTCATTAACCTTTTCAAGGTATTTAGAATCTAAGTTCCACCTCAATATGTACAAGAGACCTAATAGTCACCTATAGTTGTCATGAAGATACACAGTTAGTATGAACATTAGATGATGATAAAAGGGGCATATATGAGAGTTAATAGATATGTTTAAAGGATCTTGAGACCTATTTGGAACTCCATACAAGGTTAATAGGCCAAAGAGATAGCCAATGAAACCCATAGTTAGTGCCTTAAAAACACCTATAGGCTGCCTTTTAAGACACATATATTCTTATTTATAGTTCGGTCCATTTTCAAACAAGCTGAAGGAAGGTAGAGAATAATTTGAAGGTATTTTGAGTTAAATAAAAAATTTAACATGTTCTTGGACCATATGAAGATTCATAATGTTAATGTGATGATTTAGACAAAAGACACAATCTTAGTCTCAAAAGCACCTACAACCATGTAGATACAAGGTGTGAACTAAAGGTGAAACACAATGATGAACAAAGGTGTTTAAAGGTGTTGAGAGCCTTTTTTAAGATTTAAATAGGTTTAAAATCATTTTAAAGGTTTATATTATAATATATGAAGCCTCAAAACCATTGAGCACAATCAAGTGACTCCTTAAAGGCATACACAGACTGAAAAATCAAGATAGGTAGTTAAGCCTAAAGGGAGGGAAAAGTATCACTAATTTCTATCTCAAAAATATAATATAATTCATGAAATCATATTGATTACAATGGATATCATGTTGAATATTATAAATTGAAGATCCAAAACCTCATATACACAATCATATATAAGCAGTCAATGCTTATAACTAGTCTTGGGGGAGTTTGAGGTTTTTATACCTATATAGGTGTAGTTAGGCCTTTCAATTTGGTACAAATTATGATTATAAATATTTTAAGATATGCATTGATCTATAAATTGGCACTAATTTAGTGTGAAAAAGTGTTTTCCTTGGATCTTTTAGTTAAATCACATAATCTCCTGAAACACTCAAGGAAATGAAACTAAATTTCACATTTTAATACATATTTATCCTAAAGTGCTCAATTTTCCATTAATATTTCATATTTTAGTAAATATGAAAACTATAATTATTAAATAAAAAAATTAATCAAAATGCGGAAAAAGAATGCACAAATAAAATGAACTCATGATAAGCACTTGATAATAGAGTTTGATAATGACCACATCTCCAAGTTCACTTAGAGTATGAATTGATCCATTTATTTTAAAAGTGAGTACATGAACAACCCTCAAAATTATCAAATGGATACTCTATGAATTCATACAAATCAGCAATAGACCTTTAGAAAGTCACGAAACCCACAGACAAACCTTCCACCTTATTGTCGTTGATGTAATCTCACAATCCTATGGATTTTAGCCAAAAGTCTTGAAAATGGACTTATAAAACAGCCTTAACAAATAATCATAGGAAATTCAACATATCATTTAATTCATCTTTGAGTATAGGACAATTCTCTAGTTTACACCGAGAGCCAAAAACGTCTCCAAGTCTCCCAAAACTTGAGGTTTCACAAACTAGTCTATTATGGCTTATACATAATTTGCTAAACAGTTCACTTTCAGGCATTAAAAATTGAATCAAATGATTTAAAATTGAGACACTCTTCATATCACTAGAACTAGCTCAGAATCTAGAAAATATCTCTAATTCACTCTGAATTCTGGAAATGCCCTTAGGTACCTCAAAACTAAGGATGAGTGAAAATAGGTCCTTATATCTTCCTTGTCTCCATGAAAATACATGTCTTCAGATACAATTTTGTGCACCTTATATAGTGCTTGGAATCCATGGGCATAATGGTGGAATACTTACCATTTTACCCAACATGGCATGGTTTGATTCCCATAGCATTGCATTAGTGCTTATCACAACTAATATCCCACATTTGGGAGGTGATAATGTGAACAAGGCTCTAAATAGCCTTATCTCCATGATATAACTTGTGGATTAGGTCACGTATCACCTCTTTTATTATGCCCTCTCACTAATCTTGGACCCATGGTGACTTGTAAGTGATTTATATGAGTTATTTGGTGGGAATTTGAACTCATGGCATGTTGAACTTGGATCATTGGTAGCTTGGGTGGTCCACATCCTATCCTTGGATGATGTTCCATTTGTGGCATTAATGTAGGCATAATTGGCATGGTGAATTATAGTCAATAGGTGAATATTGATAAAATTTGACCATAGAATAAAATAATTTTGGAAATCTATGTGGTGGATTGAGGACCCACCACATCAACCACTCTTAATTCGACATTTGTCAACATGCAACTAGATGCTCCATAATTCTATTAGTGGCAAGGTCCCCTTCCAAGACAAAAGTAGACTCTACCAGTTACAATACCCATAGATGGCCTTTTTTCTGAATACACCTATCAAATATGAAGATGAGAAACTAAAACCAATATTTTTCATGAACTCACTGCCATATGTCGCTACATGACTGGTTAATGTTTTCTGCCACATCATCACTTTGACCAAGTTTGATTGGCCATAATTAGCACATATAGACTCAAAATTGGTCTATTCAAAATGTGTCAAAAACCTTGTGATGAGATATACAACATGAAATTGTCTTTGAAATATTCCATTATGGTAAATTTTTTAGTTTGACCATTTTTGACCTCTTGTTGATTTATTTTGACTAGAACTTTAACCAGCTACATAAAGAGCATACGATCTCCATTTGTCACATTACACATACCATTAGAAAGTTCTCAATAGGTCCTATGTGATGGTACAAGTTTTGATATGCTTTAGGATATATTTTTTAATTGACCTCTAGATCAATCCTCCCCACTAAGAGGGCTTTTGGTCCACCAAAAGCTGGTACCCAACTTGATCCTCTAAAATGCTAGTCAGTTCTAAAGAGGTCAATGGGTCTTTTATCAGAATAATCAAGTTCCACAACTACACCTAAAATGTTTGGAATAACTAATTTATCACATCTTTCACAATTCCTCTACTGTCGCATGACCATCAATAACCTCTACATAGAATGAGGATTTAGAATGCAATGACTTCTTTTGTTGCATGGCTTCACAATAATCTCTACATAAATAATCCTAGTGATATGTTTTACTATTGATAAATGGTCATCTGAATCATATCAAGTATAGAACCTAATTCATAGCATAGAGATAATAGTGTAAAAATATGAATCATAACTCAAAAATGTAAAAGGCTCTAAAACAAGGCATGAGTTATACTAAATCCTACAACTACCAATAAGGTCACAATATATCAAACTATCTTCCCACTGTCACAACATGTAAGTGTTGAATTGCTAAATATTGAAATAATCATTAATGAAATTATAAGACAAGTTTGTCAATGTAAAAAAATACAATATTGGTTGTGACTATGTCACAATACATTGCCCCAATGGGTCTTATAAATGCATCCAATCACACACATGCTGTAAATAGATGCATTCTAAAATAGTATTTATTCTAAAACAAATAGTGTAGGAAAGTTGAATCCTACCTAATAACCTATACAATGGTTATCAAATATCCCAAGTTGATCAATGAGTTAAATTCCTTAATAATTCAACATGAAACTCATAAAGCTAACACTAGAGATTCCAAAAATAGAGCTAATCATAACACAAGTGTGAGAATTAAAAAAAATTGATGATGAACATGTCTCAAAGTGTTCCCATTATAGAAGCTCCAAAATGAATATATCAAAGCATGGGTAAATGTCATTTATCAACATACAATAAGGATCCCAAAATTGATTTTCCATATAAATGCATCATTAATCCACTAATCATGACAACATGAAATTAAGAAACTATTTACTAACCCTCTTTATTAGATTCTCCTATTTAAGGTGTTTAATTTTCTTAGTGGATTTATTGACATCTGAAAGGGTTAATTTAGGATTAACTTCATTAATTACCTTATCAACAGGTTTATAAACCATCTTCTTCTTACCATTACTAGGATGGTGGGAGGGTTAAGTTTCCAACACTTCTCAACCTGATGGCCACTCACATAATAATGAGTGCAAAAATCCCTCTTCTTAGGTGAGGTCACCCATTTTCCATTTCTTGATTTTCCATTATGAGAATGGTATTTAGAACCTACAAGCTACTTTAGTAAATCTTGTCTTTTCCAACAATATGCAACACAATGGTTATTCAATCCATAAAATGTACAAGGAAAAGAATGTAACATCTTCTAAATATTGAAACCAAATTTCTTAAATGAAAATAGTGAATCATAAGTCTTGGAATTCACATTATTATTGGTGCCTTTTCTAGTGCAAGAATGAGGAGGTGTAATTTCAATACCTCTTTTACCTTATTTTTTACACCGCTCATCATTCCTTCATACAGAGGAATTTTGCTCTACTGGCAGCCTCAGATCTTGATTGTTATAAACTTGTCCCTGATAGATTTTTTCAAGATATATGAATAGCAGCCATGTAATTATGTTAAATTCCTATAGAGGTAGAATGAGAGCTCTAAAAATAAGAAAATTCCACAAAGGAAATATTTTCATTAGCCACTTTAGGAAAAAAGAAAGTACATATAGGATGATATTAGGTCACCAAAAAGGTAAAACCCTAACTCACAATTAGAATCCACTTAAAGGTAAATAAACCCTAACGTATTAGTTAACTAACCTAAGTAACCTAAAATAATGTGTAGGTAAAACCACTAGGTGGGAAGAAACCTATACTGACACCCCCCTAAAGCATAGCTTAGGTGGGTAGAAGAGTTGGGTCCCAACAATAAGGCTTGATGAGGTACCCAAGTAAAATGCAACTCCCATAAATTAGGGTAAAGGAGAAAAATCATAAGAACAAAACTCTCCCCATAAAAAAGAAAAAAAGAGAATAGGGATAAAAATCCCCACTAAGGTCTACAACTGATTGTATCCATCTGGTGTCCCTCAAAGGAATGCTCGGAAGTGACTGTGAATCATAAGTAGATGCATTGAAGAGTGAATTACCCTAAAATAATGAGTTTATCTACTAAGTGCCTAATGGATCTTAAACCAAGGTGTGATTCCTATGAAATTAATGATCCTCATACTATGATATAGGTGGCCCAAATGCTCTATGACAAGATGGTATAATAGAATCAAAGGTGAAGAAGGTCTGTGGAATCCTCTATAACTATATAATAGATTGCTCAATGTTTGAGGTGTCTTGGATTAGTAGACCATTACCTTGTAATGTTAGAAGTAGACTAGAGGTAGGTGGCTCAAGAAATAAATATTGAATATCTTGTAGGTGACAAGGAGATGGTGGAGGTGCATCCACTTCATTGTTATAGTCATTTGTAGAAGAAGAGTTGTCAATATTAGAAAGAAGTTCAGGCTTAGAAGTGTCAATAGGTACAAGTGAGTCTAAAGAGGAATTTGAAGATTATGAAGGAGAGTCAAGAGTAAAGTGTGAGAATATATATATTTGAGTCTGATGATCAACCATTCCCATAGCCAAAATAACATCACTATGTAACTCCTTGATGTACACTAAATCTGGAGTGAATTCAACTCACATAACCATACCAAGGTGAGTGATCTAGTAGATTGATATGAGATTAGTTAAGATTGAGGACACACTTAGAGCATTATTGAATGTTCTACCACTCACTTCAATAGAACCTCTCCTAAAAACCTTTTTATAAGTGTTGTCACCCATTTGTATAGAGGACATGTCACATGGTTCCAAAGAACTAAACTCAATTTATGAAGAGGCCATGTGATGTGAAGCACTAGAGTCAATGACCCATGTAGAAGGAGTTGGAGGCACACCTGCAACTAAGGATTTACCCTTATATTTCCCCTTGTTATTCTCTTTTTCCTTTTCTTTTCTAGATTCATTTGCCTTAGTAGATTTATGGGCTGATGAAGATGGTTTGACAAAATCTAGAATACCTATGTTGTTTTTAATAAGAAGGCTAGTAAGGTGGTCAATTTGTTTCTTCAAACATTTACTCTCTGTTGGAAATATTGTCATTTATGTCAAAGGTTTAGCATTATTGGTGATAAAGGCCCCATTGCATTTAATATTGTTTGTAATAAATATATCTTGGCTAATATGAGTTAATATTTATTTAATATTAATGAATATATTTTTGGTTGCATATGAGACAAAAGAAGGACCCATGGAGAAGTCGAAGAGCCATGGGGTAAAGACAAAAGAAGGATGGGACACATTTTCCCATGAAGAGTCATCTTGGGGAATACCAAGAGTCACTAAGTGAAGACAAAAGAGTAAGGGTGCAATTTCTCATGAAGGGACACTTTGAGGAATACGAAAAGTCACCAAAGATAAGGAAAAAAGTGGGAAGGACGTTTTTGGTCATGAAGGGTCACCACATGACTTTTCAAATGCTTGAATATGAAGGGTCATCCAAGATTGGTGCCATTTTCCATGAGGATTGAAGGGTCATAAAGGGGGAAGGCCAAAGGTCATTTGGAAAGCTATAAATAAAGGCTTGAGTAGCCATTTGTGATTTAAAAAATGTGAGGTTGATTTGATATTGTATTATCTAGCTTAGAAGAGCAGTTGTGAGAGTTGAATATGATTTGTATTTGTTATATCTAGCTTAGAAGAGCAAAGGTGAGAGAGAGGAAAGAGATGTTGTATTGAACTATCATTTGTTGATATAGCAACATTGAGAGATAGGTGTGTAGTATACACAAAGTGGTTGATACTCATGTGGGTTGGTGCTCATGAATGATAGCTAGGTTGGTGCTCAGCAAAGGGGTATGATGATCCTATGGGTTGGTGCTCATGAATAGTAGCTGGGGTGGTGCTCGGCAAAGGGGTATGGTGCTCTTGCAAGTTTGGCTTGCGAATATTGTTTGGGTTTGTGCTCATTCATATACTTGAGATTGTTCTCTATGGTTTTTCCCACATTGGGTTTCCACGTTATATTTGGTGTCTCTCTCTTTCTTGTGTGGTTTTTATTATTTGAGTTTTATTGCATATCTTGAACGTTTGATTAAGGGAAAGTTTTATAAGATATATATACTGATTCACCCCCCTTTCTCAGTATATTCCATGCTTAACAATTGGTATCAGAGCAGGTTCCTTTTTGAAAAGATTTATAGCTTGAAGGTAGATCAGGAAAGCACAAGATGGCCATACATAAAGGTGCCTCTGCAAGCAAAAGAATAGTTGATCAAGAAGAAGAAGAAGAGGATGAAGCCAAAATGAATATGGAAGGAGAACTCATGTGTGCCTTAGAAGAGTTGAAAATTGTTGAAAAGAAAAATTGAAGATTAAAGCATCAAATCAAGAAAAATGAAAAGGAGTCGAAAGAGATAATTGAAGATCTGATGGCACAGTTAGAAATATCAAGAAAAGAATGTGAAAGGTATGTTACTAAAATTTGCAATTTTAAAAGAAGAGATTGAGAAAGTAGTCAATAAAAATAGTCAATGATTCAAAATTTGAGAATAACACTAATATACTAAATAAGATATTAAAAATCCAACAGGCAATATCAGATAAGATAGGTATCAATTTTGAAAAGAAGAAGAGCTATGTTGAATCTCTTACAAATAAAGAAACAAGAAGGGAAGGAATGAATAATACAGAGGACAAATAAGGTTGGAAGGAACAAAGCTATAAAAGGCAAATAGGTCAGAGATTCACAAATAGGTCCTATTTTTATGGTTACTATTTTTATTGTAATGGATATAGTCATAAGAAATTAGAATTTACAAAAAGAGCTAACAATCTCAAAAATAAGGAAAAGGAAGGTCATGTAGAGTCAAGTAGAAGCTATAACTCTTTTGCTCCTCTATCAAGCTTTGATGAAGAGACCATAATTTGTTAAAACTGTAACAACCTCAAACACATAGCTCGGTATTGTAGAAGCATGTTTGAATCAGTCAAGAAGGACTAGAGTTTCATGGTTTCATTCATCAAGAAAAAGGTTCAGACATGGCAGAAGAAACAATCTGAAGGTTCTATGTTGGTCCAGATAGCTTTGCATGCAAGAAATTAATAAAAGCCATGGTTTATTGATAGTGGATGTTCGAGGCATATGACAGGAGACAAGAGCAAGTTCATAACCTTGAAGAAGATCAATGGTGGCACAATGAAATTTGGGGACAATACTACTGCCAGAATTGCCAGAAAAGGTACACTAACTTTAGATAATGGTAGAACTAAAACTGAAAATGTTTTATATGTAGAAGGTCTTGAGCATAATCTTTTGTGTGTAAGTCAAATGTGTGATCAGGGGCACACACTAAATTTTTATGTAGAAGGTTGTGAAATTAAAAGAAAATATTCAGATGTATTGATTGCAGATGCTTAGAGAATAGGTAATAACTTATATATGCTATCAAAACAAAAGAGTACTTGACCACTTAGATGCTAGAGCTTGTTCACACTGATCTATGTGGACCTATGAGGACTCAAAGTACTCAAGGTGATAAATATTTCATGTTGCTTATTGATGATTTTTCACGTATGACTTGGATAATGTTTTTAAAGAAAAAATTAAAAGCTGTTAGACAATTCAAAGCATTCAAAGCATTAGTTGAGAATGAAACTAATCTAAAGATTAAGTGTCTAAGATCAGATCAAGGGGGATAATTTATGTTGGATCAATTTATTGAGTTTTGTGAAGATCATGGAATAAAGAGATAGTATTCAGCAGCCAAAACTCCACAACAAAATGAAGTAGTTGAACAGAAAAATAGAACAGTTCAAGAGATGGTGAGGACAATGCTAAATAAATCCAAGATAGAAAATAAATATTGGAGAGAGGTAGTTGGTATAACAGTGCATATTCAGAATAGAGCTTTATTAAGAGTCAACAACAATAAGACTCCTTATGAGCTATGGAAATACAAACCAACAATAGTTGATTATTTCAGAGTTTTTGATAGCAAATGCTGCATAAAGAGAACCGATGAAAAACTTGGTAAGTTTGTATCCAGAGTAGATGAAGTTATATTTCTTGGTTACTCTTGCAAAAGTAAAGCTTATAAATGTTATAACAAAAGAACCTAGAAAATTTTTGAAAGTGTAAGTATCAGGATAAAAGAAGATGGAACATAAAAGATCAGTGATCTAGTAGACATTCCTGAAATCATTGAAGATGAAGGCTTTGAAGAATCAGATGAAGATGAGGAAAAGGAGAAAAAGGGCACCAAGACTCCATCCAAATATGTTTAGAAAAATCATAATGAAAGGGACATCATCAGGGATATAAAATAAGGAATTCACACAAGAAGAATGATGGTAAGTGAATCTGAACAAGTTAATTTCTATTTGTTATCTAAAATTTAGCCTAGAAAATTTTTAGAAGCCAAACATGATGAGCATTGGGTTAAGGCTATAGATGAAGAATTAGATCAGATAGAAAAGAATGATACTTGGGAATTAGTGCCTAGACCAAAATATCAAAATGTGATAAGAATAAAATGGATTTATAGAAATAAGTTGAATGAAAATGGAGAAGTAACCAGAAATAAAGCAAGATTAGTATATAAAGGATATGCTCAGATTGAGGGAATAGATTTTGAAGAAATGTTTGCACCAGTAGCAAGGTTAAAGGCTATTAGAATGTTTATTGCATATGAAGTATTTAAAAATTTCAAAGTATTTCAGATGGATGTCAAATCTGCCTTCCTAAATGGGAATCTTGAAGAAGAGGTCTACATTTAGCAGCCTAAGGGGTTTATTCTCTTGAATATTAGTAATCATGAATGTAGATTAAAGAAAGCATTGTATAGATTAAAACAAGCTCCCAAAGCTTGGTATGCAAGACTTGATAAGTACCTGTAAGATCAAGGATTCAAGAGAGGATTTGATGATAGTAATCTTTACATCAAAACAGAAGGTGAGCATCAATTGATTATTGTGGTTTATGTTGATGATATCATTTTTGGAGGAAATATTGAAAAGATGACAAAAGAATTTTTTGATAGAATGCAAAAATAATTTGAGATGTCTATGCTTGGAGAATTATCATTTTTCTTAGGATTACAAATATTTTAATCAAATAAAGGAATTTTTATATCTCAAAGTAAATATGCCAAGGAAATGTTGAAGAAATTTGGTTTTGAGGATTGTGTACCAGTTGGCACACCTATGTGTATAGGAAATAAGGTGAGCAAGGATGAAGATTCTCCTATTACAGATCAATCTTTGTATAGATCTATGATTGGTAGTCTTTTATATTTGACAGCATCAAGACCAAACATCATGCATGTAGTAGGCATGGTTGCAAGATATCAGTCATCTCCAAGAGATAGTTATGTTCAGTTGGTGAAAAGAATATTTAGATATATCAAAGTGACATTGGATTATGGATTATGGTATCCCATAGGTAAAGATTTCACTTTAGTTTCTTATACAGATTCAGATTGGGCAGGGTGCCTACATGATAGAAAGAGTACAAGTGGAGGAGATTTCTTCCTTGGTGATAGCTTAGTATCTTGGCTAAGCAAGAAGTAGAACTCAGTATCACTTTCTATAGATAAAGCAAAATATAATGCAGTAGTATTGTGTTGTACTCAAGTGCTTTGGATGAAGCAAAATTTGGAAGATATCAAGGTAAAGTATGATGAACCTATTTCCATTTTTTGTGATAACACAAGTGCTATAAATATTTCAAAAAATCCAGTAATGCATTCAAGAACAAAATGTATTCCCATTAGATATCACTTCTTGAGAGAGCAGGTTGTAGATCAATAGGTTAAGTTGGAATATATTAGTACTGCAGAGCAGATTATAGATATTTTCACAAAGGCACTACCAAAAGACACATTTGAGTATCTACGAGAGAAGTTGGGAGTAACTTCCTTTACTTCCTACCATTGAGGTTCAACATCAGTTGAGGGGGAGCTAAGTGTTAGCTCTAGGTAGCCCCTTTTCCATTGATGTCAAAGGGGGAGAATAATAAGTATAGGTATAGGTGCAAAAAATAGGTACAAGGAATAGGTACAGGTTGCTACAGTAAGGGGGAGTTACTATATGTTTTTTGGATGATAGTGTGTGCAGGTGACAGGATGTGGCAGTTTCAAGATTGAGGTTGCCATCAATGACAAAGGGAGAGATTGTTGGAAATATTGTCATTGATGTCAAAGGTTTAGCATTATTGGTGATAAAGGCCACATTACATTTAATATTGTTTGTAATAAATATATCCTAGCTAATATGAGTTAATATTTATTTAATATTAATGAATATATTTTTAGTTGCATATGAGACAAAAGAAGGGCCCATGGAGAAGTCGAAGAGCCATGGGGTAAAGACAAAAGAAAGATGGGATGCATTTTCCCATGAAGAGTCATCTTGGGGAATATCAAGAGTCACCAAGTGAAGACAAAAGAGTAAGGGTGCAATTTCTCATGAAGGGACACTTTGAGGAATACGAAAAGTCACCAAAGATAAGGACAAAAGTGGGAAGGACATTTTTGGTCATGAAGGGTCACCACATGACTTTTCAAATGCTTGAATATGAAGGTTCATCCAAGAATGGTACCATTTTCCATGAGGATTGAAGGGTCACAAAGGGGGAAGGCCAAAGGTCATTTGGAAAGCTATAAATAAAGGCTTGAGTAGCCATTTTTAATATAAAAAATGTGAGGTTGATTTGATATTGTATTATCTAGCTTAGAAGAGCAATTGTGAGAGTTGAATATGATTTTTATTTGTTATATCTAGCTTAGAAGAGCAAAGGTGAGAGAGAGGAAAGAGATGTATTGAACTATCATTTGTTGATATAGAAACATCAAGAGATAGGTGTGTGGTATACACAAAGTGGTTGATGCTCATGTGGGTTGGTGCTCACGAATGATAGTTGGGTTGGTGCTCGGCAAAGGGGTATGATGCTCCTATGGGTTGGTGCTCATGAATAGTAGCTGGGGTGGTGCTCAAAAAAGGGGTATGGTGCTCCTACAAGTTTGGCTTGTGAATATTGTTTGGGTTTGTGCTTATTCATATACTTGAGATTGTTCTCTGTGGTTTTTCCCACATTGGGTTTCCACATTATATCTAGTGTCTCTCTATTTCTTGTGTGATGTTTATTGTTTGAGTTTTATTACATATCTTGAATGTTTGATTAAGGGAAAGTTTTATAAGATATATATACTGATTCACCCCCCCCCCCTCTCAATATATTCCATGCTTAACACTCTCATCATGCTTACATGAGCAATGCCCACATTTGATCCAATCATTCTTAGGCTTATGATTGGAAGAAGTGGGCACATTATTTGATTTGGAGGTGGAAATATTTTTACCCTTCTCAACATTTTTCTTGCTCTAATTTCTCTCTCTCTACTATTAGAAGCCTTATCTTTCTCAACAAGAAATACATGAGATTTATATGACTTCACTCTTCCCATTTGTATCAACTTATATTGCTCTCAAATCAGGTTGGTGACAAAGGTATCTAAAAAAGGTATCTTCCATGTGGTGTCAAGAAGACTCTTAGTGGCATGAAAAGTGGACATATATACAAAATATCTAGGATACAATTTAGAGATTATTGATAAAACAAGTTGTTCATCTTTATTTTCAATTCCACATGTTTTTAACTATAATCTCAAAATTCTAAACTTGGTGAAAAAATCTTGAAGAATGTCAAATTCATCTGGGCTCAATCTGATGAGCTCAATTCCTAGCTCATGTCCTCTCATCACATCTGGACTCTAAAGAGCTTGGAAGTGTGGTCCATACTTTAGTAGGTGTTTTGGTACATTCAATGTGAAAGAGTAGATCTGGGGAGATTGAGAGACATAATAGTCTATAGACTTTGTCACAATGGTTAAATCATTTGATTGTTTATCCAACATCAATAGCTTCAGTCTCGGTACCCATTATAATTTGATAGTAACCCTTAGATTATAAGATGATTTCCATTCTAGGTTTCCATTAATGATAATTAAATGGTGTAAGTGGAATAATAGAGAGTGAATCCATAGTATAAAAGTAAATATTGTTGTAGTAAGTAAAGAAGAATGTAGAAAAAGAAAGAATGCACAACACAACATAGTAGTCCCTTAAAACTATTAGTAGTGACCCCCTTGAATGTTTCAAATATAATTCCTCTCATATAGACATCAGATTCAACCAAAAATGCATCTTGATCAGTAGATGTGTAAGTACAAGGAACTAGAGGGACATCAGATTCAACTGATAATGCATCTAAGAAAGAGTAAAATAAAGATTAAGTAAGGTTTAAGCCATTATACTAGAAAAATAGATGTTAAAAAAGTATAAAATAATACCACCAATGTGTAGAGTTTTAAAAACTATACATTTTCAACAAAATATCACCCAAAATAGAGCTACAGATTGAAAGTTATGGCACTTACAAGTTCTTACTCCTACATATTCTTGGACCCTTTCCAAAAATAGAATTTTTTTTTGAACTTATATTTTTTCATCCAAAAATCCAAAAATGGA
The DNA here is from genome assembly GCA_037957365.1 of Torreya grandis. Taxonomy (NCBI): domain Eukaryota; kingdom Viridiplantae; phylum Streptophyta; class Pinopsida; order Cupressales; family Taxaceae; genus Torreya; species Torreya grandis. Next base: position 256,650 of record JARHVA010004522.1, read on the forward strand.
AAAAAAACATTAATATATTTCTTCATGACCTTTCACCCAAAATTTCACACCCATTTGAACATCACACGAGTTTCCAACACTACTTTACTTCAGTTTTTCCAACTGCTTCAACTTAAAAAGAGTAACAAGTAGTCTCTATTTGAAAACCTGAGTGGGTCTTCCTAGTGTAAATCAAGTTCTTCTAACTACTTTAATTTAGGCTTTAAATTTATTAAGACTACCTCCAAATCCTAAATTGGTCTTGTAATGTGCATCAGGTTCTTGAACAGTGACTACTTTAGGGTTTCAAATAGCTACAACTAAAAAAAGTAAGAAGTAATTGACCTTGAAAAACTTGAATAGGTCTTGGTAGTGTTGATTAGGTTTGTGAGGTCTGACTATTGAAGCATAATTACTTTCAATTAGTTGCCCTAAATAAGCTTAATTACTTTCAAGTAATTTCCTTGGAGAAGCTTGATTACTTCTAAGCAATGTAATTCAAGTTTCTTATATTGTTTTACTTGACTTCACAAATTGGAAGTAAAGTAATGTCAAAAATGTAATTTTGTCTAAAATTAAGTTATAGCACTCCAAAAACTTTATTTGCTTTGGAATCAAGTAATTTCCCTCCAAAAACTTGATTTGGTATGCACAAGTAATGGGCCTCTAAGAACCCAATTTGGTCTATAGGCAAATTTTTGGGGTTTGCGAACTTGATTACTTCGTTTATATAGACGTCTAACCAGATGGAAGGAATTTATTTTTTAGAAAAACCATGAGATTTTTTTTTTAAAAATGGTATCCCATTTTAGATCTCAAAAAACATAGAAAATATATGCAAATGGATTTTTAATCAAATACCTTCTGACATGAATTTTGAGGTAGATTAAGAAAATTCCTCCAAGGTCAAAAATGGCAGTCGTATAATATGAAAAAATAGCTAGGTGAATGCAAGAGGATCTTACCAAAGGAGAGAAATGCATGAGGGTATTAGGAAAGTTTTGGCACCATGATATATTTTACCAAGGTCTCTGAATAGCAGTCATGTGATGATGTTGAATTACTATAGAGGCAGAATGAGATCTCTGAAAACAAGAAAATTCCATAAAGGAAATGGTTGCATTAGCCACTTTAGGAAAAAATAAAGTACATATAGGGTGAGATTAGGTCAAAAAAAGGTAAAACCTTAACTCAAAATTAGAACCCACTTAAAGGTAAATGACCCCTAATGACTTAATTAACTAACCTAAGTAAGTTGAAAAGACATGTAGGTAAAACTACTAGGTGGGAAAAAATCTACACTGACTATCTTATTTTAGAAATGGAGGAAATCTCTCCAATATCCACTTTCTCACTAGCATAACCCAATCTTTCATGGGATCTATTCTCTACCTGTATTGGGTTAGAAATACCTTGGCCATTCTTACCAAGACCCCTTCCATCAAATCCCATTTTCAATTATAGTTTAGATCTAATGCCTTTAGTGTGTTTCTTAAAACTACCAAAAGAAATATCTAAAACATTTAAAACTACATGAAAGGAATTACCAGATGAATAACTTATAGTGTACTCATCAGTTAAAGTGCTTGCATTTGTAGTGGAAGGCAATTGATGAAAACAATGTTTCTCTTCATCTTGCATCTATGCCAAGAGCTCATCTTTGTCTTGCAACTCTAAATTTAAGTGGGAAATACCCTCTTCCAAGGAGTAAAAATAAGCTCTCAGGAAATAATTATCTTCCTAGATCTGCTAATTAATTTATTCAAGATCATATAGCCTCTCTCTTTTGAAGGCTTTACCCATGGCTTCCTATTCCCTACAAACAACCTAATTCCATAAACTATAGATGGAATATTAACAAGATGAAAGTATTCAATAATATTGAAAACCAAACTGATATCAATCCAAACAATCAGAAGCTAACCCAACACACTAACTACTTTGATACCAAACCTAATCCATAAACTAGCACTAATTTAGTGCACAAAAGTGTTTAGCTTGGATCTTTTAATCAAATCACACAATTTCCTGAAACACTCAAGGAAACAAAATTGAATTTGTCCTTTCAATAAATATTTATCTCAAAGTGCTCAATTTTAAACTAATATGTCACATTTGAATAAACATGCAAACTATAATGATTAAATAATAAAATTAATCAAAATGCAAAAAAGGAATGCACAAATAAAATCAACTCATGACAAACACTTGATAACAAAGTTTGGTAATACCTACATCTCTGAGTTCACTTATAATATGAACTGATCCATTTCCTTAAAAAGTGAGTACATTTCCAACCCTCACAATGGTCAAATAGATACTCTAAAACTACATACAAATTGGTACTAGACCTTCAAAAAATCCTGACACCCACAGATAGACCTTCCACCTTACTATCATTGATGCAATCTCACAATCCTATAAATTTTAGCCAAAAGTCTTGAAAATGGACTCATAAAGTGGCCTTAAAAAATCATCATAGGAAATTCAACATATCATTAAATTAATCTTGGAGTCTAATACAATTCTGTAGTTTACACTAAGATCTAAAAACCTCTCCAGGTCTCTCAAAACTTGAGAAAATTGCAAACTGGTCTATTATGGCCTATACACAGTTTACTAAAAGGTTCACTTTGAATAATTAAAAAATGCATAAAATGACTTCAAATATATACAATAATCATAAAAATAAAAATATCTTAGAATCTAGAACATATCTCTAGTTCACTCTAAAGTTTGCAAATGCCTCTAGGTACCTCAAAACTAAGGATGAGTTAAAATAAGTCCTTATGTCTACCTTGTCTCCATGAAAATACATGTCTACAAATACAATTTCATGCACTTTGTATAGTGCTTAGAATACATGGGTGTAGTGGTGTAAACCTTATCATTTTACCTAACATGGCATGGTTTGAGTCCCATGGCATTGCATTAGTGCTTATCACAACTAATATCCCACATTTGGGAGGTGATAATGTGAAAAAGGCTTCAAATAGCCTTATCTCCATGATATAACTTGTGGCTTAGGCCACGTATCACCTCTTTTATCATGCCCTCTCACTAATATTAGACCCATGGTGACTTGGTGGTGATTTATATGAGACAATTGGTGGGCATTTTTAACTTGTGGTATGTTGAACTTGGATCGTTGGTAGCTTCGGTGGTCCACGTGCTATCCTTGGTTGATGTTCCATTTGTGGCATTAATGTAGGCATAATTGGCATGGTTAATTATAGTTAATATGTGAATATTGATAAAATTTAACCATGGACTAAATTAATGGTATAAATCTATGTGGTGGCTTGAGGACCCACCATGTTGAACACTCTCAAATTGACACTTGTCAACATGCAACTGGATGCTCCATAATTCTATCAGCAATAGGGTCCCCTTCTAAGACAAAAGTGGACTCCATCGGCTACAGTCCCCATAGTGAGCCTTTTTGACAAATACACCTATTAAATATGAAGATGAGAAACCAAAACTAATATTTTTCATGAACTCATTACCACATTTCACTTCATGACTGGTTCATGTTTTTTACCACATCATCACTTTGACCAAGTTTGACCACAACTTTGAGTGGCCATAACTTACACCTACGGACTCAGAATTGGTCCATTCAAAATGAATAAAAAATATTGAAATGAGATATATTCCATGAAACTATATTTTTAACGTTCCATGATGGTCAATTTTTGTAGTTTGACTAGCTTTGACCTCATATTGACTTGTTTTGACTAGAACTTTGATTAGTTGTACAAAGAGCATACGAGCTCCATTTCCCACATTCCACATACCATTGGAAAGGTCTCAATGGGATTTATATGATGGTATAGTTTTTGGTCAATTTTTGAATCTCTTTTACAAATTTACCTCAAAATAATGCATGATATCTTTAAGATAAAATAATCGGTGGAAACATTCACTATTTTGTCTCAAACATACCCTTAGTTAGCAGTTAGTTATGAGAATAGGTGAATTATTTAGAGGTTTAAAGATAATATAGGAAGCCTATATTTCATAAGGGGTTATGATACAATAATATTTGATTTTAAGTGTCTTAAAATTTTCTCTAGAGTATATGACACTTAGGTTACAAATCAAAATGCCCTTGAGGTCTAGCTAAAGAAGATAGACCTAAACATGCCTATATACATGAATTAAGATATCTAATAGTCAAAGGAATTGATAAAGGGATAAATATACCTAAAGTAGAGGTAAGGAAGGTGAAATAAGGATTTCATAAGTAGGAGAGTTTTAACTTGAGTAGAGGAATATTTAAATTAATCATTATGGTTTACTCAAGCCTATTAGGTCTAATAAAACTAAGCAAGCATGTATATAAAAATTGATTTGAGGGGACCCAAGGATGGAAACACATGATGAATAGTATGAAGTAAATGATATGGTATTCATTTTTTTTAAATACTCTAGTTTAGATAGGGAAGCATTGAAACTAAATTAGGGTTACACATGCTTGACTATGTATAAACCCTTGCTAAAATATGAGAGCACACAGAGGGTAGAATTAGTAAAATTATTTAATATTGAGGGTGTTTTCCACCAAAAAACCATGTTAAAATACTTAAAAATCCATCATTATATAGGTTTAGGTAAATAAAATCTACTTAGCTCTCATATAACTATTAAGGCATTCTTAGGCTTAACAATAAACAATGGTATTCAAGACAACCCATGAGAGTTATAGATAGAGGTGTTAGCCCAAAAAGTTAGAGACAAGTAATAAGGTTGAAAAAATATGAGGAAGATAGTTTCATGGTGATTCTAAAACCCTAGATCACCTACAGGTCACTTGGACCCATAACACTTAGTGTAGTCCTATTTGACCTAAAAGCTTGTTTTAGGCCTATAAGGCACACACCACCATGGAGTTATACTCAAAACCTCTCAATAAAATAAAAGGCCAAGATAAGGTATATAAATATGGTCATAGGTAATAATGAGATGTTTCAATTAGGTAAAATAAATTATGAGGACCAATTCAGTCTTCAAGACTAACTCAAACTACACAGTCCAGGTAGCCAATTCTAACCATCATTTCAAGTGCTTAGATCTCTCAACATAGAGGGACTTGAGGAAAATTCTTTTAGTGGTAATTTATTTCCCTTATATAATTTATATGCATGAGGGAGTGAGTTATATTTAGGGGCACATGTTTATGAATCATTACTAAGACTGTAGTCTACACAGACTACAGGCAAAGAACTATAAGTCTACCAACTTACATTCATATCTATCCACACCAGTTACATGGTAACCTAAGTTGGTAATAGGTTTTAGGGGGGTTAATGAAATTAATATCCATAATAAGAAGTTTTGGTTTATAAGTCTATACTTTATGAACCACCTTTAATATGGTGGGCCTCTAAAACCTTCCTTAAACCCTAATGTAGACTAGATTTGTTAAAAATGGATATTTTGGGAACCAAAAACTCATGAATGACCCTAAAACACCTAAAACATATAGTAAACTTAGAGGATACCCTGGGCATGATATTGTGTTGTAAGGAGACTATATGGACCTATCAAAAAATAGTAATTTTTAAATAAAAAGGGTAGAAAATGAGGTATAAGGTAGTTTAAAGAGTTTTAAATCGTTGGAGGTAAATATTTGGCACTTTTTCATCTTCCCAAGTCATTATATGTCTAAAACTATGACTATAAATGCCTCTTCAACTCTCATCTAATTATCCAGTTTACATATATGAGAGAGAAGGTGATCTAGTCACCTAATTTGACAAGTTTGTAGGTGTGAACAACTCAAGAAGGTCTATGTTATGATATGAGACTTTTATTTAGGATTTAAACACATATATACACCTATCCTATAAGTCTTGTATATATTTCATGGCCACCTAATCAGCCAACAGTCTTATAATTAGGCCTAGTGGCCTATTTGACATACTTAGTCAACAAAAAAATATAGAGAATGGCGTAGGAATACTTTTGGAGGAGTTATTACATTATATATCTAATGATTTAAATGATTCAAGTGTAATTTTAATGGTTATAATGGAGGAATAAGTCAATTTCTTGACTTGGTCAATATACTCAAAGGGAAGATATGTTGTTATATGCTTCATGGTGACTTTATTTTGACTACATAGAAAAATATTTAACACTTCTTAGCAATTTCTAGTTGATCATTGATTTTTCAATATAAACTAGCATTTAGAAATATTTAGATTATTGCAAGGTGCTTCAAGTTTTCACCAATTTTTCAATGAATAATTAACCATGAATTTATTCAAAATGTATAGAAAGCCTTCACCAAGGATGTTCTACTTGGTTTTAAATCAACATGGATGTAATAAGCTTCACCTGATCTTATTGGATTAAAATTTTACTTTGTTTAAAGTAGTTGCTTGCAAAATTTGCTTTTAACTTCTTTTAATTTGCTTGTTACGGACATTCAAAATTTCTCAAAGACTAACTTAAATTCTCACATGACATTACAAGATGTCAAATTTAACACAATAGGTTTTGATGCCTTATAGGATGTCAATTTGTAGAAAATCTTCCAAAGGAATACTTGTTTCATATTATGCCATGTGTCATCATGATGCTCATCTAAAATCCTAATTCTTCCTATCATAAATTTGAGTTTTGTCATTGGCTTAAATAAATGAGCCCATATAGTATATTTGAAATAAATCTATGAGCCCCATGAAGCACATGGAATCATTTGAGAAAGCTCACAAGGAAGTTAGTTATTGGAATTCAAACCTATGAGCTATGTGTCAAGATTCTAGATCCTACAATAAAGTCATGAAAATATGATCCACCATGCATCTCATTATTATCTAGTATCCCATGAGATGATGCCTCATACCCCAAACATAACCTAATAAATATTATAAAGTGACACATGTTTCTTCCAAATTCATTCGAGATCGACATGTGGATATATTTAAGCAATTTGATCCAAGGCTCACAAGAGATCATCAAGTGAATGTGTGAAATCCCCTTATCTATTCAATCAAATATTGATGGTGTACAACTATCTAAGGCCCCTTCCAAGAGTGACAAGTGGTAGAGGAATGAAGAAAAGTTCACAAGAATGATGCATGTCCCTCCAAAGACACTTGTAATGCTTGTTTTATTTCTATTTTAAGATCCACATAACACCACTGAAGGCCCACTAAAATGATACATGTCCCCACTATACCTATGATATGATGCCACATGTCATTCCTACAATTTTGCATTTGAGATTAATATATTTCCCTTGAGAATGTTGCATGGCTCTATTTGAGCCACATGTTTAATACAATGTCATCAACAACTATCTAAAAGCCCTTTTAAGGCAACATCTATCCAAACAAGACAACAATTTCCCATGAGAGAGCCACATGGTGAGGTTAAACTTTGATTGCCTACAAAGCCAACACATGGCACTCCAACAACCAACCAAAACTAGAGGGCCCTACCCAAGAGCTCACCACGAATCAAAATATGCCACATGGAAAGGTATGAATGAGATATCACATCAAGATTAATTTTAAGAGACTAAGAGCAATCAGGAGGTGCCATGTGTCCATATTTCATTTAACTTAGTAGCTTAGTCATCTTCAAGCCCTATAAGTGCCTAGATGGAGCTGATGTGGCATGTTATGTGTCAAAAGATGGTAACCTTTATATTTAAAGATAAAATTAATGGTGAATCAAAGGTAAATTAATGCTAAATTTTGAATTCAAAGGTGATTACATCACCATTAATGTGGCATGAACTAAAATTTCCGTCAACACTACATTAATCAAAATAACCTTCAAAAGGCTACTCAACTCAACTATTACTACTTACATTTGCATTCAAATCCCTAATTGTTTACCCTCTCTACTATCTACATTATTAAGTTGACCAAGCTTGAGATCTTCACAAATTTCACCTAGACTACCATTGTTGGAGCTCTGAAGTAGAACAAAGATATAAAGTATGTTAATTGCTACCAAAGATATTAAAAAAATAATGACATGGGTAGGACCCTCCAATATAAGTAAGGGCATTACATATGGAAATGATGACTTATTATTTCAGTTTGGTAATTTAATTATTTTTAAAGACAGAGTTTATCCTCAAGGCCTTAGACATGGGGGACATGCATTATATTAGTATCTATAGAGAGGATTACAAAGCAAGTTAGTCAAACATTAGTCCATAAATAATGAAAAATGTATAAATAAATAACTAGCTAAGCCTATCTATTCTTATGGGAATTACAAAGGATAAAAAAAAATAACATGAAAGAAAACAACATCATATTATCTTCCCAAATGGATTCACCATACCCATGTGGCTCAAAATCATGTTATCCCTTGATCAAACATCTTTGTCTTTATCAAGAAAGGTGGTAAACTCCTCTAATGTCTCAAGAACACTCCAAAAAACCTAGGATCATGATTCCAAATCACTAAAGTATCCTATCAATGAAAATTGAAAATAAAATAAATGATCAAATGCAAAAGATTGTGGAAAATATTTAACATTATAACTTTGCAATATTCAAGCTTAAAATTCATGTCCATGGCCTCTCTATTTATAGATTTTTGAGATTGGTTAGGATCAACCATGACTATCCATCTCAAGATTGATATGTGTGGCCATGGATAATCCTAATATTTGGAATTATACTCATAAATGTCATCAAGATAAATAATCATTAAAGAGGCATGGGAGGTATTAACTAGGCATGGGTGACCCATAATCCTGATATTTTATGCACTTATGGCTTGATGGATGCCACCCCATAGATGATGTCACTAGATGATGTAGATATTCAAAATCAATTTCCAATAATGAGATATTCAAAAAATATATATGTAATTATTACTTAATCTCTTTAATTATATTAATTATCTTAAGTAAGTTTAGTCAAGTTTAGTGAAATTCTTTGGAAATTGGTGCACAATTAATCAAAATGGTTAGAAATTCATAATATTGGGTCATAATTTGACTAGAAAGGAATTAGAAGGTGATGTTAGATGCATTGGATTTGTATTCCCATTTATTATTTTAACAATACCAAATAACAAAGGTATGTGATTTGTACTAATGAATTAGAAGAAAAGAGTGACCTAGAGCACTAAATGGTGAAATTATCATTTTCACTCAAAATGATCTGATTAATTAGCTGGACCATAAAATTCATTACCCTATTTAAGGATAACCTAGCCAAAATTAGCACTTTAATATGTTATTTTCACACCATTTAGCATATTTTAGTGTTTTTAGGCCAAATTGTGCATTTGAGTGCAATTCAAGTAAGATTGACAATTTCAACATAAATGATGTTAGGAACTGGATATCTACATTTTGCCCCTATTCGAAAAGGTATAGTAAGACATTCAAGTGAAGAAACATATTTTCAAATAAAAGAGTTGTCAAGAAGAAATTGGAATAGACCAATGGTGCCCCATTGAGAGGACATACTAGGATGGAATAAAAGGATGGACTCTCGAAAAGAGAGAGTATGTGAGAGATTAACCCATGAAATAGATCACATCTAGATGAGCTAATGCTTGCATATGTGATTAAAATCAATGATAAAAATATAATTAGAGGTATAATAGGCCATATATATGGGTGGAATGGAAAATATACAATCCATAAATGTAATGAACACACTGCAAATGTACCTAATTTGAGAGTACAAGCTGCGGCTTACAACATTGATCAATCTGGAGAAAAGTTACACACTAAAATATTTACATAATGGGATTTAATGTGGAGAGATTGGAATTATAGGAAAATATAAAATGATTTTCTTTAGGAAGGGAAACACCACTAGAATAGGGTCTCTAAAGAGAAGATAATAATAGGTACTCTAGTAGAGCAAATGTGATCATGATTAAATAGTTTTGCCCTAATAGGGTAAATTTTGATCATTGATGAATAATAAAGAGTGATTTTTCCATTGTAAAGCTGATTTGATTTAGACATGGTTTATATGTTGTGCCCTAATATGGGTAATTGACAAGTAAAAATAAATCAAGGATATAACCAAAAAGATAGGTTAAAGCAAGTGGGCACAAACATACATGCGATGGTGTAATGGCTTAGAAAACCATATAAAACCAAGAATATGAGAATGAAAAAAGTGATGAGGGAAGAAAAGAAGAATGGAGACAGCTGAGCTGACCTTAATAGAAATTGAGCACTACCTACATAGTTCCATGGACTCATGTTCCAACATGAACTTTACGCTGATGTAGTTCACCCGAGTTTGGGAGAGAATGGAATGAGAAATGATGAAAACAGACCAAGAATTTGATTATATTTACAATGAATGAAAAGAGATTCACATCTAATCATAGAAAAATAAGTTTGAAATGCATGTTACCTAGAAGCCTAATTCTGTATCATGAGCCTAGATTTTGCAAAGTGTTCTTGCGAATCGTTTATCAAAGCTGATGCTGATGTTTAAGACTTTGAGACCTGAGCATAAAGTGCTTGTTATAAAAAAATAAATTAGAGATCATAAGTATGAATAACTTAGAATGACATAATATTATAATTATGCTTAGCCAGTTCAAATGTGAATACCTATAACTAAGGATAATGGTAAAATAATTACCAAAACTAGAGTTACAACATTTTAAATTTAAACAACAACAAAAAGTAAAGACAAAGAAAAAGATAAACATAAATGAACCTATCTCAAAATCAATAAATGATCTTAAGTAGGAATGAATATTTAAAAAAATAAAAGGAAAGAACATCTTAATGACATGAGAACAAGATATGAATAATCAAGATCCATGTATACCATCAAGTCATTCTTTAACACAAAAGAGAAAAGCAAAATTAAATAGAAAAACAAGACACCAACAAAAATTAAATAAACAAAATGGTCCAAGAATAATGTAATCACATAGGATCAAGATATAAATAATCAAGATCCATGTGAATCATCAAGATGTTCTAAAACACAAAAAAGATAAGCAAAAACAAACAAGGAAACACAAGACCAATATGAGACAAGAAGTAAGAAAAAGAAGAAATAAAAAGAGAGGTGCAAAATGACAACAAAATACCAATAAAACAAAATAAAACACCAAGAGAACTCAAATAAATACACATAAAGAAAAACCAAGTTAGTGTGGTTTAAAGACAAATGTTCATGTATGTGCGGTAGAGGTGTTACTTTCCACCACAACATAACAAAGAACAATGTCACAAACATTGTTCCCTAATTAAAGAGGAATAATGACAGAAGAAATGGGGGAAGAGAAGAAAAGGAAGGGGTTGGCTAAGTTGAATCTAGTTGTAGAAGACAAGTGGATGCTACCTACATAGTTCCATGGATGCATGCTCCAACATGAACTTCAGGCCAAATGTAGTTCTCCTAAGAAATGGGATAGAAGAAAAATGATGATTAGACCAACATGATTAATGTTATAGAATAAATGGAAATACGACAAATAAATGAGAATGGTCTAGCAACCAAGAAGTTGATGAGATGAGAAAGAATGACCTTACAAAATGGCAAGTGCATGGGATAAGATGAAAACAAACTAGTGTTTTTGTGCTTGCAAAATGGCAAGAGCGTAGCATGGTGGAACATGAATGTATAAATGTATAGAAGTGCAAGATAATTTTTTTGCTATTTTATGGATCATGCTTTGATTTTTTGGTATTTTCAAAATATTTATAATTTTTTTGGTATTTTTGGGATAAAATATATACAAGGTGGGACCATCTAGTTGAGGAGATGCACATCCTAAGAGTAGAGGTTCCAATAAGACAACTAAGCTGACTACAATGGCCCATGCTTGAAAATTAGTGAGAGTGAGGATACTGATAAAATAATAAAGAGTAGTAAATGTGATATAGAATAATGTACAACTTGAAGTAAAAAATAAGTATCAACATCACCTATCTGTAATAGTGTAGCAATAATTTGGAACTAAGAAGATGTTTTTATTCACTTATCTGAAGCTGTACAATATTGTCTTGGCTAAACTGCTTTGTAGAAATATTGTTGAGGATGTTCATAATGTTCAAGAGGCATAATCGATATCATAATAGGTCAAGGGATAAAAAAGTGGTCAAGATTATAACATGCCTTAGACATAAAAAAAATATGCTTCTCAAAGAGAGCAATCCAGAATGGGATGAAGAATATGTTTAGAGTGCCAAAGATTTAAAGCCTTTACTATCAGGAATCATGAAAAGTGGACTATGGTAGTATAAAATGCATTCAAGGTAAGATAAAAGGGTGGGATAAAATTATGATAGCACAAGTTTCCCCTAAGTCAGGGGTCTTGTAGACAATGGTTCAAAGCTATTCATGTGTATAACCTCTTAAGGTGTATGATGTTCATGGGATCTGAAAGTTATTCACCATTAAGTTTAGCCAATCAATATGCTCTTGATCCATATTTTACTATGACAATTTATGGTCCTCACTAATTAAGCTAAAAATTGCCTTTCCTTTTGGGTTTAGCATTCATATTCTTTTGGTTCTCTTTCAAAACTAAGTCACCAATCTCAAATTCTTGAGGGATAATGTGTTTATTTTAGCTTCTTCTTAATCTATTCTGATAGTCTTGTAAGTTTTCTAGGGTAGCCAAATGCTTACCATCAATAAACACTAGTTCGTGCAGTCATGAAGCTCTATAGTCTTCATTATCTTCAATGTGTTCCAATGATATTATTAATGATGGGATCTCAATCTTGATCAAGATGATAGCTTCAGTGTTGAAAATAAGGGAGTATGGAGTAGCTCTAATTGGGGTGTGATGATTGGTTCTATAAGCCCAAATGGAAGGAAAGAGCTGTAAGTGTTATTTATGGCCAGCATCATTGACAATCTTCTTTAAGATGGCTAGAATGGTTTTATTTGATGACTCAACTTGTCCCTTGCCTTATGGATTATATGGAGTGGATTTCTTGTGCTTAATCTTGAATTTTGAATAAAGATATTTCACATCTTGGTTCACAAAAGATATACCATTATCAGATATAATACATGCTAGGAAGCCATAACAATAGATGATATGATAATGAATGAATTTGGCTATTTGTTTCCTAGTAACATAAGTGAGAGGAATAGCCTCAATCCACTTGGTAAGTAATTTGTTACAATCAGAATGTGCTTATGGCCATCTAAAAATATTAGGTTAATTTTACTAATGAGATTGAGACCCTATGTTAATAATGACCATGGTATTGCAATTAGTTTAAATGGTAAGGAAGGTGCATGTATCAAGTTGCCATGTTATTGAAAAGGAACACACTTCTTTACATAATTACAAACATCTGTCTTCATTTTGGGCCAATAATAGCTTGTTCTAAGGAGTTTCTTTGCTAGGACTACACCATTGGTATGGGCCCCACACACTCCTTCATGAACCTCCTTTAGTGCCAGCTTGGATTCTCCCAAAGATAAATGATGAAGAAGCATTCCATTATAGACTTTACAATAAAGCATGTTTCCAAGGAGGATATAATGTGTTAAATGATGAAGGAATATTCTTTGTTGGTTTTTGGAAAGGTTGGTGGGAAATACATGACTGTGGAAATAGTTATACAAATCTTGGTACCATGGTAGCTCAGGTGAGGGATTAGGATCAACAATAGTGCATATCCTCTTTGAATCTAATAGAATATGTGCTAGTTGAAGAAGATTTTCAATCAAGAACTGATACTCTTTAGCACTATCATGCATTTGAATCATGAAACCAATTATTTCCATGGCATCGTTAGATCTATTTTTGACTCATGGAACTTTCTCAAATTGTAGAGATTTAAAATGTGTTTTGAGGTTATCGACAATTTACTTGTAAAGAGCAAGCTTATCATCCCTTATTTAATACTATTTAGTTATCTAATTTATGATTAGATACAAATCTCCATAGACATTTAATCTTTGAATATCTCACTATATAACAAGATGGAGCCCTGTAACCAATGAATCATATTTGGCCATATTATTTATACACTAAAATTGTTTATGGAATACTTTGGGGATCAAATCCCCCTGTGGCATGATCAATAATATGCCAACTCTAGACCCTTGAAATGTGAAGGATCTATAAAAATAGAGCATAATATTTAGATTATTGTGATGTTTGTTCTATCATCATGATATAATCATCTGGAAGGTCAAAGTTGAGAGGTTGAGTGGCCGTAATAGGAGCTTCCACAAGTTAGTTAATAAGAACTTATCCTTTGATTGCCTTTTGATTTTGGTACTCAATATAAAACTCATTGAGGAGCATAATCCACTTAGATATGCATCCTTGAACAATTGATTTAGATAAGAGAAACTTGAGAGGATATACCTTAGTGATAACAATAGTTTTCTTATTTAGCATATAATGTCACAATTTCTAAGTGGAAAACACCGTAACTAAACATGCCTTCTCAATAAGCATATAATTATATTCTTAGGATAATAATGTGGGGCTTAAATAATAAACAATATATTCCTTACCATGATTATCATTCTGAGCCAAAAGTGTCCCTAGTGCATGTTCTATGGCTTATATATAAAGAAGTAGTGGCTTTCCTTGTCTTGGAGGTTGTAAGACCGGTGGATTGGCCAAGTATGTTTTAATCTTTGAAAATTCTATGTAACAATATTCATCCTAATGAAATTTTAACACTTTATTTAAGAGATGGGTAAACGGGTGGCACTTATCTACCAATTGAGAAATTAACCTACGTGTAGATTAGATCTTTCCTTGTAGACCTCACAATTGTTTAAGATTGTTTGGTGGAGGCATTTCCATAATAACATTGACCTTTTCAAGGCTGAATTCAATCCCTCATTTTGATATAATGAACCCTAGTAATTTTCCTAATGTGACTCCAAAGACACATTTCTTAAGATTCAAGTAAACTTTATATGTATGAAGCCTCTCAAATATTCTTCATAGAATGTCAGGATGTCTAGATCTTATTCTTGATTTTACTAGTATATCATTAACATAGTACTTGACAATGTCATGCATCTTGTCATGGAAAATGATAGTCATTTCACATTGATATGTGGCTCCAGCATTCTTTAAACCAAATGGCATGACTTGGTAACAAAATGTCTCCCATGGAGTGGTAAACATAGTCTTATGTTGATCTTCAGGGGCTATCTTGATCTAATTATAACCAAAAAATCCATCCATTAGGGATAACATCTTATACCTAGTAGTTGAGTTGATGATCATGTCAATGTTGGGTAGAGGAAAATCATCTTTGGGTCATGCTTTGTTGATATCATGGAAATCAGTATAAATACATATGCCTAGGGTCTTTTTACTCACTAGTACTATGTTAAAAACCCATTTATAGTAGTATAGTGCTATGATAAAATTGGCTCCTAACAACTTTTCCAACTTGGCCTTAACCAAAAGGGTGATGCATGGATGCATATTTCTTAATTTTTATTTGATTGGTTTAGTACCAAGGTGAACAACAAGATGATGCACAACTAAATCTAGGTCTAAGCCTAACATGTTAGAGTATGCCCATGCAAAGATGTCTATATAATCCTTAATAATGGATATAATATGTTCACATTCTACTTCAGTAAGGAAAGCTCTAAAATAAACAATTTTTGGATCCTCATGGGTTCCCAAATTCACTTCTATTATGCTCTCCATAAGGAGTGTGGATCTATCTTCTATAATTTTAGGCAATGTATGGTCATGATCATTTTCTTTTGTTATATCTTCTTGTTGTACCTTCCAAAGATCTAGATAATATGAAGAATTATAATCTACCTTCTTAGGTAAAGGCCAATTGGTAAAAACCTTTGGAAACTCAAAAATAAGATGCTCAAATATTTTATGTTGTTCTAAAGAGATGGTTATACTAGTTATGGAACTTAGGCTAGATGAGATTTCTACATCTTAAGGGGATGAGCAAACTTTCCCACCTGGGAGAGCCTGAAATAGGTTTTCACTCAAAGGCTTATCTTTTTCTTTACTTTTTCCTTGATCAACAAGTGACTCAAAAAGGTTTTCACTTGAAAATCTTGATGTTTGTTCTTTATTATGACCAAGAAAATTTTCCTACTCTCCAAACTAGGTAGAAGAATATAATGAAAAATCAAAACCATGCTTATGATCACCAATGGGGAATACATATTGTAGGGCTATGTATTCTATAATTGATTCTTCATTTTTGAACTCATCCAGGCATATGACAAAATTTTATTGATCCCAATTCATGAGTTCAAGATGGCAAAGGTATAGGTTATATTAAGGGTTTTCTTTAGGATGAGAAGTAGCAATGGTAAATATATAATGTCTTGCTTTAGGAAGGGAAGCTCCACTAGGCATTATGGTCAATATGGCATTTGAATCAAACAAATATAAGTGAGCAAGCTAATTAAAAAGGCTATAATGGGATGTTGTGTCACTACTAGCAGTATCATTACTAGTCACTTAAGAAGAGTCACTATCAAATGCCATGAGGTCATCCTCTGGTGGTTTAAATTTGAGACCATGATTCCAATTAGTAACTCTAACTGATAAGGATTATAAAATACCTTACACTTGTGGGCCAAGGCCTTTCCCTGTATAATCAAGATGATCCATTATCCTATTAGGGATAAGATACTTTGGATCCTAAAAATAATTAGCAATGCCTTCAGAACATAACCAATTTCCCTCGATAAAATCCTCTTGATCTTTATTTGGTACAATTATAGGTACAAAAGAAATAGGATGTTTTGGTTGTTTCTTCTTTGTTTGCCAAATCTGATCAGGTTTGTTAAGAGTCTAGGAAGTGTTAGGCTTACCAAATATTTTATGGGATTTTGGTAATTTTTCAATATGGAGGACATCCTTTAGATGTTATGTGTAAATTCTTACGTCTTTAATATTAACCTATTTGGCTAGAGCTACAAGAAATAGATCGGCCAAAGTGGAGGCCAGATCACCAAGGTCTATATAATTAGATGGAGATGGATGAGAAATGATGGATTTGTTCTTCTTTTTAGTGAATTTAGAACATAAGAGATAGTTATAAGTATGAAACTCTACTTCAATATGTTTACAGTATTGATATGGTTGTTGATCACTGGGAATAGTAACCTTGATCCCATCATGGGGAAACTTAAGGCATTGGTGAAGAGTAGATGGAACTAATTTTACTTCATGGATCTAAGGATGACCAAGAAGTATGTTATAAAAAATCTCAATATCCACAATATGGAATAATGTGTGATGTTAAATAGACCCAACCATGATTGGTAACCAAATTATACCAGAAGACTCCCTCTCAGCATTATCCTAAGCCTTGATTATAATAGTTTCTAGCTGAATGTCTTTATCCATGTAGACCAATCATCATACTAATTTAAGAGATATGATGTTCAACCCTGGACCATTATCTATAATAACGTACTCAATCTTATGATCTATAATGATTATCTCAATGTATAGTGGGTTATTATGGTTTGGGCTAAGGGTGGACATGTCTTTCTAATCAAATGTAATTTGCTAAAATGAGGACAAGTGTCTAACTAGGTTCTATAATGATCAAAATTTATATCATTAAGTACAACAGACTCTTGCAAAAGTTTTTTAAAGATGGTTCTATGGACATCAGATGTCTACAAGAGTTCTAATATGCAAATTTGTGTAGAGGTTTTATCTAATTAATCCATTAGACTATAAGGCCTTTGAATTGTGGATTGAACTATTTTAGTCTTTGTTGGGACAATATTTAGCTTTGTAACTATTGGCACAATGTTCTCATTAGGTTCTATGGAAAAAGTGGGTGAAGGGCCCTAGATGGTAACTCATGGGAATCTATTTGTGACTGCATAACCTAGAGGTGGCAAGGAGTTATTATAATTAGAAGAAGAAGGAAAAGAGCCTTGGATGATGACTCATGGGTGACTAACTATATTGCTACAATTTTAGGTGAATGAGGAGCATTTATAATTAGAAGAAAGATGTTATTATTTAGTATTAGTAACTCATGTAAATGGAGTAGACACATGATGATGCAAACTTGACATGGTATTACTAGGGGGAGAGGGTCCTAACCCTATAATGATGGGTCCCATGTTGCAAAGAACATGAGATTAGCTACGTGGTTTTATTAAAAAACTAGAAATATTGGTTGCATAAATTCATCCCATAGTATTATTATATTCATAAGGTATTTTGTTATAAGACACATTATTAGTATGGGTATTATGGTCTCAATTATGCTCATTACAATTTTGACTTTGTTGTTGGTTCTGATTCTACCTCTATCCTTGATTGTGATCATTTTGATTATTTCTTGGTGGTGGTGGATCATGTCAAGGAAAGGGGTCTTTGTAGATTCCCATATCCCAATTTATGTCTTGATTAGGGGCCAACTTAATTTTTAGTTCACCACTTTCAATAAAGTCCTCAAAAATATAAGGTAATTAAATGCAATGATATGCACCATGACCAACAAGATGATGAAATTTACACCATTCATTCTCTTTGTACCAATCTAGTTCTGGTTGATATTGAGGAAATGGCCTTGATACTATCCATATAATTAAATTAGCTGTAATGAGATTTTGTAACACTATTTCAACTGATTCTCCTAACTTGCTAAAGACTTTAAAATTGTTATGAAATGTCCTTTATGGAGGTTGTATTTACAAAGTAGGTAGTGGATTTTGGGGAGTTAATTGTACATTTGGAGGAGATATACCCTATACCATTTGTACATGTCTTGTTTTAGTCACCCCATTTCCAACCATATTCTTATTTTTACTAAAGCCTTTAGGCTTATCTTGCATAACTGTTTAAACCAATGATTTAGTCTGATTAGATGCTTGAACTTGCACAAAAATATTAACAAGGCCCTCAGCAATAAGATCTTTCTCAATCTACACTCATTTGTCAATAATTTCTTCAAATGAGTTAGCATAAGCTAATCATATATTATGTGTAACTTCAAGATGTAGATTACATGGAAAAATATCAGCCAACTATTTGTCTAGCAAATTATGTTGAAAGTAGCCTACCAATGCTCTCCACCTTTGTAGATATGTGGTGAAACTTTCCCCATCATGATTTTTGGCTTTGCATAAGTCAACAATGGTTAATTTATGTTTTATGTTATATGATAAATGGTTAACAAACTTTTTTGATAAGTCATTCTAATCCACAACTAATCCCTTGGGTAGTTTAAGTAGCCAATCAAGAGCTTGTCCTGCTAAACTTTATGGAAATAGTCATAATAGGTACTCTCTATTATAAGAAACCTCTTGACATAAAATGAAGAATGCCTTTATATGTTTACATGGATCTCCTTTTTCTTTGTACTTGTCAAATTTTGGTGCCTCAAAATGAGTTGGAAAGGGGTTTTGGAAAATAGATAAATCAAATGGATATGGGCATATCTCATCAAATTTATACTTTTTGAATCTATTATTCATCTCCAATATTTGAATAATTTCCTTCATAGAATTCCATTCTTGCATGTTTGGTGCATTTATGGATTGAATAAGATGTTGTTGGGGTGGAATGTGCCCCTAGTTTCATTGTTTTTGGGGTGGAATGTGCCCTTGGTTTTGTTGTTATTAGGGTGGAATGTGCCCTTACTTTTTTTGTTGTTGGGGTGGAATGTGCCCCTAGTTTTGTGTGGATCTATATGGAGTGTATACCTTTTGATCCATGAATTAGTTTTGATTTGCTCCTTGAGTTGAAAATATAGGCCATTGATTATTGGATTTGTAAAATATTCCTTAAATTTGGTTATTTCATACTTTGTTGATTTTCAAAATTTCTATGTTTATTTATCAAATTTTGTGTTGGTTGAAAAGAACTAGCGAAATTCTCTTGAGGTATTTCCTCAATTTGAACTGAATGTTTGGGTTTTTGAGTTTGTAAAGTAACAAGAGGTTCTTGATGATTGAAGAATGTATGTTCTATGTCAAATGGAACACTTTGTAAGGTCTCTTACGACTTTAACTATTCATTTAGATTACCTTGATCCTCTATGGTAATGTCCTCATTTAATATTTGGTGCATACTTTCAGCCACATTTCCTTGATCTTTCAAAGCATCATTGTGAATTGAAGTGGCAACTAGGAAGTCAATTAAGTTTGTGATAAGTTGGTCTACATATCATTGACTTATTATCTTGATCTTAGCTAAAAGATCTGGATTCATGGGTTTTGACTTTATTTGTATTTTTTTCCTTTTTTAGAGGAAGAAGGTATGTCTATTAATGTAAAATCTTGCTTTTACCATCATTTTTCTCCTCTAACTAAGGTATGCAATTGTTCTATAGGAAAGTTATAAGGTAGTCTAAAACCTAATTATATCAATCTAAAAAGGGCTTCATCTTGATCTTCTTAGGGTTGATATTAATTGTAATCATCTTTAGATCCTACTATTATGGGGATATCATAAAAAATAATGAGGTTATCTTGACCATCATAGAATTTGGACAAACTTTGGACTAATACTTGGCAACCAAACAAAGTATGTTTCGGCTCTGTTTTAAACAATTAACCAAGGTACCAATGAGACTATAAGGGAAGGTGGTTTGAAACCATGCACAATTTAGAATATTTGGTTCATGAGTTTACTCAACCTTTGGTAAAGTTGATTATATAGATTAGAAGAGGTTAAGGTAACTCAAAGACCCAAGGTGAAAACTAGTACACCAAAGCCTAGATCTTCATGATACACCCGTACTGTAAAAGCTAGTTCCAACTTTAACAAGTTGACCCTTAGAATTTTATAGGAAATATCTTCAGATTACGAAGAAGAAAAAATGGACTAAGCAACTCAACATGTAAAAACATACATGAATAACTAAGTATAAATCTAGGACTAAATAGGTAGCACAACATTGTGACATGGTTCCAGTAGGATAAAATATGTTCTAGGACTCAAAGCATGAGCAATACATAAGATGACCTAAGTCCACCAAGATGATAATTTGATTTTGAGTCTTAATAAATGACCTTCAATCCAAATGGAAAATTGAACCCAAGTTAGAATAAGCTTAGTGTGCAAATGGTGAACCCACTTTGACACACAAACCCCTATAACTTAGAAAGGTTCAATTTTGAATGTGGATTATAAATGAAGGATTTAACAAAATTGGTTGAGAGATCTAGAATCAATTGGGTAGCATAACTATGCCAAAGTGGATGACATGACACAAAGTTTTTGATAATAATTTCAACAAGGAAAAGTTGATTTTTCCAATTGGATAGTGTAATGCCTCCCTTGCTCAAGAAAATTGAGGACAATGTGTTTTGGTTAAGTTCAATGAGTTAACAAGTAGTTTTAGACACAAATCAAGACCGAGGAAGCTAATGACAAAAAACAAACATCTTAAGTCTAAACTGACAAGGTACGGTAAAGTGGGGTCTACTAAACTAGCAAGTTTTTTATCATTCTAGGGGACTCAGTTATATAATGACTTTCATGTCAAATGATTCAAAATATAAGCATGTAAATTGGGTGACCTTGACATTAGATAGTTGTAAAAAGGTCTAGTCCTTTTATAATCACTAAATCCTATTATTTACTTAGTGTAGTGTGATGTCCAAATGCAAATACATCCCATTTGTAACTCCAGTTAGGAACCAAATGAAGTCGACACTAAGAGATGAAACCTTAGGTCAAAGCTTCCTAAAGAACTAATGGGAGGTAATGATGTCCCCCTCGTAAGCCAAGTTTGCATAAAAATAAAGAAATCATAAAATAGAAAAGACTTTAGGGTCATTCTCAAGATCACCCAAACTTTGACAAGTTTCTGGGGAGTGCTTTAGATGAATTTATTTCTAAGCCTTGGACTGACTACTTACAATAGGAATGGTGCTTTTGATTCCAAGGGTTCCCTAAAGGAGATAAATGGAAGATCATACACACAACACCCCTCTCTTTGCCAAACAAAATCTAAATTAAACAACTAAGTAAATTAAAAATACTTGGAAATGTAAGTTAATTTTTAATCCCAAATGGAAAATGAGGTGCTGTTCATTTGACCCCTTGGTCTTAGTTGCAAACTTTGAAAACATAATGCTAAAAACACTTATTTAAGCACCTAAATATTACTTTAAGCACCAACATAATGTTCCTTATTCATTTTTAAGCATGCAAAAGGTGATCTAAACATGTTTTTAGAAAATGTAGAGCTTGGTCCTATGATAAAAATGTTAGTATGTCCTTTATCCTTGAAGTTCTTTTAGGTTTGAAACAATGAACTTTAAAAAAAAGAGCTCTCAGGTCTATGTTTTGAGAAAAAACATAGTGACCGACATCTGTTATATAATCAATGATGGTTACATTTACTAATCTATGATGATTACCTAAATAACATTAGTTATATTAATATGACTAAAGATAGATATCCAATTGATGTTAGTTTTGCTAACTGATGTTGGTTACTGTCTAAACCCATGGAAAACAAAAAAATAGCAAAATAAAGTTAGAAAATCAATTTGCAAGAGTTTTAAGGATCCAAATGAAGATTTTAAAGCTACAAAATGATCTTATTCATGTGTGGGATGTGTCTTGTCCTACTGGGCATGCCAAGATGTAGAGAGGATTACAAAGCAAGTTAGTCAAACATTAGTCCATAAACAATGAAAAATGTATAAAGAACTAACTAAGCCTATATATTCCTATGGAAATTACAAAGGATAGCAATAAATAAAATGAAAGAAAGAAACATCATATTACCTTTCCAAATGGTTTCACCATACCCATGTGGCTCAAAAACATGTTCTACTTTGATCAAGCATCCTTGTATTTGTTAACAAAGGTGGAAAGCTCCTCTAATGTCTCAAGAACACTCCATAAAACCTAGGGTCATGATTCCAAATCACTAAACTATCCTATCAATAAAGCTTGAAAACAAAATCAATGATCAAATGCAAAGGATTGTGGAAATAATTTAACATTATAACTTTGCAATATTCAAGCTTAAAATTCATGTCCATGGCCTCTCTATTAATAGATTTTTGAGATTGGTCAGGATCAACCATGACCATCTATCTCAAGATTGAGATGTGTGGCCATGTATAATCCTAATATTTCTAATTAATCTCATAAATATACTCAAGATAAATAAGCATTAAAGAGGCATGGGAGGCATGAAATAGGCATAGGTGGCCCATAATCTTGATATTTTATGCACTTATGGCTTGATGGATGCCACCCCTTAGATGGTGTCATTAGGTGATGTAGATATTCAAAATAAATTTCCAATAATGAGATATTCAAAAACATCTATGGAATTCTTACTTAAGCTCTTAAATTGGATTAATTAGCTTAAGTAATTTTAGTCAAGTTTAGTGCAATTCTTTGAAAATTGGTGCACAATTAATCAAAATGGTTAAAAAGTCATATTACCAGGCCATAATTTGACTAGAGAAGAACTAGAAGGAAATATCAGATGCATTGGAGTTGTATTCATATTTAGGATGTTACCAACACCAAATAATAAAGGTACATGACGTGTACCAATGAATTAGAAGAAAAGAGTGATCTAGAATACTAAATGGCAAAATTGTCATTTTGAATTGAAATGATCAGATCAAATTTAGCTGGACCATAAAATGAATTACCCTATTTAAGGATACCCTGGTTAAAATCAACACTTGAATATGTCAGTTTCACATCATTTATCATGTTTTATTGTTTTTGGGCCAAATTGTGCATTTGAGTGTAATTCAAGTAAGATTGTCAATTTCAACACAAATGGTGTTAGGAAATGGATATCTATAGTATCTATTATAATTTTGAAGGACATGGGGATCTTGATGACTATGAGACCATGCCCCACATTATTCAACTCTCCTCTAACATCTTATCAATCCAAGATGTTAATCTCCATAAAGACAGTAAAACTAGAGGCCATGTTGTGTGCAGACCTAATATATGACATCTTTGAGATGTTGAAATACAAGGATGTATTACTCAAATCCATGCACCAAATACTTCCCATTTCCTTCATTGTAGGGCCAAGTTTTGATAAATATTATGACCTACCCCTACCATATTTGGACTACAACTAAAGAATAATCAACAATTGGCATGAGGCACACAAATTGGAGAAAGTCTTAGCTTTATGGGTAATGAACCTAGATAAAGTGGTCTTCTTGGATGACTAGGGTAATGTGCCCATCCACTAATTCAGAAAGGGGGTTATGATTAGATTCACCCTAATAAATAGAGTATTGGAAATGCACACATTGGGTATGTGGATATAATGGCTATCCCACTATTAAAAATAATTTTATAAGATTAATAGATCCCCTGACTTTGAAATACCATTAGTAGAAACTTGATTTTAGCTATGGAAAACACATACAAAAATGGAGATCCATTCTATATGATGAGATATCTATTGGATGTTATTTATGCAACTACATAATTAGGGATAAACATATGGAATCCTATGCAATATGAAGTTTTACCCAGACATATTATGTAATGAACATCCATTATTTTAGGCACCACATCAAGAGAATTGCATAGGATTTATATCCCCTTATCTACAAGTCAATCATAGTATGAAAAATGTAAATAGTGCCATTATAAGTTAGGTAGTCACTGAGAGACATAGGTAGCTTTTGGCTCTACCCTAATTATATATTCATCCAATTTTAAGGGGTAATGATAGATCCCCTTAGGATACCAAGGTATGTGATAATGAATTTGGAAGAAGAGGAAATAGCCTACCAACTACTCTATGGAGTTGATGGCATATTCAAGAGGAAGAAAAGGACACCCCACCCACAAGGCTCCTTATTAGTTTAGGAGAGCCAAGGTAAAGTAATGTCAAGATGTAATAATGGTAGTGAGGCATATGGACTCATACTTATTTCCTAAAGATGATTTCAAGATGTGGGATCCAAGCCAAGTTAATGTTAAACACCTTGACAAGTTTAAAAGGGATGTAACTATGGAATATAAGCACTAAGATGAGGTGCATGACTGGATATACCTCAATGAAATGAATGAATAAGTAGTCCTAATAAATGTTGTAATAAATAATATATTTCTTGAAATGAGACTCAATCGAGAAAGGAGTAAAGAAGACATAGTGAAGCATCATCTCCCACTAACTCATGGGAACATGTTCAATGTAGACTATGAGGAGAAGGAAGAAGAGGAGGAAGAGGATAATATTCTTATTATTATAAATAGACCTTACTAGCCCCCACTTTAGGCTACTCCAAGTGGATAGGATGTACCTCCTAGATTTTAGTAAGGAGAATCAATTAGCCAATTAGGTCCTTTACAATAGCCCATAATTGTCACCACATTTACTATAGAAGCTACCACATAGAGCTTCAATCAACTGGGTCCTAAAGTCATTGATATTAAGGAAGGGCAACAAGGAATTGAGATTATTATGAAAGGACTATAGGTACTAACTAAGATGACTATTGAAAGGGTTTACATAAGGAAAATGTCTCCCAAAACCACAATGATAGGAGCAATGTCTCCTTCATTATCATCGCAAACTCCCATTGTAAGTAATACACCCTTGCCTTCCTTTTTAATTATTAAAACATTCAAAACCTCTCATGCTTCTATTATTTCTCAACTCCCATTTTCACATCTCCCACCATTGCTTCCTTTGGGGACACCATTCCTCAATTCATCTCCCATATCACTACTAATATTCCACCTCACTAGGCTCCAAAAGCATTAATGTTATCCAAGGGTTCTACACCTTCTCAATCTACCAATACTAGGGCATCGCTTGCCCTTATCTCCTTTACATCCATTAAACTACTTAAACCCATTCCAAAATCATTCATCTAGTAGAAGCCACTTGACCTCACCATAACAACTAAAGTGATTAGGCCTTTAACACTGCCTTCATTTGTACTCAACATGGGAACTAAAAAGTCTTTATTTGATCCACTTGGTCAATTAGACCTAGCCAATTTATATATCTTAGTTGCAACCCTAGATTCTTCCTCTTCCCAAGAACTACCATTAAAACCACTTCCTACTTAGACAAAAACTACAACCACCCCAAATTAGGTAAGGAACATGATGTAAATAATAAGGAAAATGAGGCCTCAAGAGAGCCAAGTTGTAACCCAAATTTTCATGAGACTTAACACTGACACTAGAACCATGAAAAGGGTGTTCAAAAAACAAGTAAAACAACCATAGTCAAGCTCAACTATGATATACAAAAGTGAAGATCCACTCTTCACTATGACTAAGAAGAGGAAAGTAATCCCTATATAGGTAAATGGGTATGTAGAAGATATTATATCCTTGGTGAAATCATAAGCATAATCAACTATTACCTTAATGAATGGGATGTAATATGAATTAAAGAGGCTAAAAGAACAAACATTACCCACTATCCTAGGGGGAACTTTGATTTCAATAATAAATCATGTGATCAATTTCTTTAACTTGTACAAAGTTATGAATAAAAGGTAGGAGGATGAGATCAAGTAATCTAAAGGGATAATTAAACTTGAACAAAGTCTTGCCTTCTATGACACTAAGTTAGCAAACTTGGCAAGAGTGGAAAGAAGAAATAAGTTTCCTGACCTAAATGTCTTGTCTCTTGAAGAAATTGTCCCCACACAAACCATCCTCATTAATATGAGGATAATTTTGAATACATGGCTATATCATCTCAAGGATGCAAATGCATCTTTTGAAAAAATCAAATTTAAGATAATCCACTTACTAAAGGCTGTCATGATCACCAGTGTGACAAAACCTAATGGATCCTTCATGGATGATCAAGAGTTTAGGGAAAAAATTAAGGTATTCATTGCATAATTCCATCAAGATGTATCCATTTCCAAGATTGATGTTGAGGTGATATACATTGTGGTATTTTCTTACTAGAGGTTGTAGAAGGTAGAGGGAATTGAAGAGACACTCAATCCAATACTCATAGAGCATGACAAGATAATCTAGGACTACTAGGCCTATGCTAAATTATGGACTAATGAGGAGGCAAAAAAGAATAAAAATAAATAGAAACAACAACAATAACAAGAAATCCAATAACCACCTCTAGGCCCCCTTAAGAATATTCAGTTATGTCTTGTAATTTTGAATTAAGAGTATTCCTTTGAAATGTAAACATTCCAGACACCTGGTTGTATTTGGGCATCACTTATGGGCTCACTTGAACTTGTCTTAGGAATTTTTAAGCTTATAAATATGGATCTTCCCCTCATTTGTAAATCAAAAAACATTTGTTGTAAAAATTAATACAAAGAGCCAAAGCATTTGAGAGTCTATTTGCAATGTTCTTTCGTGTGGTTTTATGACTTATGAATTCTCACATTTTAATATGTCTGACAGTCTCATTTTTTCAAGCTAATTTATAAATTTAAATTCATTTATTCTTCTATTAGTTTGAACTTAACACTAGGATTACAAATGTGATGTATACATGCTCTATTTTCTTATCATCTACTACTAGATGTCCTTATGTAATTTACTATGAATGAGTTATATTTATGCAATGTATGTTGTTAGACATATGCATTTCAATTCCCTTGAAGCTTCACCTGATTTTTTTAAAATTTTATATTTATTCTAGGGTTTGTAGATGTTATTTTATGTGTTTTTACTTTGAAGTTTTTAGAATTACAATCTTTAGTCATGTTAAGCACCATCTCTTTTCTGCCCTACCCTACTCACTCCTAAATCCATCCATGAATCACCTTAGGTTAGATAATGCTATAAATATCCACTATTCATTTGTATTTTGGGAATAGATTGGAAAATATTAAGGTAATTCATAAAGATTATGATGAAAAGTATTACTACATAAACATTTGTTGTCCCTATAGTAGGGTCTGCTTGTAGACTTTCAAAGGGATGGTCATATATCTACTATTTGTGTCATTTCTAGTAATAGTTGTATAAAAAACTCAATCCCAAAGTCATTATAGGACTTTAAATTTAGTTTATTAATTTCCCCTTATTCCCTAATGACACAAGAAGCATAATAATTGTATCAATAGGGAGGGAAAAACTAGTGCTAGAACAAGGGCCCTATGCAACTATTTTCATAAGTCTTTATGGAATTAAAGTGTACTTTATTATATACATGATTAATTATTTCAAAATACATGATTTTTTTAAAATAATACTAAGGATCAACATTATTTACATGACTCTTTGCATCCTTTTCATGGATCTTTGCATTCTTTGAAATATTTCTTAATTTGGTAAAATAATCTAGATATTTACTTAAATTCATGCAAAGATAGCTGGAATACCCTATTATTTACACATATTATAGGTTATTTTGATCATTTTTACAAATTTTGGAATAAATTTGTTAAGGATTTGGGGTATTTATGCAAACATCAATCTCTAACATATTACTTGTGTTGGATCTAGGCATTTAAGATCTTAATTCCTCTATTTCATTTGGATTTAAGTGAACCTTTACATAAATTTATGCTAAAACATTATAAAAATCTTAGGTTTTTAAATAAGGAATAAAAAAACTTTGATTCATTGGTTTAAAACTAATATTCATAGGTTTATGTGCAAAGCTAATAAATATTTGTGCAAATTTTAAGAATTCCAAAGTTTTTGACTTAGATGCTTAAAGATATGGGTAAATTCATATGATCTACAATGTTTAAGTCATTTCTAAGTTAAGATAGTTGATATTTATGTTATCTAACCCTTTTAAAGGGTATAATTGAATATCCTTTCTTCTTGGAACCCATTCTACATCCTTGAGCTTCTTAGGAATAGGATCAGATCCTTATCTAAACCCATGACCCATTTTGCATCTATAATGACCCATAGAAAAGCTATAGTGGACAAAATAAGGTGTAGTAATTCTAGGACCTATCTAAATTCCCCATCTAACTAGAATTTATAATAACTTGTGCTAGTCATGGCATATTTCGATGGTTCATCCATTAATTTCCCTATACCTATGCATGATTTACCGAGAAATCTAGAGAAGTATTTACCTCTCTTTACCCCTACAAGTAGAGTGATATATGAAGAGAATATTAAGTCCTTTAAGGATCCTCAATATAGTTCATGAATATGTGGCTTTTCATATCTTTCCTTTCACATTTTGAGACACCATTTATGATTGGTTCCTTAACTTACCTAAAGATTCCATCACCAAGTGGAATAAATTCAATGAGACCTTTATTACATAATTTCATAGGGTAGTTAGCTTGGGAGTCATGTACCAAAATTTTACCACCCTAAAAGGGGACCAAAAGAGACAATCAAAACATTTAATGCTAGGTTCTAAAATATGTACACCCTGATGTCCCCACCATATAATCTTGTAGATGAGTTAGCTTTGGAAATATATAAAAATGCTTTAGATCCAATGATAGTTGCCTTCTTGAGAAGAGCCCAGAATGTCAACACATTATCTTTGGACCATGATAAAGTTATTCATATTGATGATTAAATGCACTCATAGGGGCATCTTACATTTCCATACCAAACTTTGATCCAAATCTAGCTGCTCTAAATGTCATCCCAAACATGAATCAAAATCACCATACATTGAACCAACTACTAGTGATCAACTAGTTGCCTTTAAGCCATGCAACACCCAACCAATAGCTAGGTTTCTTTAAACAATAAAATATTGGGGCTCATCCCCAGAATAATCAAATGATTATGCCTATAAATAACATAAATTTACAATATACCACCTAAAATAAAATCCCTAAACCTCCAAAGGGATATTTAGATTCAATATAAAGGACTATCCAAAAATTAGCTAATGATTTCTTAAATCTTAAGAAATAAATGGGTAACACCATTGAAAGCTCCAATAAGAATTATAAATTACAAATATATAATATATCTTTAAATAGGCCTAATAATAATAGTTACCCCCTTTGAGAAAATTACGCAAGATCAATATTTATGAAATGGCCTTGCCTAATTGGTGTCGAGTGCAAAATACTACTAGACATGGAGAAATTGACTGTGTTGAGTTGTACCATGAATTTAAATCCATATAGAGCCAAATGAAATGATTAGACATAAATTCCACTAATCCAAACAATTCTAAAGGATCTAATAATTATAATGATGCATTTAGAGCCTCATAATTAGTCCTTATGGTCAAGATTTATGACTTTCCTAGCCAAGATGAGAATGAACCTGAAGACAATGTTGAAGAGGTGCATGCTTTCCAAAAATACGTGAGAAGTAAATTTCATAACCCACCTCTGATACCTTGTACCCCACCTAATAAGCCAAGTACCCCTCGTGATAGTAGGATAAAAAAAGAACCCTGCACACCCTAAGGGTAAGGAGAGTAAACTAGAAATGAAAGCTCCATGCACCACATTAGTAAAATGTGGATACAACATAGTGGAAGACATGAATAAGATCAAGGCAAACATAACATTGAAAAATATCTCACAAATCACTGAACAACATGATTTATTATTGAAATCACTAAATTAAAATCCGAATTCTATCAAGGATAAACAGGCTCATGTAAATGTAGTGATGTATAAGCATAAGCATGAAATTCCACCATTCCTAATAACTGTAATAATATTTGGTAAAAATATCCATAATTTCTTACTTGATTTGAGTGCCTCAGCTAATATTATGCCTCTAGGAATTTATGAAAAACTAGGGTTAAACCCAATTAAATGATAAGGTGGTAGTATAATTAGACAAGTCAAGAGTGATTAGTAAATTATTGAACATCCATATGTAGCTAGCACATAAACCCCAAATATAGTAGTTCATCAACATTCAAGTCATTGACATACATGAATAATATGTATTGTTACTGATCTATGACTGAAATAAATCCTTGAATGGATACATGTCCATGGATTGTTCTCACATGTGGTTGCCTTAGCATAGAATCCCCAATAAAATTAGGATTGATAGGGAGCCTAAGATGAAATATATGATTAAAGATTACAATACCAAGAATTAAAAGGTAAACTACCAATCCTCTAACTTGGGTGTTTATACTCTAGAAACCACTTACATTGTTATAGGTGATAGTCAGATAGAAGAAGAACACAACAAAGGTCCTTAGACATTGCAATTTGATGGTGCACAGGCCAAATAAGGCTTTAGTGTTGGGATTGTGCTAATAAATCCCAAAGTCAAATAGTATCTATCTTCTTATAGATTATGGTTCTCTTACACTAACAACTTGGTAGAATATGAAGTTCTTATTTTAGGACTTCAATTTACAATTAAACATAAGGTTAAAGAATTTTTATTTTATGGTGACTCTAATTTAGTTATGATATAGATTAGAAATAGATATCAACACAATATTTCTTTCTTAAGAAAGTATAAATTTAGAGCTTGGAATCTAATTTATTATTTTGACACATTCAACATTGTTTCCTTACCTAGGGAGTAGAATTAGTTAATAAATTCTTTAGCTTTGGTAGAGGCAAATTTGATACCTTTGGAGGATTTGAACTTGAAAAAGTTTATCATAGAGATAATTTCATGACCTTCCATTCTAGATAACATTGATCACTTCCAATTTTTTGATGATGACTAATAGATAATTGAATTCTTATGTAATGTTAGCATCTTTAAATCCTCTATTATAGATGAATATGATGAATTTTCTATAGAAAGTCTAAAGGATAATAAATATGGAGTTACTCAACTCAAATAAAACTAGATTCCCAAGGGCATGATCTCTTTAGAAAGAATGTTTGACCTAGACAAATAAGGAAATGAAACTAAGAAACCTAAAGTAAGTAGAAAGGATACAAGCAAGTGAACTTGGGAAATATTGGAGATGAATAGAATGTTAACATTGGTTTAGTTTGCACTGATGAAGAATTGAGAAAAGTTTTTTCCCTTTTGACAAGGTTCATAGATGTCATTGCCTGGTCATATGATGATCTCAAGATATTTGATATCAATGTAATCACTCACACTATCCCATTGAAGGAACCTTGTCAACTTTTTAGGCAAAGATAAAGAACATTAAATCTAGTGTTGGAGCCATTGATATACAAAGAAGTAAATAAATTAATTGATTTAAGGATAATTTTTCCTATATAGTCCTCAACATGGGTTTCTAACCTTGTACTAATTCAGAAGAAGAAAAATAGACTTTATGTTGATTTTTAAAACTTAAATAGATCTTTCAAAAATGATAATAATCCCTTTCCATCTTTAGATGAAGTCATACATCTTGTAAGTGGATATGGAATGATGTCATTCCTTGATGGATTTTTAGGCTATAACCAAGTCCTAGTAAAACAAAAATGGTAGAATGAAGACTACCTTCACAACTAAATAGGGAATGTTTTTACAAACGAATGCCATTTAGACTTATCAATGCAAGAAAAAATTTACAATGATCAATGGACCATGCATTCTATGGGATAATAGGTAAATGCATTATTAGCTACATGGATGATCTAACAGCTTTCTCTAAAAATAGGGGAGATCACATTATTCATCTATAATAAGTGCTAGAGAAGTGTAAAAGTTATGGCATTTCCTTAAACCAAAATAAAATCATCTTATATGTGACTAAAGGTAAACTCTTAGGACATGCCATCACTCAAAAAGGTATGACCATAGACCCTGATAGAATCAATACAATTTTAAAGGTAGAAGTTCTGAATAGCAAAAGGGAGTTAAAATATTTCTTCAAAAAATCAACTTCGTAAGAAATTATATCTCTAGTGTTGTAGAGATTGCGAGGCCACTCAATGCCATGTCGAAGAAGGATGCAAAGACAAAATGGATGACTGAAGCAAAGAAGACCTTCCAAGATATCAAGGATGTCATTTGTCAAGCTCCTATTTTGATAAGTCCTAATTTTAATAAATATTCTATCTATACTCTTTTAGTTCTAATTGTACTATTATTATTATTATTATTATTATTATTATTATTATTATTATTATTATTATTATTATTATTATTATTATTATTATTATTATTATTATTATAAAGAAGATGACAAAGATCACCCCATAGCCTTTATGAGTACCAACTTGAAGAATGCTAAACTGAACTATCCTATCATAGACAAGTAAGCTTATGTACTAGTAAAGGCTATCAAGAAGTTTAGACACTACATCCTCAAGAACAAGACATATGTCATAGTGTCTGACCCAGTTGCCAAGCTAATGTTGGGATAGAATAAACTTGGAAAAAGGAGAGGGAAGTGGATGACCAATCTTAAATAATATGAATTAGAGATAAAATATCCTAATTTAGTGAGAGTTCAAGGTCTTATCCAACTCATTTCCAACACTAAACCTCATATTTATGTCTTACAGGTAGAGGAAAATCAAGTGCCCAGAGGATATTGGTATAAATACATTGTTAATTATTTACTACACAAAGTATGTCCCCCATACCTCAAGTGAGCATAAAATATCCCTCAAGATAAGATCCTCTCACTTTATGATCAAAATATGATTCTTTTATAGGAAGAACTATGAGGGAGTTTATCTGAGGTGTGTTTATAGAGCTAAAGCCACTGAAATCATGGATAACTTCCATGACAAATTGGGAGGTGGCCATCCTTTAGGATATACCACTACACATAAGATACTAAAATTTGGTTATTATTAGCTGACTATATTCAAGGATGTACATTCCCATGTATGAACTTGTCACCAATTTCAATTCTTCAATCAAAGAGAATTAAAGTTAGCCATGCCCTTATAACCTATAATTGAGTCAAATCCATATATACGATGGGACCTTAATTTCATGAGAGTAATTAATCCAAACTCCTTAATAGGACATAAATTTGTACTTACCACCATAGACTATTGTACTAGGTGGACCAAAGTAGTGGTCACCAAGAACAACAAAACAATCAGTGTCATTAAGTTCCTTACAGAAAACATTATCACTCAATTTGGGACACCCTTATATCTAGTATGTGACAATGGCCCAACCTTTAAATTGATTGAATTCACTAGATGGGCATATGATAATCAAATCATCATCAAGTCATCCTCAAACTACTAACCTTAGGGTAATGGATTGGCTAAATCCAATAGTAAAAACTTGATGAATATCATCAAGAAGTTTGCAAAAAAGATGCCAAGAGAATGGTAGTCCCTACTAAAATTTACTCTTTAAACAGATAGGATCATATAAAAGCAGGCATTTTAGGCATCCCCATTCTTCTAGTTTATGGGTAGAAACCTATTTTTACCATCACCTTAAAGCTACCTACATATGAATTCATGGTTGAGTACATGGAAGATGATGAAAGAGTGTAGTCCTAGATCCTAAACATCATCCAAATTGAAAATCTTAGAGATGAAGAATTGAAAAACTTTAGTAAGCATCAGGATGTTGTTAAAATATGGTTCAATAAGTGATCTAAGGTCAAAGCATCCTAAATCTCAGACTTATTCCTACAATGGGAAAAAATCCACAAAAAAGGGACAACATGACAAGTTCACTCCTCTTTGGATAGGACCTTATCAAGTAGCAGAGAAACTCAGTGAAAATGCATTCAAACTCAAAGACTTACATGGAAATAACTTAGCTTTGCTAGTCAATGGGTAATACATGAAGCATTAATTCTCTATTACTCTATCAAAAATTACACAAGGGGAGTAAGCCTGTTAAAAGATATAGTAGGTAGGAGTAGAGTAGTTGACTTTTCTATTATGTCCTTCCTTGCTTTCTTGCTTTGCTTTCCATTATTTATTTTCTTGGTTTGCTTTCCTATTGTGTGTTATATCTTAGTAATAATTCCTATATAAAATAACCTCTAGATTAATTTACATCAACCTAATCCTAAAATGGGAAAAAGGGACTACTGATCTTTAGCATTGGTAGTCTAGATCCTGGAAGCCTCTAGCATTGTTATAATTTAGAAAAGATGGGCAAGGTTAATTAAAAATTGGGTTTTCATGAAAATCATAAGTTATTTTAAAGTTGTAATGTAGTTCAATTGACTAAGCATTTTCTTTAACAAGAGTTTTAATCTATGTAAACCATCATAATGTCACACAAATCACTAAATGAATTATCAGAGAAAAACTTATTATTTAAGAGTGAATAACATTCAAACTATGTCTTGACATAATCCTTACACCTAGCTAACTCTAGTTCCCAACCATTATGGTTTATGAACATAGGTATATATACACACACACACACACACCAATGAAGTGAAATCATAAACTACTTCATATTTCATGAATGGTGATTTAGGCAATCTCTACTGGGGTTATGGATGCCTAGCTGGTAGTAGAGCAAGGATCAAAGTGGATCCAAAGTTATCTTTTTCAGGGATATGGATGCATGGCTGGCAAAAAATCAATGCCCAACCATCCCTAAATTTTGAAAAGCATCATTATTTAAGTCTAAATAATGGTTAAGTCACTTCATTTTCTGATGTCTTGAAGCTTTCAAATTGTCATTTTTGAACCTAATGGTAATAGTTAATGAATTTTAAATCACACACATATTATGATTGTCTGCAATATTTAAACTCTATTTCTAGCTTGTAAGTTTTCTTTAGTTCTAAAAATCAGTTTTGATGTGACTGAAAATCATAGTGAGATGATTAATTTTTTATTCCTCTTTGAACAAAAGAACTAGATTTTAACATTTTATAATGTTTCCCCATAGAGGTTGCCATTTATTGATGCTTAACTACCCACTATTTCTAGAATGGGGACCCTCCTATCTTAATTTCATAAAAATGCCTAAGATGCCAAGTTTGCTAACTTAGTTTGACTTCATAAAAATGGTCCTAACAATTTATGGTTGATCATTCATTTTGCAATACAGACTAACATTTAAAAGTATTTAGATTTTTTAAGTTAATTCAAGTTTTCTCCAAGTTTTAAATTAATAATTAACCATAAATTAATTCAAAATGTATAGATAGCTTTCACCAAAGATGTTCTACTTAGTTTTTAATTAACATGGACACAATAAGCTTCACCCAATTTTACTGAACTAAACTTATACTTTGTTTAAAGCAGTTGCTTGTAAATTTTGCTTTAAACTTATTTTAATTAATTTGCGATAGGCATTCAACATTTCTCAAAGACTGAATTAACTTCTCACATGACTTCATAGGACATTAACTTAAATGCAATAGTTTGTGATGCCTCATGGGATATCAAATTATAGAAAAGCTTCCAAAGGAATACTTGTTTTATAGTATGACATGTGTCATCATAGTGCTCATTTAATATCCTAATTCTTCTTGTTAGAACTTAAAGTTACATTATTACCCAAAATAAATGTGCCCACATAGGAAAATTGGAGTAAATTTGCAAACCCAATGAACCACATGGCATAATTTGAGAAAGACCACAAGGGAGTTATCCACTAGAATTCAAACTCATAAGCTATCTGTTAAGATCGTGGATCTTTTGAGTAAGTCATCTAAATTTGATCCACCACACATACCATTATGATCCAACAACCTATAAGATGATGTTGTATGTCCCAAGTGTAACCAGAGAAATATTTTAAATTTTCACATGCTTTCTTTAGATTCATCTGAGATTGACACATGGATACATTTGAGCCATCTGATCTAAGGCTCATGAGAGCTTACTGATTGAATTCATGTAATCCCTAAAACTATTAGATCAAATCTCCATGGTGTACAACTATCCAAGGCCCCTTATGAGAATGATAATTGGTAGAGGAATAAAGAGAATTTCATGACAATGATTTGTGTCCCTCTAAAGACACTTGTCATACCCATGTTGCTTCTATCTGAAGATCCATACAAAACCTTTGAAGGCCCATCAAAATAATGCATGTCCCTACTAGACCCATGGGATGATATGGCATGTCATTCCTACAAATTTATATCTGATATCAATAGATTGCCCTTGAGAGTGATGTGTGGCTCTATTTAAGCCACACATTTAACACAAATTTAATGATAATTATCTAGAAGCCTTTCAAAGGTGACACCTATCCAATAAAAACCATGATTACCCATGAGATAGCCACATGGTGAGGAAGAAACTCTAATTACATATAAAAGTAATGCATGACAATCCCATAACCAACCAAAACTAGAGGGACTTTCCCAAGATCTCATCATGAATTAAAATATGCCATGTGGAAAGGTAAAAATGAGTCATCACATTACATTACATTTTGAGAGATGAAAAATAATTAAGAGGTGCCATATATCCATATTTTAACTAAATAAGTAGTTTAGTCATCTTCAATCAATGCAAGTCCCTAATTGTATTTGATGTGGCATGCTACATGTCAAACGGTGGTAACATTTAGCTTTAAAGCTAAAATTTATGGTGAATCAAAGGAAAATCAACACTAAATTTTGAATGCAAAGGTGATGAGCTTAACATTAATGTAACACAAACCAAAATTTCCATTAATTCTATATTAATCAAAATAAAATTTAAAAGGATACTCAACTTGGCTATTGTTACTTATATTTGTATTTAAACCCCTGAGTGTTTGCCCTCTATACTATTTGTGTTCTCAAGTCGACCAAGCTAGAGATCTTCATGAATTGCACCCAGGCCACCATTATTGGAGATATAAAGTATCAAAGAGATATAGAGGACATCAATTGATACCCAATATATTTTAAAAAAATGACATAGGTAGGACCCTCCACTATTAGTAAGGATATTTCATATGGAAATGATGACTTATTTTAGTTTGGCAATTCAGTCATTTTTAAAGACACAAAGTTCTACCCCGAGGCCTTATACATAGGGTACATGTATTATAGTAGTATCTACTACAATGTTAAGGGATTTAGGGATATTTATTATTCTAAGACCATTCCCCATGTTATTCAACTTGCCTTTGACATCTTAACAATCCAAGTTATCAATCTCCATAAAGTAGTAGTAAAATTAGAGGATATGCCATGTGTAGACCTAGTATACAACATATTCAAGATTTGAAAATGTGAGGAAGGATTGCTTAAATCCATGCACCAATGACTTCTCATTTCCTTCATTTGAGGGCCATGTTTTGAGAAATATTATGATCTACCCCTACCATAGTTAGACTATAATTGGAGCATCATCCATAATTGGTATGAGGTGCACACATCAGAGAAAGACTTAGCTTCATGGGTAAATAACCCAACTAAAGTGGTCTTCATGGATGACCAAGGGAATGTACCCATATACCAAATCAAAAAATGGGTTAGGATTGGCTTCACCGTACATGATAGAGTATTCAGTAATATACACATCAATTATGTCGATATAAGGGCTATCCCACTATTGAAAATATTTATGCAAGATCAACATATCCCCTCACTTTGGGATATCATTAGCAGCAAATTGATTTTAGATATGAAATACACATTCATAAATGGAGCTCCATTCTATATGATGAGATATCTATTGGATGTTATTTGTGTAACTACACAATTAAGGCCAAACACATGGACTCATGTGTAAGATGAAGTTTTACCCCAAACATATTATGCCATTCCCATCCACCATTTTAGGCACCACATCAAGATAATTACAAAGGATTTATATCCCCTATCTACAAGTCAATCACAGAATGCAAAATACAAAGGGTGCTATCAAAAATTAGGAAAGCACTAAGAGACATAGGTAGCTTTTGGCTCTACCCTAATTTTACAATCATATGAGTAGAAGGGGTAATGGTATATCCCCTTATGATAACAAGGTATGTTCCAATGAAGTTAGTAGAAGAGGAGATATTCTACCAACTAATACATGGAGTTGATGGAATATTCAAGAGGAAGAAAAATAAACCCTCCTACAAGGATCCTTATCAACTAGGGAAAGCCAAAGTAAAGCAATAAAAAGATGTAATAGTGGTAGTGAGGCATAGAGACACATACCTATTACCTAAGTATGACTTTAGGATGTGGGATCCAAACCAAGTCATTTCCAAACACCTCATCTAGTTAAAAAGGGATGTAACTATGAAATATAAGCATTAGGAGGAGGTGCATAATTAATATACCTTGATGAAATGAATGAAGAGGTAGTCCTAAGAAATGATGGAAGGAAGAATATACCACTTCAAATGAGGTTCAATCAAAAAAGGAGGAAAGAATACATAGTGAAGCCTTAGCTCCCACCAACTCATAGAAGCATGTTCAATTAAGATTATGAGGAGAAGGAAGAAGAGAAGGAAGAAGATAATGTTCCTCTTATCAGAAATATACCTTATAGGACCCTAATTTAGGATACTCTAATTAGATAGGACATACCTCCTAAATCCAAGCAAGGAGAATCAATCATCTAACCATGTCCTTTGTAATAGCCCATAATTATCCCCACATATATTATAAAAGTTACCACATAGATCTCAAATCAACTAGGTCCCAATGTCATTGATCTTAAGGAAGTGTACCAAAGAATTGAGATTTTTATGTAAGGACTACATGCTCTAACTATGAGGACTATTGAAAATGTTTAAATAAGGAAGAGGTCTCCAAAACCACAATGAGAGGAGTAGTGTATCCTTCATTAACTTTTCAAACTCCCAATGTGAGTATTATACCCTTGCCTTCCTTCCAATTTATTAGAACATTCATAACTACTCCTACTTTTATTGCTATTCATACTCCCATGTTCACATCCCCCACCACTACTTCCTTTAGGGGAACCATTACCTAATTCATCTCCCATGCCACTTCAAACATTCCACCTCCATTAGGCTCCCAAATTACTAGTATTATCTAAGCTATGGGGTTAACCCTTTCTCAAGCTACCACTACTAGTGCATCACTCACCCGTGGTTCCCTTGCAACCATCAAACCAATTAAACCCATTCCAAAATCATTCATCTAGTAGAAGCCACTTCACCTCATAACAACACCCAAAATGATTGGGCCTTAAACACTATCTTCATATATACTCAATATGGTCCCTACCAAGTCCTTGTTTGATCCACTTGGTCAATTATACCCAGTCAATTTATATATCCTAGCTATAGCCCTAGCTTCTTCCTCTTCCCAAGTACTCCCATTGAAACTACCTCCTATTCATCCAATAACTACATACACCCCAAATTGGGTAAGGGAAACAATGTAGACAATAAATAAAGGGAGGTATAAAATGAGATAAGCTACAACCTAAGTTGGCATGAGATTTTATATTGACACTAGCACCATGAAAAGGGTGGTCAGAAGATAAGTAGAACAACCCTAGTCAAGCTTGACTATGATATATGAAATTGAAGAGCCACTATTCACTTTGACTAAGAAGAGGAAAGATGACCCTAAAGAGGTACAAGAGTATTTATAGGATCCTATATCCTCAATGTAAGCACAAGCAAAATCAATTGTTGCTTTAATAAATGGGATACAATAGGAACTGAAGAGGCTAAAATAAGAAACACTACCCACTATGCCATAGGTCACTTTGATCTTAATTATCAATTATATGATCAGTGCCTTTAACTTGTACAAAGTTATGAATAAATGGTATGAGGACAAGATAAATCAAGCCAAAGGGGTCATTAAACTTGACCAAAGTATTTCCCTCTATGACACCAAGTTATCAAACTTGGTGAGAGTGGCAAGAAGTAATAAGTTTCCTGACTTGAAAGTTTTTCCTCTTGAAGACATTGTCCCCAATCAAACCATCCTGATAAATAGGAGGATAATTTTGAATACATGGTTAGATCAACTCAAGGATGCAAATACATCCTTTGAGAAAATTGAATTTAAGATAGCCCACTTACTAAAGGATGCCATGATCACTAGAGTGACCAAGCTTGAAGGATCCTTCATAGATTATCAAGAGTTTAGTGCATAGATGAAGGTATTCATTATACAATTCTAAAAATATGTGACTAGTGCCAAGATGGTCATTGAGGTGATAGACATTATGGCATTTTCTAACCAGATGTTAAAAAAGGTAGAGGCAATTCAAAAGGCACTCAGGCCAATACTCACAGAGCACAACAAGCTAATCTAAGACATGCCTAATTTATTTAGGCCCATGATCATAGATTTTTCTCAGATAGATAAAGACTACTAGGCTTGTGATAAATCATGTACTAAGGAGGAGGCTAAAAATAAGCAAAAGTAAAAGCTAAAATAATAGCAAGTAAGAAAATAGCTACCTCTGAGCCCTTAGGAATATTTAGTTATCTTATAATTTTGAATTAAGAATATTCTTTTGAAATGTAAACATTCCATCCACTTGGATATATTTGGGAACCACTTGTGGGTCCACTTGAACTTGTCTTAGGAATTTTAAATCCTATAAATAGGGGTCTTCCTCTGATTTATAAATCAAAAAACATTTGTTGAAAAAATTAATACAAAGAGCTAAAGAATTCGAGAGTCTATCTGTAGTATTCTTTTGTGTGGTTTTGTGACTTATAAATTATCACATTTTAAGATTTCTGATAGTCTCCTTTTTGTAAGCTAATTTAGAAAATTCATTTCATTTATGCATCTATTATTTTGAGCTTAATGTTGGGCTAAATTTTTTGATAATGTGCATGCTTTATTTCCTTCTTATTTTCTACTAGATGTGCTTATGCAATTTACTATTAGTGATTTATCTTTATGAAACGTATGTTGTTAGACATATGCATTTCCATTCCCTTGAATCTTCAACTACATTTATTTAACTTTGAGATTTATGCTAGGGTTGGTAGATTCTAATTTATGTGTTCTATTTTTGAAGCTAGTAAAATTGGCATCTTTAGTCATCTCAAACACAATCTCTTTTCTTCCCTACCCTACTCACTCTTAGATCCATCCATGAATCACCTTAGGTTAGATCATGTTGTAAATATCCTATATTCATTTGTACTTTGGGCATC
The DNA here is from genome assembly GCA_037957365.1 of Torreya grandis. Taxonomy (NCBI): domain Eukaryota; kingdom Viridiplantae; phylum Streptophyta; class Pinopsida; order Cupressales; family Taxaceae; genus Torreya; species Torreya grandis. The sequence continues at coordinate 298,347 of JARHVA010004522.1, forward strand.
AATTAGAAAATATTAAGACAATTCACAAATATTATCAAGAAAATTGTCACAACATTAACATCTTTTGTCCCTACAATAAGGTTTTCTTGTAAACTTTCAAAGTGGTGGTCACATCTCTACTATTTGTATTATTCCCAGCAATAGTTGTATAAATAACACAAGCCCTAAGTCATTCCAAGACTTTAAATTGAGTTTATTACTTCCCCTTATTCCCTAGTGACATAGGGATCATAATACATGCATCAACACCTCTTTAATGCTTGTAAAAGATCAAATAAAGAGAATTGATTGAGTATGGTACATAAACCTTTAATGAGTCAAATGTTACTAAAAATAGACTTTTAGTATCATAAAGACACTCTTTAAAGATTATTTAAGACATGAAATACTATTGTAACTATCATGTGGAATAAGTCATGATCTTTTGACTTCTTCAAGGACTTATACACCAATCTCCCTCTTCTTCTCTCAGTGTACTTCTATTTATAGAGTTTGGAAGGTCTATTTTGAAATCCCTCATTTGGGCATGACGAAACACTACATAGATTTACACTTTTTAACCTCTTAATTTAACAAAAATGACTAATTTTAGACTCTTTGATACATGATTAGTGTGTTCTATTAGTTTAACCTACACATGTGGTAGTTTTCTCCCTTGGTAATTCTTAATCTCACCTAGTTACTTGTATATGATCTTATGCAGGTCACATATAGTGTTTGAATGTTAAGTGGTTGAGTTTGGAGTGGATATTTGATTGGTTAGTACCTTAATATAGTCATTTCATCATTACCCTCACATTTTGAGAACTTAGTGAATCACTTTTGCATAAGAGTCCTTGGAGTTAAAAGTTTTAATCACTTGCATTGCTTACTAGTGTTTGTTAAAGTCCCAACTGAGTGGATGAATTATTGTATTATTATATTACCACCCATTATAATATATTTTTTTTCTAAACTTTATATCCCTTTTCAACTCAATAGTAATAGGTCTTAACAAACTAAGCCAAACAGATGCACCAAGGGAGCTATCCCCATAATCTAAAGGTTTGGTCTAACTATAGGTAGCCCATAACTTTTAGGCCAATCCCATGTTAGTCCAAGTTTGAAGTAGAATTAAACACTCTCCTTCATATGATGCAACTTAGGTTTTTAATAGTAACTAAAGATGTGCAACTATAATTGGAAATGTATATGTCTTCTCTATGGATACTCAAGAACTCTAGAATGTAAAATGGATCTGGGCCACTAAAAAATATTAGGTGGTTTTGGGCAACTTAGGAATGCCAACCACTATAAATGGAGTAAGGCATCAATATGGTGCGTAACTTAGAACATGGTGTCTAGTGTGTACAATATAAATAATGACACAAAGTTTGTCCTTCCATTTGATCAACCAATGCATAAATGAGCATATAAAAATAATGTGCCACACACATGCCCCCAAATAAGATATCTAAGTATATCAATTTTAGATTGAGTTATAATAATATGTATTTCAGCATCTGAATGTAAATTATAATGATTATGCCATGAATTATTCCCCTAATATGAGAAAGCTGGCATGAATCTAAGCTAAACTGAGCCAAAACTGGTAATCTATAACTGAACATGTGCAAAACTATATTATACATACTATAATTCTCAAGCCAATCTAGGATTTCTTAAGACTAAGTCTACTAGAAAATAGTGCCATATCTTGGATAGTAGCATTGGTGGTACTAGTGTCATAATTTGGGCACTCATGTCTAACTATTTTGATTTTCTTACAACTGAAACTAGTCTGTCTCTCACTATTTCCCATAATGTTTTCTTGAAACTAATTTTTTTATTATATGCCTATGTAATGAAAACTATAATCTAAGTGCATTCAAATAGCCTAATATTTATTACAAACCTTTATAAATTCTAACTCTTTTGAGGGGAGTTTTTAAACCTATGCAATAATTGTCCTTAAAATAAAAATATATACAATATGTGCTAGTTGAAAGGATATACGATGTCTACATAATAAATAAAAATAATGTGCATATATAACATCAAAATTTAATATAGTCTAAGCATAAGTTTGTAGTGTATGATGCATGTTAGATATAACATTGACAAGGCTATCAAGATAGAAATAACAATGTTTATGAATAATAAATCTGAGTAATAACTAAGTAACTACTTAAGGGGATGGGGATTGATGTCCATCATGACACCCAAGTAGGAAGGGGAGATTCATGATGTCCCTCATGGAATCAAAAACTAAAGTGTGTAACAAATAATATAAAATTTTCATGGCCATGACACATATGAAAAATCATACATACAACACACATGAGGCATGTAAAGTAGGTCAAGAGGCCACAATATAATGGAAATGGGTGCATGTCACTAAATATGAGAAATCAAGACATACAAAGACATGCTCAAATTTACACATATGCAAACAATAAACAAGTTAGATTAGAGGCACATGGAAGGACATGTTTATATGTTCACATACACAATCAAGAATGCATAAATAAAAACATGGGCACATGGCCAAAGCATACATACAATGAAAATAAGTACCATAAAGCCATAAATAAATTGTATATTCAAATGCCCTCGAATAAAATAAACATAGAATAAAAATCAAGTATAAACTAGGTAATTGATAAATGAAAGTATTCATGAATATGTGGTATAAATATATATAATAGCCAAGATGTACATAAGTTGAGTCTAGAGTAGTAGTAGTTGGTAATGAATTTGAGTAGGTGTAGTATGATCAATATAAAGATATGACAATGTTAAATCTATGATGTAGATCTTAGAAATATGTAACCAAGAAATCAAAATTGTGTGTAGGACACCCCCCCCCCCCCCAAATGGGTGAATATATGAAATGAGAAACCTATGTATTTGTGTATATACCCCAGTGGGTGGATAGTAAAAATTTTAGATCTGTGTAGAGGACCTGGGTCTTATAAGTATCTGTGAAAAATAAAAAATAACAAGTGATACATGTATGTATGATGAAAAATTGACTATACTAAGATAGCTAGCATGTGTAGTATCTAGAAAATATAATAAGTGTCAACATGGTAGTGCCTCTAATCTAAAATTTTGTATTATATAAGTAAATATATGAATGTTTTTCTATTTTAGCACTTATTGTTTTTTTATTTTTTGGATATAATATATGTACAAATAACATGATAAAATGAAACTATATATAAGGATCAAGAGTGAATGAAACTATGTAAAGGTATGGAGGAACATACTAACTAATTAGTCTCATGGGATACTCACTATCAATGTGTCTTGTGTAAAAAATAGGAATGGTAACTTCTTGTGTATTGTGATTTATATGATGTAGTTGAATTGAGTTGCAATGTAAATCTTAGTATTTTTCATTGTCATCATCATAATAATCATAATAACCTAGAATTCTAGTGTTGACTTCTATTGTATCTAGATGAGCATAGGGAATTACCTCATACTATGGAGTTGACCTTTATGAATTATGTTTTATAATATTAATTATGATTGTGACTTCTTAAAATGTGCTTATTTCAGTATTTTTCTATAAATCCTCTTTTGATAATGCTTGTTGGCATAACATGATTTATGATTTTCAACTTAAGTTCTTACTCTTTTTGTAACATTTCCTATGTATTTGTATATTTTACATTGATAAACTTTATCTATGAATGATTTACCTTAGGATGTTTAATAAATCCCAAGCCTTATTGACCAACATTATCAAATGCTAAAATAGGAGTAATGATGCCTTGGGCATGTTTACCCAACCCTTGACATTGATAATCAAAATATTGTAGATAATTTTGACCAAGCCCATACTAATTTGAAAGTGGGACCTCAATTTGTAGAGGTATATTTATATATTTTACTTGCTTTACCTATGCTATTGTACTATTTCTTGCTTTGATTTTTCTTTGTGAACCTTTTTTTATTCTAAGTTATGATTTAGGAGCCACTTTTGTATTATTTCCAAATTTGGCCCTATTTTAATATATTCTTATATCATTGTGGATTGATTGATTGATTTATTTTGTAGAGTTTACTCATTAGTAATGATGTGTTTTATATGCTTTTCAATGCTAAACATGAATCTATGTGATGACCATGCATTCTATTATATGCATGATGACATCTAGATCTCTTCACTGGATGTAAAGGAGGTAGGTTGATCAACTTAGATGTAATCACTTTCCTTAAAATCTCACTTTTTTTAAACTAAAAGGGGTAAAAAATTTATTCAAAAGAAATGGCAAACAAGAATATTACAAAGCCTTTTCCTAGTCCACCAGAAGACCCAGCTTCTAAGAAAAATCCAAAGGCAACAACCTATGATCTAGAATCTTCCACTGAGGCCCCTGCTCAAAGGCCCATTTAGCCAGGTAGTCTACAACCCCATTCCGTTCCCAAGGGATATGTTTGAAAACCATAGATTCCAAAGAAGTACTTAACTAGAGAGCCTATTGTGCAACCACTGCCAATTGGCAGTCAACACTATCAAAATTATGATTAATTAACAAATTAATCACTACCTGAGAGTCTGACTCAAAAATAACTCTATGCCAGCCCTATTGGCAACATTGTTGCATCGCTTAGAAGATGTCCATTGCTTCCATGAGATTATTAGAGTACCATCCCTTATACACAAAAAAATAAATTGGACATTTCCTGAGCTGTCATGCCCCATGCCTCCTATGCTAGCTTCCCCTGGGTTTCCTCTCGAGGAGCCATCGGTGTTGACTTTGATTGTTCCAACCAATGGGGGAGTCCAACGTCCTATCCTATCCACTGGTCTTAATAGCTACCTGGTTATTTTCACTGCACGTGGGAGGCATGATATAGGGGGTGGCCAAAGGCACACCAACAATGCTGGAATAAATCCCAGTGTCATCCAGCCCCAAGTCATTAGTTCTACATCCTTTTGCTAAGAGAGTCTCTTGCAATGAACTTTGGATTCTCTGCCAGAGGGTGCTAAGCTCTAGCTGAGTCCCCCATAAAATTTGCCTATTCCTTTCTATCCGGATGTTCCACAAAATAAAAGAAGGGCCAGCCAGCTAAGCTATCTGTAGAATTAATGCTTTAGATGGAGGATGACCCAGCCGACTCCAGAAGTCTGAGAGTGAGGATGCATGCCAGCAGGGGCAGCCCCATGCACTCCACCATAGGTGCCAAACTTGTTTAGCAAAAGGACAGTGAATGAAGAGATGCAGCCTAGTTTCCTCATTACTACAGCATAAAACACATCTGGACGGTCCCTAAAAGCCATGCTTACATAGGTTGTCCTAGGTAAGACATCTATTGTATAATAACATCCACAAAAAGAAATTACATTTGGGCCATATAAAATAGTTCCATATTCTCTTTCCCTACAAGAAGTTTGCTTCTCCAAATAATTGCTTAGTCAGGGCAAGATATCTAGCAAAAACTAAATAACTCCCAGTAGGATCACCTCCCCAAGTAAGAACATCATGTCCTTATAAGGAGCTATAACTTCTTAAAGCTAAGATCTGAGAAAATTCCAATCGCTCCTCCCAAGAGCCGCTCAGCGGCCAATCCAAAGAATTATTCCATCTATAACCAGTAGTCGTGCCCAGATTATACTCCTTATAGTGAGCCATAGTAGTCCAGCCAACAGCTTGGAGGGCATCACACAAAGATTGCAAATTTGGATGGGAATAAAAGAGGGGGGGCAATCCATCCCATGAGTCTTCTCAGAAGAGGGCCTTTCTTTTGCTATTGCAAATCTAGAAGAAGCTATGCTTTACCAGGTGAGCTCCCAATTTGAGACTATGCCATATCATGGAGCCTCCTCTCTCAAGAGGTAGCCTGGAGATGTCTGAGGGTTCCACCCCTATAAAATACTTAAATGCAAAGATGTGTGCCCAGAGTTGGGACTAATTGGAGCACCATATCCAATAAAGTTTAGCAGTAAGAGCTTGGCTAGCCATGATAGCTGAATGCAATCCAAGTCCCCCATCCTTCTTTAGCTGACAGATAGTGACCCAGTTAATCAGACTCCATTTGGTGTTTTGTAAGTTTCCACTCTAAAGGAATTGGTGAGAGAGGGCATTGAACTCTTTAAGGAAGTACATAGGTGCAGCCTACACCATGCACCGGTAAATTAGAAGGGCTTGGATTACCGATTACAGGAGTGTAACCCTTCCTACAGTAGAGAGCCATCTGTGTGTCTAGTGATTAACCTTTTGCCTGAGTCTATCTAACACATTCTACCAAAATAGTCTTGGTTGCCTTCCAACCACGATAGGAATCCCCAAGTAAGTTACCAAAAGATCCTAAATTTGAAATCTCAAGATAGCAATCCTTCGCTGTATAGGCACAAGTGTGTTGAAGAAGAAGATAGAGGATTTGTGGTCATTAATTTTCTATCCAATCACATCAAGATATATGTTAAGGGTGCCTCGAAAGGCTCTTACCTCCCTAATGCATGCTCTCCCTGCCAGGATAGTATCATCCACAAACTAGAGGTGAGATGTGATTATTCCATTCCCCCATTCCCATCCCTACACAATGTTCTAAGATACCTCAAACCTGATAAGCCCTCCAAGCCCCTCAACCATTATAATAAATAAATAAGGAGAGAACGAATCTCCTTGGAGGAGGCCTCTTAAAGAACCAAAGAGCTCAATGGGTTATCTGTTGATAAGGACCAAATAAGAGGGTGTGGTAACATAGCTTAACACCCATTAGACCCATACCAGATTAAAACCAAAGGCCAGCATAACTTTTTGTAAGAATCTCCAGCTAGCTCTATCATAGGCCTTAGCTAAGTCAAGCTTGATAAACATGGCTCATTCTTGAGAGGTACTCATGGAGTGAATAGCTTCTGAGGCAATAGCCACCTCATCCAGAATTTGTTTGCCAACAACAAAGCCCCCTTGTTCCTCTGAAATAATCAAAGGGAGGCATCCTTTTAGATGCTTTGTGATAAGCTTGGTGATGATTCTGTATACCACATTGTAAAGCACAATGGGCCTAAAATGGTCTAACTGATTTGCCTGATCTCTCTTCAAAATTAGGACAAGGAAGGTTGCATTCAAAGCCTTAAGCATTTCTTTGTTGGAAAAGGATTCCTACACCACATCAAAGAGGTCTTGTTTGATAATATCCCAGAAATCCTAAAAGAATTCGACTGGGAAGCCATCAGGCCCTGGGGCTTTACCTCTTTTCATGCTAAAAACCACTCCTTCCACTTTAGCCCTACCAATAGGCCTCATAAGAGAGTCATTCATTCATGAAATCACCATAGAGGGGATGCAGGACAACATAGTATTTTCTGCCAACTCAAGCGAAGGTAGGCCATTAGAAAAAAGGCCAAAGTAAAATTGGATAAATTCTCTTGATATATCTTGAGAATTATTTAGTCTTGTCCCATCCAGGCAAACCAGAGAGGAAATAAAGTTCTTGTTTCTCCTTGCCTAAACTAACTTATGAAAAAATGTGGTGTTCTTGTCCCCCTCTTGGAGCTAGTCTATGCGTGCCTTCTACTTCTAGAAAATATCTTCGCAAAGCTCCCACTCTGCTAAAACATTAGTTGTTAGAGATTCAACCTGATGGAGTTCCTCAGAGAAGCCAAGGTCTCTAATCTGCCTGGTCACCACATCCAAGTGGTCTTGAGCCTTCTTCCTCATTGTGTGGATATTATCGAAACTATTTATATTCCAATATTTCAGCTTCCTCTTAACATACTGAAGTTTTTTGGCAAAGGTAAACATAGCAGTGCCATAGTTGGGTCCTCCCTGTATCCACCACTGCACCATCAAGTCATGAAGGGAGGTCTCATGTAGCCACATAAGCTGGAACTTAAAAGGAGGCTTCTTTGGTCCTGGGATGTGGCTAGTAGAGAGCTTAATTGGCCAGTGATCAGATCCTCTCCAATCAAGAATGTTTGAAGCCAAGGAAGTGGAGCTAGATTGCTAGAAAGAAGAAACAAGGAATCTATCAAGGTGTTTTGAGATACCAGCATCACCAATCTGATTGTTGCTCCAAGTGAAGATCCCATTGAGTGGTTTGACATCCGAGAGGTGCAAGAGGTCAATATTTTGTCTAAGGATCTCTGAAGAGGGCCCCAACCGGGCCAACCCTCCTCTCTTTTCCTCTAGGTTGAGAATTGCATTAAAATCCCTAGTCAAAATCCAAGGCAAAAAGGGGTAGCAGATCCTAACATATCAGATATGGTTCCAAAGTTTTAGCTATCTAAGAAGATCCATAGATGAATAAACATTGGTAACAAGAATGAGCTCCCTAGCTTCCATAGAGGAAGTCATCATTGAAAGGGCTAAACTGCTAGATAGCCAGTGAAGAGGCATGATTTTCTTAGGATTCCAACACATGGCTAACCCATCGGAGTACCCCAAGGCACCCACACATTGGTTGTGACTAGAAAGCCATACATTCAGCCTACAAGAAAACCATGAATCCACTAAAAGTTTAGTCTCCTAGATATAAAAGATATCTAGAGAATGTTTAATCACCAATTTATGCATAGCCTTTTGTCTGGGGATGCTATTCAATCCCCTTACATTCCATGATAAGACAATCATTGAGTGAAGTTGGGGAAATGCTCATTCAGGGGCTTAATAAACCTTGACTCTACCAATAAATCTCCTATGAGCTTAATTTTGTCTTGATCCTTCTTTCAGCCAGCTCATGTAGGAGTGGGAATCAAAGCTTTCTTAAAGGATCTTTGCATGAGACCAAGGGCTCAAGATGATCCTTTTTCTTTCCTAGATGCTTCCACCTCCTTAGCCAAGTCCACCCATCGAACCTCCTTATCACCTCGGGCTGGAGTATCTGTAAGGGCCTCATCTTGTGGTCCATGAAAGATCTCCTAGGTCGGTTGAGGCTCCATATCTTGTGAGCCATCCCTAAAGGCAATTCACTCAGACACCTCTATATTCTCTCCTTGAAAAATTTCTGGGATGCCATCCTCAATAGTCATGCTATCCAAAACTTCAAAATGGTTAAAGCCAACCTCCACTTGCCTGTCAAAATGTGGTCTTTTCTACCCATGACTCCTCACACAGCGTTAGGCTAGAATGAATCCATCCTTGTCATGACCCCTATACCCTTTTGTACCTTGCTCTACACCTATGGAGTTAATATGATTTTTCCCTTTTATAGCACTATCTGGATAAGTCTTAGTCATTTCATTATTGACCAACTGGCCCTTTCCTCTGTCACCATTGGCCACTTGGGGCCCAAATGACTCCTCAGGTGAATTAATATCTCTGAAAGCCTAAGGGCACTACCAGTGCAAGTGCCCATACACATAGCATATGCGATAGGGAAAGGGAATAGCCTCGTAATCTCTTTGTTGAAACTAAGAAGAGGTTCCCATACAAATTTCCAAAGAATCTAGTAGAGGATTATTCAAATTAATATCAATGCAAATACAGGCATAAAAAATTACCTTTTTGTCTAGAATTTGGTGTGTTATGGCTATCAGTGTTCTAAGCATAGCGGCTATCTAGTGAAGGATATCCTCTCACCAAAATTCCAAGGAAAGTCTTGGCAAATGGACCCAAACAGGGACGCAGGTTGGAAGATCTTCCATAGATTTAAACCCTACATGCTAGGCTTTGAGGAACAGACCATTGTGATTGTAGAAGTAAGGGCCTCCTTCAAAAATCCTATTTCAGTCAAAAATAGAGGAAAAATTCACCATAAAATAACTATTTCCAGCCAACATAATATCAAAGTCCCCCTCAATCTACCATGACCAACGAATCCAAGCTTCCAAGGCCAATATCGAAATATGGATACCCAGGAATTTACAAATTAGAGTATGGGAAGACAGGTATTCCACCTCTTCTTTCACTACCTCTAAGGAAATAACTAGGACAGGCCTTTCTTGACTTTGCTGCAAACAACCATTAATCTTCCTAAACTTTGAGTTCTCACTAACATACATCGATTCGGCTTCCTTCACTCGCCCCCCAGGCAAAGGCTGATCCTCCCTGGGGGCTTCCATCCGGCCGTCTAGTCGCAGGCCATCGCTCAAAGCCATTAATCACTCCCACCCTTAAAATCTCACTTGAACTTTTATTTGATCTTTGAATTATTTTTGAATAACTAGTTGTAGATGTACTTTTTTATGATTTCTTGTTTTGATATGTAACATTGCTTTCCACAAATTGAGTATGTGAAAATGCATATACATGATTTACACTAGTGCGCCCTAGAGGATTTTATATTATAAACTAAATTTCCAATATTTTAATATTTTTGTGTAACAGTTAATTATAATTTTGTAAATTTTTAATTAGCTTGCTCATACTAATAGTTTGATCATATAGAGTCTCACAAGTGTAAACCCTAGTCGCTTCTAATTGAACATGTAAACACACACCTTGTAGATAATATATGGGAAGGGAAGACTTTAAAGGATGGATATGTTGAGTATAGACATTTGAAATAAATAGTATAGGTTGCCTCACCTCATGGAGGAGTGATAACATGTACCTGGTTAGATGGAAAGTACCTATCACCCTCTTAGAGATGAGGAGGAAAAGAATATTATTTATCCATGAAATTTGGCAATGCAACTTGGAAGAGGGATGTTAAGGTAGAATATATCAGGTCTAAAAACCCTAACATAGCCATTAAAAATAGAAAAACATGATAGAAACCATAATATCATCTAGGGAAAGGGTTTAAGTAGTATTTGAAGTAAGTCAAGTTCACCAAATGATTTAACTTTTTAGGGTTATGGAGTTTAAGCCATGGGTTGTTAAAGGGTATGAGTATAGTAAATTAGGGTATAAATATGTAATAAATATATCAAATAATTTTATATCATAATATAATTATTTTTACCTTTATAAAAATTACAATAATTTATGTAAATAAGTACTTAGATGGAAATTGACTAAGATGGAAGATCTAGAGGCTACAAAATAAGACATGAGCTAATCTAAGTGTTACAGATAGGATCCAAGTGTCATAAACCTTCCTAAATAGTAACTCCATAATTAGATAGTATCACTAATGGAGCTAGTGTCCTCTGCAAAAAACTATTCTAAGCTATTAGGTGCACCTATGTTTGAGTCTACCAAACCTATTCATGTGGGCATGAGTTCTAATTCTATGTAGGTGACTTGTTTTGATTGATTTTATTTAAAAACCTAAACCTTCATGTTGCTAGTTAATATGGTTGGCACAAGTATCAAAGTGTGATTATAATGAGGTAGGTTATATATCCTCAACATCATGTTGTGATGAAATTTTCCTATATAAAAATACTCTACGGAGGGATCAAGCCTAAGTGTTGGTGCAAGTAAAAATAAAGCTAGTATGAATTCTAGTTTGAGTGATTTGAGTGTTCTTAACACTATAAATATGATTATTCTAAGTTTAGGAATGATATATATGGTTATATGTAGAATTAGGGTAACATAAGGATTAATAACCTTTATTGTGCACAACTTTATCTGAGTTTATTTTGTGCAATTCGCATCTAATTTCCATCTAGTGAATAATGGGATAAAATTCATGTATATATATTATTATAGTATGTGTGCATGTCTTGAAATAGGTATATCTTGATCCTAGGTGGTTTTTTATTTGAAAATATATTTGTTGTTAACAAAAGGAATGAAAATTATAATAACACCCAAATTGGGACACTAACGCCATTGGATCTACTATCCTAATTATGGAACTAGTGTCATAATGGCATAACCTAAGGCACTATGATCCAGGATGATGAATTGAAGGTCTAAGACTAATTAGGGATGTTTAGAGATGTGTGTATCCTGCATGAAGGTTGGATAACTATCTCAGTAGGCCCTAAAATAGGTCTAGGTCTAAGCTAGGGTTGGGTGGTCTCAATTAACACTATTATCACTCAAGTGTCATTTTTAGATGATTGCACTATTACTAATTTATATATTGAATATGAAAATAACCTAAAAGTTATTGGTTTTAAATAATGAGCTTATACAAGTTTAACATTTGAAAATGCATAAATATTAAAATTTATTCATAATCTTGGAAATGATTTGGTTACTTTGAAGTGATAGTTGAATGATAAACCATCATCATCAGGGAAAACTCCCAATCCTAAAAAAAGATAAAACTAAAGAAAAGGTTCATTATTGTCATTTTTAAAAATAGACCATGAACATAATACTTATATAGATGTTAATAACTTTAAGTTTTATACAAAGAAAGGATAATAATTATATTGACTTGGATGACAATGTAAAAATGTGTGGTCCTAAAGAGTCTTCAGATGAAATCAAAATTGCTAATGTTTATGTTGTTCAAACAAAACAATGAAATTATAATTATATCCTTAAATATAGTTTAAATATAAATAATAATCAAATATCTACTTCGAAATCTTCCTTTCAAGATAAATTAAAAGCCATCATGCATTATAATAATGTTGTAGATACTTTTGCTAATAATTATCAGCAAGTTAATCCTTATCAACCTCCTTATAATCCCAAAAAATATACTCATATTTATCATCTTGATGTTGGGTATTATAACATTATTGATTATTTTACAACTATTAAAATAGGTTTTTATTTGCTTCAAGCTACTAGTTTACCTAGACAACTTTGAAAATATCAATGATGCTATTAAAAATACAAATCTAAAGAACGTAGTAGTTTTGCATGAAGAAAATAATAATAATGAGTATAATTCTATTTTTTATTAATACAATGATCCTCCTACTAATTATAGTGTTCCATTTTATGTTTCCAGGAAAATTACTGACAAGATTATCCATAATTATATTCTTGACACAAGAGCTTCTAAGAACATAATGCCTAAGTTTGTTGATGATAAAATAGGAATATCTTATGAAACCAATAATAAAAAAAACTTATTTTTTTTTATACTCAATAAACCAAAAGATGTGGTAAGCTATATGATATTTTTATTAAGATATCTCAAGAGGAAATAACGAGGTGAATTTCTAATGTGTAAGTTTTATATATCCCTACTAAATATGATATGTTATTAGGTAGAGATTGGTTTAAATCAACTATCTATAGGTCTTTATTGGTAATGAAATTGAATTTATGTATAGAGAGGATTGAAACATTAATATTATTGAATTAATACTAACTAATGTTTCATATGTTGAAACTAGAATTGTTACTTATGAGTTGGTATCTTTAGATGAGCCTGATCAACAAAAAATAAGAACTATTTATCAAGAAACCATCTAGTCTTATACTTTTATGGATCTTGTTCATAACTTGGGATTGGTGTGGGAATTGTCTTAATTTATCCCATAGGTAATTTTTTAGGTACAATTACACTAATAACATATTTGAATTTGAGGATTTGTGTTTAGGTCTTGAAAAGGCAAGAAAATTGAATACCAAACATTTATAATTTTTTTGAGATTCTGAGTTAGCCATTAGACATGTTAGAAAAAATTATAAAACTAATTAGACTGATCTCCATATATATACTCAGAAGGTTTGGTTATTAACTATCGGCTTTGAATATTTAATATCACACACATTATTAGAGAGTTCAATTATCATGTTGATAATCTTTCTATTTTTTATTCATATCCTACATTAAGTAACAATATTGAATTAAATTTGGATTACTCTTTTTTTAGAATTTTTCAGACCTAATGTTCCCAATCTTAATGATAATTGGCCTATATTTGAATGTGATGATCATATTGATGTGTTTTTAAATGGTGATTATTTTTATCATGATGGCTACGTTCTCAACCGTGGTGATTATTTATAGTTAAGCACTAGTAAGCTACACATTGGCTTAGTCAACCTAGAATCAATGTTTACACCACATGATCAAACTAAGATATTACAAACTAAAGAACCTTATAGGAGTATATTAGGTGAGATTTCTACCATTAATCTTGGTATTGAAGAGGATCTTAAGTTTGTATATTTGGGAATTTATGTACTTCTAAGGACAAATTTTATTTTTTTAAGTTGTTCAAGTAATTCATAGATATATTAAATTGGTATTAAAAATATATAAGCTTATGATATTATGATTATAAAATAATACATATCTATTGAGTTTGGTATAAAACTTGTTAGGTAGAAAGTATGAAGAATCAACCCCTTATTAGAGGACATCATCAATAAGAAGTTGGATAAGATGTTAGATGGTGGTATCATTCACATGTAAAATATTTATATTAGATAGATAATTTAATTATTATTAGGATTAAAAATTATTGTATCCATCTTTGTTTATATTTTAGATATTTAATCATGCTAGTGTTATAGGCAACTTTCATTTATGAAGTATAGATCCGATCTTGAATTGAGTTCTAGTTTTTGAAATGATTTCACTTATTGATGGATTTTCTAACTATAATCAATATTTTTTTAATACAAAATATAGACACATGACTAATTTTATCACATTAAAAAGAATGTTTAATTTTAATAGAATTCCTTTCAGTTTAATGAATGCATGTGTCATTTTCCAAAGAGATATATGTATAGCTTTTGATGATCTGATTAGAATCATCATTCAAGAATACTAAGATTATTTTATTGTTCATCCCAAGAAGATAAATAAACATACTGATCATTTACATGAAATATTTTTTATATCTATACAATATGGTATTCATATAAATATAAAGAAATTAGTTTTCAGAGTTACAAATAGTAAAGTATTAGTTCATATCATATTAAAATATGCAATTTCAATTGATCTAGAGTGCATCAAATCTATTTAAGATCTATAACATCCTAAACACCAATCTTGTCTTAGATATTTTTTTGGTAAAATTAATTGTGTGTGAGTTCATTTATGATTTCAATGACATTTCTAATCCCTTATAGATTTTGTTTATGAAAAATCAAGCTTATATATGAGATGCAAGTTCATAATAAAAATTTAATTAGATAAAATATCCATTGTGAGTGATCTTGTACTTGATAAATGTGATTCAAATAAATCATTCATCTTTTACATTAATATAAATAAAAAATACATAGGTGTTATTATGACTCACCATGATCATGATCAGGAAGAAGCCATTTTGGATACATGAGTCATGTTTTAAAAGATGTTGAAGTTAGGTACCCTTTGATTGATTTTTTTCTTTCATTAATATCATCTTTAAATAAATTTAGGTATCTTTTAATGGGAAACAAAGTTTTCATTTGTTCTAATCTAGTTTTTTGTCTTATCTATTGAACCAACCAACTAGTCAAGATAGATTAATAAAGTGGATTTTCAAAATTTAAGAATTTTATCATGAATTTTAAACTTCAAAATTTATTAAAGGAAAGGAGTTAGATAAAACATTAGTTTCAAATGTGACCTCTAGGATAAATATTTTAATTATTTCAGTAGATGATAGTCTTAATGCCAAATCTCATTTCTAAACCATGAAGGTTGTTTATATTTTAAAATAGGACTCAAGATGCATGATTGAGATTGTTTGTTTTCATATGATGATGGGTATTATGACCTAGTTTACTTTCTCCAAAACCAATCTTGTTCTCATTCATCAGATAAATTTCAAAGAACACTTAGGTTACAAACCTTAAAATTTGTGTTATTAGTTTTTTTTCTTTTCTATAGGAATAGATATGGAGTGCTTATATGTTATTTAATACATGAAATAACTCAAAAGGTTCTTAGGAGTTGTGATGAAGTAAATTTTGGTAGACATTATTCAACAAAAACTATTGCATATAAAATCCCATGTGCATGATATTATTGGCCTACCTTATTTCAAGATGCCTATATATTAGTAAGGTTATGTATGTCATGTTAGATTGTGACTAGTAGGGATAAACTACCAAACATGCCTTTAAATTATATTATACATAATAAACCTTTCATTAAATGGGGTATTGACTTTATTTCATACATCTATCCTCCATCTTCAACTAGTCATCGATACATTTTAACTATTAATAACTACTTTACTAAATGGCCCAAACAATAGCATTAATAAATCATGTTAATTATAAAGTTATTTTATTTTCTGAAAATAATTTTTTTTCAAGATTTGGCATTTCTTATGATATTATATATGATAATAGTTATGAATTCATTTCAAATTAATGTTTAGAGTTCTTATTATGTTATTCAATCATTTCTAGTCATTATTCAAAGTATTATACTCAAGATAACTGACATCCTGAATCTACTAATAAAGTTTTGATTTATATTATGAAAATAATAGTTTTAAAAACAAAATGAATTGGCACATTAAATTTTTTTAATCTTTATGGGTTAATTGTACAATGGTAAAATTTGTAACATGTTATTCCATGCTTATGTTATCTTATGGCTTGAAGCCACTTTTCAAATCAAATTTAAAATCAATTCAGTTAAGACTACCCTTCAATATCTCACTAAAGATACTAGTGTTGTAGAATAAATATTAAAAGACCTCTTAAATTTTGATTAAATAAAGTAAAAACTCTGGAAAAAATAGAAAGAGCTAAAGAAAAACTTTAAAAAATTTGATAAGAAAGATTTTTGAAACACTTTTAAGGTTGGTGATTTAGTGTTATATTGGGACAAATCCCTTGAATAACCAAGGAAACATCATAAATTTAACTCATTATGGTTGTAACATAAAAAATAACTATTGTTCTTGGTCAAAATGCATTCCACTTACATGATCTTGATGTAAATTGGTTGTGTCATTCAGTCAATGGTCATCATCTAAAGCTTTTATTTAATTAATTAATTAACTATTTATTTATTTATTTATAATTATTTTATTTCTTGTTTTCCTCTATTTGTTTCATTTTTATAATGTTTCCTATTATTTTTTGGTTGTGTCTAGCTCTCATTTTAGTAATATGCAAAGTATTCATTATCCTAGAGAAGAAGGCAAGACATTTCTGACATATAATTATAAGTATGACTTATTAAAATTTTAAATATTATGTTAATTCTCTTATACTAAAGTAAGTATTAAAATATTGTTGTTATAATAATTACTTATTTTCAAAATCAATGTTTTAAGCTAATGCAGTGATTTTCATAAAACCTAAACTTACCCATTTAAATATTTCTATTTTTATGATAGAATATATAAATAATCCATCCCTTAAATTTTAAAATATTTTAAATATGTTCATGTATAACTAACTAGGAAATGATTGAACTAGATTTCACCTTTCAACTCTGAAATTTGTATTATGATTAATATTAATTTTCATTTATGAAATTGGCTAATAAGGTCACCAATGTTAAGGTTAATTTTAGTACCCATCTTTTTAAATTTGAAATATTTCAATCCTAACATATGATGTCTTATTTCATGAATTATAAAAATGCATTGGTGTTGGCCAACTTGTTTACATACATATGATAATTAATTTTCATGAATGTGATTAGATGTGATATATCATTGTGTTGTTTCATTTTAAGCATTCATAATGTCATTTAAGTGAATCAAATGTTATATAACATTATCAATAAATTTAACATAAAATTGTACTCTAAATTGTAACAAGTTTTCCCTTGACATCTAAGAACAGTAAATAAATTTTAAGTAATATGAATTTGTAATGATCACATAATTTGATAATGATAGTGCTAAAAAATTTGTTCATCAGTTTTGCATGACCATTGTTTCTTTGATGTTCTATGACATGTTGACTTCATTTTAGATTTATAAATGATTAGTTTCTATAATTATTTGATACATACCTTAAGTTAATTATAAATTCTATCATTAATATAACCATTACTTCCTTAGATATGAAGGATTTCAATGATTGATAATCTCTATTTTGATAAACTCTTGTTAGTTTTTGACTACCAAAATTTATGGTTGAATTTATTTTAATACTCGGATTGGTTCAACATGAATGCATAATTGAGAATAAAAAATTTCAACATGCTTAGGAAGATCTTAATAATATAAAGGTTCTTCTAATTTTGATTTTAGTATTGTCTAAGTCATATTGTTGTTCACTATTAAGTGCCATATTATTGAAAAAGGAGTCAAATGGCTAAGTAAATTCACATTTTTAAGTGGATTATGTTTTTATGGTGTATCTATAGTGCATTTATTAATATAACATTATGTTATATTATAATTTTAAATCTTAAAATAGATAGTTGTTATCAACCCAGATAACACCCTACTTGAAGTCTAACAGATTTGGCTCTAAAAATCCTTCACACCTAGACTAACATTGGAATGATTTGAGGTGTGGCACACTTGAACTCAAACTAGACCTCTAGATTTTTATGAGTCCAGCTCCTTTGATGCATCACTTTGAAATTTTTACTAAACTATTGATTGTTGGGATGAAAAGGGTTAAGAGAGACACTAAAAGGGAAATCCTACTTTTTTGTTAGTGATACATATGTATTTTTGGTTCATCCACTCTATTTGAACCCCTAAAACACTGATAAGTAAATACCAAATATACAACTCCAAAATACTCCTATGTATTAGTATTTCATGTAGAGATTTTATTAGTTAGTTAGATCCTGAGGGAAATTATGGAATAGGATTGATTCAATGCACTAACCAGTCACTTATATCCATTGATAGCTTATCCAAATGACATCAAACACTACACATGACCTGCATAAGTTAGCTTGTTAGTAGCTAGGTGAGAATCAAGACCTGAAAAGGGAGAGACTACTGCCACATGTTCAAATCAACTAACATAAACACACTATAATAGCATAATGAAATCTGATAATAATTTTGTATTCAGCTTAAAAGGTTACAAAACTCAATCTTGGTAGAGTCTAGTTATGCCAAGAGAGGGAAGGATCTGGCAAATGGACTGATAGCTTACAATATATAAAAAAATACATATAACTAGCCAAGATATTGGCATTGAAAATGGAAGAGAAAGTAAAATACACTTCATTTCAAGTCAAAATTGAATTATAAAATGATATTTAAGTCTTTAATAAATCTCCTTTTATCTCTTTGTCTTGCATGCTCTTCTTTTTGGCATTGGAAAAATGATGGGCACATCTTGAGTTGTCAAACTCCTTATGTATGAATTATATACTAAATTTTTGTGAATAACTCCACTTGAAGCTAATTTGGAGTGATTTAAATCTATATCTTGCATGAAGGCTATGAATGATGCATGATCTTAATCAACTAGTCAACTTAAGTCATAGGTCCGTAAGATAAGATAACTAATTCTTATTCCCTCTTTTGCATAAAAAGGCACCTAAAGGATTAATTCACATGATAATTAAAATTAAATTATTTATGTGGTGTGCATATCTTCATTTTAACTCCTTTATTTGTCTTTTCAAAGCCAATACTCCTTTCTTGTTTGATAAAAAAGGCTTAATAGGCCAAATAGGCCTAGTAAGATAACTTTTGTACTTGATGGATATTGAAAGCCTTTATGAAACCATGAAACCTAAAAAAAATGTTATTATACCTAAAAAAACTTATATATCATGGAATATATCCTCCTGATGAAGAGACATATGCAACTCAGTCAAACTGGTTGACTAGGTCAATTTTGATTGAATTTCCTGTAGAGTAGCTATACTAAAGGAGGTAGTATGGGAGCTTCCAAAAATATTTTTGACCATATTAATATTTTAGGATGAATAAAAATTATCAAAATTCCATCTCCATGAATTGGATTTTTTAAAATTGCCTTGTACCTCATTTCCATGCTTTTTTCTCCAAAAAACTTGATTTATGATAAGATCCATAAAAATACATACATAAAATTGGAATTTATGGAATAATATATTATTTTATTTGATGTTTTAAGATTTTTTATGTTGATACATGAGATTTTTATGGCAATAAAATCCACTTTTCTCAAAAATAGTCACAATGAGGGTTTGAGAGGGTTTTTAAGTTGAATCTTCTTAATGATTATTCATGAAGTACAGACCTCAAAATACAAAATTATTTACATTAATGTGTATTATACTTACCCCCTCAAAATAATTTAAAATTTTGTGTTCCCATGCAAAATATATGAGAAGATATCATGTGAAGGAAGTCTACCTATCGGGTTTTGCTTGCATTCTAGACTACCTATGCTCTTAGCAATTGATAATAAATAAAATAACCTAAAATAAAATAAATTTTTCATTAATTATAATTAAATTTGTCCTAAAATAATTATAATATTGTTTTCCCAAACTCTTCACATGATGAAAGATATGAGCATCTAATTAGGTGGCTTAAAATGGTGTTTGGAACTACAAAATTTGAATTTCTCCTCATGGATGAAAATGAATCTTCATTTTATTATACATATCTTAAATAATAATAATTTTACCTTTACCATTTCATCAAATCAATTTACAAGTGTATTCTTTCTTGAAAATTTAAAAAAAATGCCTTTTGGCCTATAAGTCTACTTGCTTGAAACTGAGTTTTGGGCCTAAACTGAGTTTTGGGCCTAAAATGAGTTTTGATGATTGGATTACTTGTGAGGTAGTATTATTTATTCAAAAACACTTTTCCACTTACAATTTCACCTTTTATTTCTTCCCATTTTTACCCAATCTCTACTTGTAATCATGCCTCCTAAGGTTGCCTATGGGATTTCTTACAAACATGGCCTGCATGACCCTACATCTTTGAGTTTGCCAATATTCCCATACTAATTTGGATTTTAAACATTATATATAGTTTGAAATATATTATAAACCTCTCTTTCAGTGGTCTTATTCCTCATTTGTCAACTTTAACCCTTATGACACCTCTCTCAATACCCTATTTCTTAAAAACACTCTTATGACTATGTTTTCTACTATTGTAGGTGGATTTTGAAATAAAATAAGGTATTTTATGAGAATATAATCCTTATTGGTGCCAAGGAGGCCCTATTAACACTTTATAACTAGTATCACATGTTCTTGATGACATTATGACTCTCAAATCATGTCTTTGAGCCCTAACATAGTCACATTTTGTACAATAGGATTATATGGTTTGAATGTGTTTCTCCTTGAGCTCTATTTATACCCTTTTGATCTTATTATCAAAAAAATCATCAATTAATAATCTTTCATAATACTTGAAACTATCCAAAGTGAATTACTATGCCCTTAACCTACTTCATTACTTTAGAACATTATTGTGTAGGTCTTGTTGTAGGTTTCCATAATCCCTTATGGCTATAGGTAGGCATCATAGGGTGAAATTGTGTGATTGATTTATTAGCCTCTTGATCTAATGCTAGTTCACTTCTCACTAGTGTATCCTATGATTCTTCATCATAAGATACATATTTACCATAATGATCATATTGACTCTTTCCATAATGGAGGTAACCTACCTTTGAGTGGCTACAAATGTAATCTAGGGTATATTTGACTATGTAACTAATTTTAAACCATAATTTATCCTTTGTAATCATTTTAATTAAATTCTTATCCTGATGACTCTTGTTCATGATGTAGAAAACAACCATGTATCACTATGTTCATGTCTTCTCTTACCAAGTTAAAGGTATATAACTATGTGAAGCATAGTTGTAGGTCTACTTTATACTTTGGATGACTGAGCATGGATATTGGGACACCATCTTAATTGAATTTAACTCATAAAACTCATTATTTCCTATTTGATCCATTTTAACTAAACAAGAAGCTCATTATTGATGATTCTAGACTCACTACCTTTACACTTATAATTTTGCCTATGCCATCAAGATTATAGGTAGTGTTCAAGGATTGAAATGGATATTGTATATTATGATTATAACCCTCATAATTACTATCTTGAAAATTATCCATCACATTGATCACTAAGAACTTGAAACTCTATGTATACCATGTTCTCATTTTACTCTCACCATTACTCTTGTAATAACCTCATGACTACTACTATAGTGTCTTGTACAGACTATGTTCTAGTCTTAGACCTTAAGAAGGTCAAAGGTGGATTTTATGGCCTTTTGATGATCTAATAATGGTATAAATAGGTTTTATAACTATCATTAATCTTAAGATCTCACTAAAAATTATAAACTCACTTCAATTCTCATTCATTATTTTTTGACTGATTATCCTTAAACCATGATTGTAAGTGGTGTTTGGTTGACTATAGGTTGTAATTTATAATTATATATATGTTTGGGTTTGTACTTATAAATGTCCAACCTCTATATACTCCTTTTTCTTCTTTAAAACCTCTTAACAAGTTTACACTTTAGCTCAACTGATTCCTTGGCCTAAGATTGCATCTTGTAACTCTCCTTTATTACTATGGTTGTAGATCTTTATTGTGATAGCTATAGATGATCATTTATTACTCTTGAATCATTAAAAGATTTAAAAAAAATTCCCTTGAGTTTTCTTATTAGGCCATTTAATTCATTTTTATCATTATGCTCTACTATCCTCATGAAAACAAACTTTCCTCCATGGGGTAGGATTGACTATCCTATGTGACTTGTAGGTGGTCAAATTAGCTGACTATAGCTTGATTTATTCCCCTAAAACCTATTTGAAACTTAAAATTCACTTTTCCTATATCACACTCTTCATCAGATTACTAATATCAATGACATTTATGTCTATTGGATCTAAATAGCCTCCTTGAACCTTGAGAGTGCCTTAGGACTACCAAGTAGGCCTTCTTAAAAAGGCACAGACTTGTAGGGTTTTGCTTGAGGGCTATAAGTGTTTTACTATTTTTTCATGTTATTTTTTATTTTTATAGAAAATAAGAAGAAACTTAAAAGTGGGGTTTGGTTTTGAAGAACTTGTTTTTCATTATCCACTTATGATCTAGTCGATTCTAGATACTCCTCTTTGGCTCGAGAGGATGACCTTCAAATAAGATAAAAACTAGAAAATGGTAGATTAGTAAGATATATGGGTGGATTTAATAGTAAAATATAGATCTAAGAAGCACTAATCTTTCTTGGAGGTTTTCCATCCAGTCTTTAAACAACTAAGTTTTGAAAAATAGAAATAGATGCTTGTATAACGTAATAGAAGGCACTAAAACTTAATGAAAGAAATACTTTTGAATGGAAAAAAGTATATTTAATAAAAATATAAATAATCTATTGAAAACTAGTGATAGAATGTAAAAAATTGATTCTAAAAATATCTTAGGCCTCTGTGATATGACAAAAACTTAAAAACGAAAATTTGGGTGAAGGTTGATAGGTAGGAATTACTTTCTATTTTTTGGAAAATAAAACGCACAGTGATTGATGCCAATCAATGTGTAACCAATATTGATTAAGTAGAACTAATGCCAATTAGGTGATGACTAATGCTGGTTAGAGTTTACTAATATTGATCTCTATTGGCTCTAGTTGGGGATAAAATGGTTATTGGGTGAGTTACAAGAAGGCTTTAAAGGTGGTTTTAGATTGGATGTTGGTCATGAGGTTGAAATAAATTTCTAGAAATATTAAACTTAGAGATTGGATAATTAGGTGATTGGGAATGGCTTATGGGTGCTTGTTGGAATATGGGGTGTTTAGAGTTGTATAACTCTAACATAGAGGAGGAGTATGGGAGAGATGGGAAATGGGTACACTACTAAAAACTAACAACTAAATTTGATATAAGTGCATATACTTAGATATTAAGTTTTTTGTATTGGATAAGTGTAGATATTAGGTGCAGGATCCTTAGGATCATGGAGTAATGTAAATAGAGTAATGGTGCTTGAAGTCTTCATGGTGAATTTTTGGGGTGCTTTGGTGTCTCTAGTCTAGTTCCATGTTCACCTAAAATATTGGATTCACTTGAGAGCTATGATTATCATGAAAAATATGTTTCAACCTCTTGAGAAAATGTGTTTTGGTTACCTTAGATAATTGATGTTGGTCCTGGTCAACCAGCCTTGGTCGAAGGGTGATTGACATTGGTCAGGGAGAAATAGTCAAAACATTCCAAAAATAGGTATTTGCACTTAAGATTGGATTTTAAGACCAATTAAAATGGTTCAAGGTTATTTAATGGAGCATTGGTATGTGTGAGAAAGATGTATAGGAAGATAGGGAATTAAATTTCTAGGTGGGAAATAGTCCTAAGGCTACGTGTTGATCAATTATCCATGGGCTTGGGTGGGGAGGTATAAATAGGTCTATATTATTTAATTAACTAATTAATTATCCAAAATGGGATGAATGGGTATGTTGAATTATTTTAATAATTAATCTTAACCCAAGGTAGGCCAAGGGGGCCAAGGGGTGTTTTATGATGTCTAGATCCATGTGGTTTTCTGGTGTCAACATTTTGCCCCTTTTTCTTGTGTAGGTTACATCTTCAAGATGGAAAAATAATAATAGGTGTAGTGAAAGGTTTGATGCCCCAAGTATGGGAGGAGGTGTTTTTCCTCAAATTGGGATGTGATGAAGTGAAAATGAAGATGAGTGTGGATTTGACAAGTTTATATGAGTGTCAAAGAATGTAGGATGGTACAAAGTGGAAAATAAGGTTAAAATTAGGAGGATGAGTAATAAGTGAAGTAGGCCATCACATTATGTGTAGCATATATGGGTGTACTTATAAATTCAAGTCTCCAATAAAAGGTTTTTATCTTCATAGGGGGCCAAAACTAGGGTAAACTTGAGAAGTTAGAATTATTCATAGGTGATAGAACTACAAGTCAGTGTGTTTCAAGGATGCTAAAAGGTTTACACACTAAAGGTGATGGTTGAGTAGAATATCATGTGGAAAGGTGGGATAAATGGGTAATGTAACTAAATAAGTTTAGGCTATCATGAAATTTATGTGAACAAGTGGTATTAAGGACCAAAAAAACCCCAATGGGTGGGGATTTTACTTGAAAATGGGTATTTTAGGGTATATAAGGGGTCTAGGGGTCAAAAACCCTAATGGGGTCTATCAATGTTGGTCAAGGTTAAATAATGTTAGTCACTTTAACCCTATTTGGTGACTATAATTGGTCACAAACAAACCCTAAAAGGGCACCAGTGATCGAAAAGGATAAACATTCCTTTTTTGGCCAATTATGTTGTTGGCTACCAATTGTCTTTTGTTTGGAGTGAAAATGGAAACTTCTCATGAGTTATGAGCAACTGAGAAGGAGTTGACTCAAGAGATTGAGTGGAGTGTTAGATTGGGGTAGAGGGTACTAGGTGGGTTAGGTGGATAAAGGTCTATAGGATGTGGTGAGTGGGTGGACAAGCCAGGGGTGGATAGTGAGTAGTAACTATGTAATGGGATCCACCATGGAGGCACATGTGGAATGAGGTAGGTACCTAGTTTTCCTTTGTGTTTTTAATTTTCATTGTTGATTTGAATTAGGGATGACATTTTGACTTGTTTATATGTAAGGGATAGATGGGAGTGGTGAGGGCATGGGGTTTAATGTAGTGGTTTATTTTGATGTTTAATCTATAAAAATGGAAGATGAGAGGGTAGATTAGGCTAATTTTGGTGGTTTAGGGTAATTAGGGGGGAAGTTAGGGTTTGGGGCCATCGACCTTCATATACAATGATCAACAGTGATCCTTAGGAAAAGGGATAATGATTTAAAAAGTTATAAAAGGTTGAAGGATGGTGAAGAAGGATAACATAGAGTGTTTGGGGTAGGCAAAAGGGTTGAAGGTTTGGGTAGATAAAGGAACATAATGATAAGCAAAGATGTTTTGTTGGTGCCTAGGTGTAGGTAAGTCGCATGAAATGTTTATGATGTTAAGAAAATTTATTAAAAACTAAGGCATGTATGTAACCTATATAGGTGAGTGTGATGTTGATGATGAAAGATCAATTTCCATCACTCTTGGAGGATGTATGCCAAGACATGACTAGATAGGATTGGGAACATATGATGGAAATTGGATTTGGTGGCATGTGGTATTATCAATGCATATTGTGGGATACAAATATGATGGTATCCCTCATTGAGATATGGGACCCATTTGCCAACACATTTGTATTGTCAATGATATAGCTCATTATCCTATTAGAAGACATTCATAGGATTTTGAGACTACCTATATAGGGTCGAGTAGTGGAGCTGATCTAAAGTGATGAGAAGGATGCTTACATAGACTAGTTATTTGGAGAGGATTTTGTAAAGGTGAGATGACATGCAAGGGGATTATATTTATAGGATCTATATCACATGGATAGGGAGGGGAGATGGTTCATGACCATGATGATGATATCCATCATGTGTTACATATTCCCAGACTCAAGTGGAGGTAGTTTGGTTTGATACATGGGTCTTAGGGGCATTCCTTATATACATATGTGAGGATTTAATGGTACCATTACCTCTACCCTAGATTATAAGAATGTGTCTTTGTATGAAGATCTACCAATTACTATAGGTGTAGATGATGGTGGGGTTATGTAGGAGTACATAGTTTGGTGGTAGGGATATTATGCCATAACATTTGGGGGAGATGGGAGATAGGGTCAGGATAAATGTACGAGTGGAAAATAGTAGGATGCTGATGTGGATATGGATGAGGAGGGCGATCAGATGGATGTATATGCCCTAGATAGAAAAATTATGATTTTTGAGAGGGACTAGGTGAGAGTGACATTGGCCACAACATAGGTTGCACAGTTTCCATGACTTTAGAGAGGGACACAGTATAGGGTCAGCTATCAATGAGGACTCAAGAGAGAGATACTCTCTAGGGGTAGGTAGTGACCCTCACATAGGAGAGGGATCATGTATGAGCACATTTGGCCACCATTACCTAGGAGAAGGATGCAACATAGGGATAGGTAGCCACTATAATCTATGATAGGGATGGGCTACAGGTATAGGTGACCTTGATATCAATGAAAATAGATGTTCTGAGATAGATACTAAGATGGGCACCTACAAGACAAGTACATACAATCTTAGTGTCTAGATATGTGGTAACATTATAGAAGCTAAAATATTATTAGGCACTTGTCTTCACCCATCATCTAAATATGGCCTGATATGTTGAGTATGTAATAAAATAGGTTGTGGAAAAGAGACTTAGCATCATGAATCCTATTAATTTGGTAGCATCTATAGGTACTTAGATGGGTTTGAGAGATGGTTAGGCTCAAAGGGGTAGTAGTACCCCTACACCATAGATTGATTAAACTTTTAATTATATTTATATGATTTTGCTTTTGGCTTACAAGCTGATGTAATGAGATGTACATACCATTTTGAGAGACATAGACATTTGATACACACACACACACACACACACACACACACACACACACACACACACACACACACACACACACACACACACACACACACACACACACACACACACACACACACACACACACACACACACACACACACACACA
Organism: Torreya grandis; assembly: GCA_037957365.1. Lineage (NCBI taxonomy): Eukaryota > Viridiplantae > Streptophyta > Pinopsida > Cupressales > Taxaceae > Torreya > Torreya grandis. Next base: position 325,581 of record JARHVA010004522.1, read on the forward strand.
CACACACACACACACACACACACACACACACACACACACACACACACACACACACACACACACACACACACACACACACACAGAGCATGGTTTTATTATGAGTTATGATGTTATTATGGATTATGTATGTTGTTTATGGTTATGGTTAATTTATGCTCATGTGATGATGTTTATGATGTCTATATGTTTTGATTTATGGTTATGAATGATTTAGCATCTTTCTTGTTAGTAGGTGTATGCTTAATTAGATGTTTCACATTTAAATTAATGAATCTATTTGATCCCATACTTAGATATATATGTGATGGATAACATAATGGTATGACTCATTTATTTAGTTTTTAGAAAAATTATAAAATGCTTATCAGTAACTTTTATGATAAAAAGTTATAATGAATGAAAGGTGATAGAATTAAGTTGATTTATGTGATGATAAGCATGATTACTTAGATAGATGAGGTATTAATGAATTAATATGAGATGTATATGATGATTGAAAATATAATGTTTTCATGATTAAAAACATTGAAATAAATAATGTGAAAGGTTAATAATAATCACTTAATAAAGCATATAATGTATTTAAATGATACAATTTCATTTTTTGGATGAGAGTTGATTTTAAAGTATTTTAAAACTATAATAACATATAGAATAAGTTTGGAAAAAAAATCTATACATAAAGAAAAGAGATGAAATGATAGAAGAAAGTATAAATAATCAAAATACAAATGTCTTAATGAATTTATCAACAAGTAGGTATATAAAAATGAAGAAGGAAACACGATGCTCTTTCCTTGGCAAGGACCAAAAATAGGAAGTTAGATCAGCTTATGAATATAAGCCCATCACATGCTTCATATTAGCATTTAGTTAGTTTGTCAAGAAGTTTCTTAATCACATAGTGTAAAGTAAGCTTGAGATTTCATGTTTTTTGTAGGGTAAAAGGGAAGATGGATGAAAATAACACCTTCTTGTGGGGCTATCTTTCCCTTTCTATAGGTTTCCAAATAGATACTATAAACAAGTTTGTCTTATTTGGTATAGACTAATTGATGTAGAAAATTTACTTTTTAACTTTTGTGAAATTTGATTGCAGCTTCCAAAATGTTTGATTTTTGTGAATTTTAACAATGGGTCTTTGTAATTGTTATTATTTATTTGAGGGGTTGGGGAAGTTGATCAATGTCAGAAGCTTTCATGAAACTTATTGCTTTTACAAATGTTTTAACTTATCCATCCTTCAAGGGAATGGCTGAAGCTTTTAAATTGTTTTAATATTTGATAGATGTCCTTCAAGGGAGTAGTCTACCTTATATTAAGTAAATTTTGAGTTACTTTGGCAGCTGTCCTTCAAGGGAGAAATCTACATTTCTAGAGATGACCCATAAGGTGGAGTGTGTGTGTGTGTGTGTGTGTGTGTGTGTGTGTGTGTGTGTGTGTGTGTGTGTGTGTGTGTGTGTGTGTGTGTGTGTGTGTGTGTGTGTGTGTGTGTGTGTGTGTGTGTGTGTGTGTGTGTGTGTGTGTGTGTGTGTGTGTGTGTGTGTGTGTGTGTGTGTGTGTGTGTGTGTGTGTGTGTGTGTGTATTATAGACATATACTTGCTTATATAGGCTTACCTTTATGAAGGAAAAACTATAGCACAAGAAGGTTAAATAGTGGGTGGGAGGATGCTTTAAGAGACAATGATCATGGGATTCTATCCTATTAGAGATGAAAAGTATCCATGAGAATCATGCCATGGGTAGAGCTATGGTACCCATATTTAGGATTGAAGATAATACTATGATGGATAATCACATGATTTATGCTTTAATCTATTGTCCTTAAAGTGAGGGGATGAAAGTGATCATCTTGTAAAATAAGAGATGATCTTAAGTTAGATAGAAGGTGAGTTTGAACTTATTTTAATAAAACAATAGAAGCATATGAAAAGCATTGAGGGGCTCAAGTTTTGGTATCCCTTCAAGAGAAGATAACTAAAAATCTCTTGACCCATACTTATGCATTATAATATATGGTCCAAGCTAACTATTTTCAAACTTACCCCACTTACTTCTTTCCATATTGGTTATATGTTTATTTTGTTTTAAGATGAGGTCTTTGATATTGAATTCTTTCTATCTTAGGTGCTTGTTATAAGTTCACTTTATTCATTATTGATAGACACAAAGATGGTTAAGCAAGGCCAAATAATTCTCATCAAGTAGCTTAGGTTGGAATAAATATTCTTAATGATAATCATCCTTGAAAATGATATCCTTTAAGGATATATGTAGAGAGGGAATTTGGAATTTAAGAGGCAAGATAGTCATTTCTCTAAATATAAGATAGAAAGGGGTATCACCCATAGGGGTTTAAATGTTGGTTCAATATGCCTATAAGGCAAAGAGAATATGTAAGTACCAAACCTGACTAGAAGCATTGACCATAATAGTTAGCATTTTATTAAGTGTTTTGTTATAATCTTTAACCTGTCTATTAGCTTGTGGATGATATGGTGATGATAAGATTAACTTAATTCCAAATGCATTTTAAATACATTATACTTTTTATTTTAAAAGGATTTTCCATTGTTGGTGATAATTTTAGGAATAACATTGAAGTAGTAGATAATATAATGGTTAATGAAGTTGATAATCTTATCAGCTTTGTTTAAAAAGAGGGGAATAAACTCTACCCATTTGGTGAAATATTTTATCATAGTGATGATATAATGATGTCACTATGAATAATGAGGGTTATTTCACCAATGAGATATAATCCCCATTATAAAAAATACCATAAATCTTTATAGACTTGAAGACCATGATTAATAATGTGATTCAAATTAGCATGTTACTGATACTTGACACACTTTTTTACATAATCAAAACAATCCTAATTAAGGGTAGGCTAATTATAACCAAGGTAAAAGATGCATTTAATGATAGCTAGACCACTAAAGTGTCCTCCACAAATCCAATCATGTATTTCCTTGATAGCATGAGAGATTTCATGACTATGTAGGCATCTAAAAAGGAGACCATTAAAGTCGTACATATAAATAATTCCCTTAGTATGGTATAAAAATAGGTACTCTATATAAATACTCTTCCACCATTTTGAGATAGATCAAAAGGAATGATGGTTAGGTTTAGATAGTCAAATATTTTATTATACCAAATATCAGATGGGACTTCTTCCAAATGAAAAATGGAATGGAGGTCTAATTTGGTGTAATAGGGATCATTAATGTGATGGATAATGACAAAGAGTTTGGAATGAGGTGTTGATAGGATTTGGGAAGTAACAGAAGCCATAGTATCGATGAACTTGTTAGTAGAACATGGAGTGGCTTGAATAAGGTAATGATCAAATGACATCAAGAGTACATCCACTAACTACTTTTACTATTGTAAAACATCATTTTTACATTGGTAAGAACCATTTATTTTGTTGAATAGGAGTTTGGAGTTACCAAACATACTAAGCATTTTGACTCCCAAAGACAAATTTGTTTAGATATCTATAACTAGGGTTTATTACTCAACCATGTTATTGGTGCAATCAAAATAAAGTTTAAAGGATAAAGGAAGAGGCTCACCATTAAGGGGGATAAGGAAAATAATATCATCCCCACCACATTGACACTTTGATCCATCAAAGAACATGGTCATATGATAAGTGAAATCTTCTTGAGAAAGAGTTTCTATAGACTTATTTGGAAACTGAAGAGGATGAGGTTAGATGTCTACTAAAAGTGCTTTAGCTAATTGGTTAGTAATGATTTACCTTTTGACTAAATTTTTATAGAGGAACTTAAGATCAAACTTAGATAAAAGCATGAGTCATCTAGCCATATGTTGATTTTCATATGGCTTATAATGCATATACTTGAGTAGGTTAGTGTTGGTTATGATGAATTTTTTATGGTTAATAACATAATGATCAAGTTTTGAGTCCATAAAGACTAAGGTGAGGCATAATTTCTTGATATGATTATATTGATATTCATACTCTATAAGTGTTCAACTTATATATTAGACTACGTGTTCTTTATGCTAATCATCATGATGTACAAGCATGGCCCCTAAAGAATGGTTTATGGTGGAAATATAGAGGTACATGGGTTGGTCCTATTTTAGAGGGACAAAGACAGGTAGGGAAAGGAGGTATTATTTAAGTGAGTCAAAGGCCTTTTGATAGTCTTTGTTTCACTTAAATGATATATCCTTCTTAATAAGGTGATGTAAAGGCTGACATCTATCAGATTATTGAGAGATGAAGTAATGAATGGATTGTAGCTTCCCCTATAGACTAATGAGTTGCTTAAGGCTGGTCAGAGGAGGCATGTCAAGGATTCCTTGACTTTAGCAAGATCTACTTCTATTCCATGGAAGGAGACAACAAAGCCAAGAAGCTTATCTGATAAGAACCCAAAGATTCACTTTTTGGGGTTAAAATAGACATGGAAATGGATAAGGAATTCAAAGATAATATTAGGTAATACTAAATGATCCTTATGACATTTACACTTTCCAAGGAGTTCATGTATGTAGTCCTCCATGGTTTTATGAATAATGTCATGAAATATATAGGTCATGGCACATTGGTAGGTTTCAAAAAAATTATTTAGACCAAAATGTATGACCCTATAACATATAGTTCCCAATGGGGTGATAAAGCCAATTTTATGTTGATCTTCTGGGGCAATCAAGATCTGATTATAGCCTAAGAATCCATCCATTAGAGATAGAATCTCATGTATAGTAGTAAGATCAATAAGATGGTTAATTCTTGGTAAAGGGAAGCCATCTTTTAGACAAGTAAGATTAAAACTATGAGAGTCAACATAAATATGAAGTCCTATTTATTTGGTTATAGAAATGACATTTAATACCCATTGGGGATAGTCAATGGGTTGGATGAAGTTGATAGATAAAAGGTAATAAATCTCTTCTTTGACAAAAAGGGCTATACAAGGGTGTATCCTTTGAATCTTTTACCTAAAAGGCTTGGTATAGAGGGTGGTGACTATGTCATGGATGACTATGGAAGGGTTGATTCCTAGCATGTCACTATAAGACCAAGCAAATGCTATGCTATGGTCTCACAAAAAGGAATAGAAATCTTGACACTCCAAGGAATCTAAGGATTGGTTGATATTGACTATGTGGGTGATATTTTAAGTGCCTAATTTGAAATTAATAACATCTTCATTCAACTTGGTTAAATTCTTAGGAGGAAGGGATTTGTGAATGGAAGAATCTTCAACACCAAAATAGGTGAGAATAGAATCATCATCTTGACACTAAATAATATTAATGGTAAGAGACTCATCTTCTACCATCTCAAGATGAGTTAGTGGAAAGGTTTTGGTTTTCCCATCTTTTTGATAAGTTAAGGGTCCCAAATTGATCATATTGATTAAAAAAAAATTAAAGTGAGTAATATCAAGATCCTTAGATTTTGAAGGATAAGGGATTGGCAAGGATGTGGTTTCTTCCTCAACGATGTTGATAGGGTGGGTTGGTTCACTCTTCTGGTGGAATATCATACCATACCATACCAACTAACCCTAGTCCTTTCAAGTAATCTAGATGGCACACAACCCATGGAATAGATCCAAGGGCATCCAAGAAAAACATTATATTAGAAATAACCTTCTACTATGTAGAAGAGGTCAAGAATAGTGCAAGGTCCCAAATGAATATGAAGATGACTATCCCTAAGGTTGTTGTTGTGGTATCATTGAAATATCAAAGTATAGTTGTAGTTTTTGACATCATGCTCTCTAGTAGTTTCAATTGGCTATATGCATGAGAGGAAATAATATTAATGTTGTATCCCCCATCAATCATAACTCTCTTGATATGGGTTTAGTTGATATGAGTGCTAATGACAAGAGGAGGATCTAAATCATCTAGATGAATAGGGGGTATCTTTGAATCTTGGAAGGTGACAAGGGTAGATAGCTAAAGGGCCCCAATGAAGACTACTAGAGGTTGTGGATCTTTAGGTTGAACCTCTATATATTATAAGTCCTTCATCATGGATTGATGGTGTTGGTGAAAGTTATTAATTAACTCATATAACATCATCTTCACCAATGTCTAGTGAATTTGTTTTAAAATTATCCTTTGTATTGATTTGAAGAGGTTGGATTGGGTGTATCCACAATAGAAATCTTGGGCTTGGGTGAAGTTTTTTGGGTTTGGTTGGGTGTTTTGGTGGTGGAAGAAGGGTATTTCCATGTAATGGACACCTTTGATTTCCCTTTATCCTTTTGGTCTTATGATCATGTGACCACATGAATGGTATGGATTTGGAAAGGCTATGGGCTAGTGGGTTACTTTGGTTCCTCTATACTCTTAGATGATAAATTGGGGGTAGGTATATTTGGGGTGGTCGCTTTTGGATTTTATCTTGGTGGTGGTCTTATGGGAAGTTTATTAGTTTAAAAATCATCTTCATCACATATTTTTTGAACTATAACTTGGAGGGCTTTATAGTTCTATGTATCATGTCCCAACATCCTATGGTATAAACAAATAAAATTATCTTTAAACAATATGGATTAAGACTAAGGGGATAAAATGATTTGATAGGAATTAATAATAAGTAGTAATCTTGTAACAACCTTTTCAAGATGTTTAAGTAGGACTATAGAAAGGGTGGCAAGTAAGTGGAAGTTTTGGTTTTGTCATTTGGGGTGGAAGCCTTCATAGGAGTAGGCTTAAAAATTTTAGCTTTGGGTGGTGAAATGATTTTTGTGGGTGGTTTTGGAGTATATGGTTTGGTTTTTGATGGATTTGAGGTTAAGGTCTTGGAATTTGAAGGCTTTTAGGTTGAGGATTTAGAAGTAGAAGTATTGGTAATAATAAGTGGAAATGTAGCTAGAAGTAGAGGTTGGGTTTGTGGTTTCTTTGGGAGGCTTGGTCTCTTAATCAAGGTGGAGAGGTGAGGTACCAAGATGGAAGAGGGATATAGCCATATAATAGAAGGAAAAGTGGAAATGGGAGGTAATATTTTATATTTTGGAATACTAGATGGTTCAACTTTCTTTATTGGCTTGATTTTTGGTTTATTAGGTGGTTTTGTCAGTGTCAAATCCAACTTCAATAGAGGGTGGGTAAGATTATGATTGGGAAGGACACACAAGTTATTAATGGGATTTATCGATATAGTGAAAGGTATTTATGTTGCTTTAGAAGGAGTTAGGTTGGATGGTTTATCGAAGGTTTGGGAGGTAGAGGCTTTCATTGGTTTGGTTGGGTGATGGTAGTTTCACTAGTGAAAGTTGAAGATTGGGAAAACAATGCTGAGGTTGATGAATTTATTTTAGTTGGAAAAGGGAGCCCAAGGTAATGCCAAAATGTGGCTTGATCAAGGTTTGGTTGAGATATAAACTCTAAGTTTTGGACCAAACTAGAAAAGGGCTTATATATGGGTTTAGTTCCTTTGGTGTTGGACTCAAAGGATAAACCAAATGGTTAAGGAAGTGGGATAACCATGTTTTCCTTTTACTTTATCAAAAGTTCTAAGGCCTTGGTGGATGATTCTTATATATAAAAGGTAGGTGAATCAACCTTTTCCTTAGGTATGCTTTCAAAAGTAATGGTGGATAACTTTATCATGGAAGAAAAGTAGATAAGGGTAATGATTTATTTCTTTGTTATGCTTTATAAAAGAGAGGTTCATGATTCCACTACCTCAATAAGTGGAGAAGTGATGATAGTTTCTTCTTTTGTTTCATTTTCCAAAGAAAGGGTAGGTGACTCCACTACCTCAATAAGTGGAGAAGAAGTGGTAGTTTGGGGCATGGGTTTATTAACTATTAGTTCTTTGAGAAAAAACATTAACTATTGGAATTTCATGCTTGTGGGAGGACTCCACATTAGTATTCTCGCTATTTATGAAAGGTGAATGGTTGTTTATAAATGTCAAGTGATTGATTGGGGGGTGCATTCGGGTTGTCCATCATGAGTTCACTCTTGTCAATAAAATCTTGGACAATGTTTTTAAACATATTACATGTATTAACATTATGCCCAATTACATAGTGGAAGCTTCAAATTTTGTTATCCTTATAGCAACTTGGTATAAGGTGGGAGGAATTGAATTGTTGTGGTGGTTTAATCAGAGGAAGTTGGATGATAGATGCCTTTAACAAATTTTCCAAAACTAAAGCATGACTCCTTTAGTGGAGTATACTTCCTTTGGACACAAAATTTTTGGGTTTTATATTTTTGGTTAGAAGAGGTGGAATAATTGGGTTGGTTGACAATTATAGGAGGACCCATTTTATTCACAAATACATTTTTGGTTCCTTTATCTTTGGTTTTGGTGTTAGTGTGGTTTTCAAGTTTGTAGGAAGAAGTTTCATTTGATTTGAAATTAGAATTTTTGTTTCTCAATTTAAGTTTTCCTTCATCAATAGCTCTAATATATAACTTATGAGCCATGGTGAATGACTCATAAAAGGTTTAACAATTCTAAACCTATAAGGTTTGATGAGATATGCTTGGCAAAATTCTAAGAAAAAATCTCAATCAACTCAGGTTGGGGTAAAGAGTAGGAGATTTGGTTGATAAACCCTCTCTAATAGACCATAATGTCAACAATTGAATCATCCTCAAATTGACTAATGGAATATAGGTTGGTGATATAAACTTTCTTAGAAATATTTATTGAGAAATGGTTTAAGAAAGTTTGGGCTAGTTGGGCAAAAGAGAAGAGGGAGTGCTAAGTAATGGCACCACAATCTAATGTGGGTCTAGCTAGGGACATGAGGAAAGTGCAGAGAAGAAGAGCATCATAATAAACATTTAGATAACATGAATTCCTAAATTCTCTAAGTTGTTTTTGGGGATCTTATTTACTTTGAAATTTAGCAAATTTTAGAAGTTCCCACTATGCGGGGTATGGTTAGATTGGGATGGAAGGGTGGATTGTCTCATTATAAATTTGGTCATATGGAAAGAGGTTATGGGAATCAAAAATGGATGACTCTATATTGTTCATCTTGTCCATCAACATCTTGATAAGATCAATTTGTGGTGGTGCACCCCCATAATTGTAAGGTATATTTTGTTAGGGTTATGAAGGTGAAACATATGGATATCTAGTAGAGGGTTGGGAAGATTCCACATATTGGTAAGTGGGAAAGGAAGGTTGGGAAGATGCTACATATTGATAAGTGGTCATGGAAGGTTGGGAAGAAGGTGTAGGCATATACTCTTGTGGGTTTGGGACATATCCTAGGTTTGTTGGAATAAACATTGGTAGGATAAGAGGCATGGTTGGAATGGTGGGTAATTACCTTAGTACTAATGGGTGAAAGAATAGAGAGTATGGAAACTACCAAATTTTGGAAAATGGTGGAAGATGTTAGGTTGTGAATGGAAAATTATAGGGAAGAAAAACTAGAGGAAGGCATCCTAATGGTAAGTGGTGTATGGGTTGCCAAAGGTTGAGTGGTTCTTACATTGAAAGGGTGGTTGGTTGGGGTAGAAAGTGTTTTTGTATTGTTTGGTAGAAGAGATTGGTGTTGGGTGGTGGTGTTTTAAGGGTTTTTAGTGGAGGAAGAGGCTTTGGTCACTATAGGTTGGGTGGAAATAGTGTCAACCAAGGTCTCACCCATAAGGTAAGTTAGCATACCATAGGGAGGTTCAATAGAGGGAACCAAAAAATGGGTATGGTTAGTCATGGTGGAAAGGTAATGTTGGAGAGCCATGGGATTTTTATCAATAAGGGTGGTAAAATTCATATCTCCTTGGGAAATAAATTGAGGCATTCTAGGACTTCCAAAGTGATTAAGGGAACTCTCTGCATCGAGAGTGTGTTTCATGGATGAGGAAGAATAAGATGGGTGGTTGGGAGGTGGATCTTAGTTTACTTGGTTTCTAACTTGTCTTATCAAAACCATGCAAATAAATATGAAATAATGGTGGAATAAACCTCACACACTTAAAAGGATATAAAAAATAAAAGATTCAAGGAAAACAAGCATAAACTAAGAGTATGTTTAAGTCCTAGAATTCATTTTATCTCTCTTTAGGCTTATGACTTAATTTAATAAGTTATGAGACTCAACTTAGGCTTGTAAAATGGGAACTAGAAAAGGAAGTCTAAATATGGTTTTATGTTGTTTAAGGATATCAAAATATGTATTAGAATTTGTTACATGGGTTGATATTAGGGCCTACCCCCTTAATTCACACACCATAGTGATAAGGGTGTCATGTGCTTAGCCAAAATATACCAAATTACTAGATATTATACTTAGCTAGTGAACTAAGTTTTGGTTTTTCCCCTTGGTAGTGAAGTCCAAGTGGGATATCCTAGGTAAAGGTTTACCATTAGGTGATGAAATTCTAGTTAGGCCTTATATCAATGTTTGATGTTTGATTTGAATGAGTGATTTGGTATTGTGTGTGGGTGTGACAATAATGCTTTCCTATAATTAATTTCACCATTTTAATTAAAATATGTGAACTAAACAAGCAAGCAAGCAATGGATGCAAGTTATTTTTAAATCGAAAGGAAAAAAATTATTTCTTTTCAATGAGTAAAGAAAAACTATAATGCACCTAAATGCGATATTAATATGCAAGTCCTAATCCTAGGACGAATATTTTTTTATTTTTATGAATGAAGGAAAAATAAAAAATTTAACTTTTTATAAGAATGCAAAGAAGACTAAAACTTTATTTGGAAAATAAGAAATGAAACTAAGATTTTCAATGAAGAAAGGAAAGAAAGAATGTTTAATTTTTAGAAATGAAATTTGCAAATGGATGCAAATTTCACGAATGCAACTAAATGTCCTAAACAACTAAAAACCCAAGAAAATCTCTATAGTCCCACTATACATGATTTAATGTTTCACTATTTTTTCATGTTATTTTTTTTCTTTTTCTAGAAAACAAGAAAAAACTTAAAAGATGGGTGTGGTTTAGAAGAACCTAGTTTTTATTATGCACTCATGATCTAGTCGATTTTAGATACTCCTCTTTAGCTCAAGGGGATGACCTAAAAATAAGAGAAAAACTATAAAAAAGGGTAGATTATTAATATATATGGGTCTATTTCCTAGTGAAAGCTAGATCCAAAAAGCACTAGAATTACTTGGAGGCTATCAATCCACTCTTTAAATAACTAAGTTCTAAAAAATAGAAATAGATGCTTGCATGAAGTAATAAAAGGCACTAAAACTTAATGAAAGAAATTATTTTTAAAAACAAGTTATTTTAATCAAAATAATAATAAATTATTGAAAACTAGTGCTAAAATTTAAAACCCTAATTCAAAAAAATAGATTAAACCTTTGTTATGTGATAGAAACTTAAAAACTTGAATTTAGGTGAAGGTTGATAGGTGGGAATTGATTGTTGTTTTTTGAAAAATAAAACACATAGTGACCAATGTTGGTCACTATGAAACCAATATCAATTAAGGGAAACTAATGTTGTTTAGGTGATGAGTGATGTTGGTTAGAGGTGACTGATATCAGTCTTTGTTGGTTCTAGTTTGGGACAAAATTGGTTGTTGGGTGAGTTACATGAAGGGTTTAAAGGTGGTTTTTGGATTGGATTTTGGTCATGAAATTTGAATAAATTTCAATAAATATTTAACTTAGAGATTATATAATCAGGTTACTGGGAATGGCTTGTGGGTACTTGGTGGAAGATGGGGTGTTTAGAGTTGCATAACTCCAACACAGAGGGGGAGTATGGGAGAGATGGGAAATGGGTGTAAAATAATAAAAACTATTGAAACTAACAACCAAAATTGATATAATTATAGATATTTAGCTCTAAATTTTGTTGGCTTGGAGAAGTGCAGAGGTTGGGTGAAGGCTGCTTAGGATCCTAGAGAAATTTGGGTAGAGTAATGATGCTTGAGCTCTTCATGGTGAATTTTTGGGATGCTTCGATGTCTTTGGTCTAGTTTTTGGTTCACCTAGAAGCTTGGATTCACTTGAGAGCTAAGATTTTCATGCAAAAAGATGTTTTAACCTCCTAAGATAAGGTTTTTTGGTTACCTTAAGTGACATCGGTCCTAGTCAACTGGCATTAGTCAAGGGGTGACTGATATCGATTAAGGATACATAGTCAAAAATTGACAAAAATAGGTATTTAGACTTAAGATTGGTTATTAATACCAACAAAACTGGTTTGAGGTTATTTAAGGGAGCATTGGTATGCATGAGGAAGATGTCTAGGATGTTAGGGCATTAAATGCCTAGGTGGTAAATAGTCCTAAGGCTAGGTGTCAATAAATTAGACATGGGTTTGGGTAGGGAGGTGTAAATAGGCCTATTTAATTCAATTATCTAATTTAGCTAAAATGGGATAAATGGGTGTGTTGAAAGATTTTAATAATTAATCCTAATCAAAGGGGGCTAAGGGGGCTAAGGGATATTTTATGATAACTAAAGTCATGCAAATTTTTTTTGTCCATAGTAGGTATATTTATCCTCTTTAAAATCCCTACTTGAACTTATATGCATCCTTGACTAGCTCTCTTTAGAGACTTCTCAGCTCACTATTCATAATCAACTATGCATCAACCAATATAGTCCTTAAGCCTTGAAGAGTCCATTCAAGACTTCACTATAGGTTTTGGCTTGAGAGCCTGTAGGTGCACTATGAGACTCTTGACACTCATTTATGGATGTCATCCCTTGATGAATCATGATCGGAGTCAAAGATGGACTAAAAATCTTTTTCTTGACAGTCAAACTCCAATCACATATTGATGACCATGATCAATATTTAAAATGTTATCTCTTGAGGGTTTTGAGACTATATTTATACCATTTGTACAAATTAGAGCTAAGGTAGAGTTTGAAGAGCCTCAATAGTCCTCTAAAGTCATTGAAATGTTCCTAATCCTTTATAATTTTTCTTTGAATTCAAACTCTAATCTCAAAACCTTAATTTGACCTATTGACTATCTTGATCCTAATCATTACCATCATGGCTATAGGTCAATATCCATATGGTGGATATGCTGCAAACTTGGTGTATAGCCTCTTTTTCATGCTCATGATGTCCTTCATCCTCCCTAACTTCATGACAAAGTATTTTCTAATATACATGTGTTTTCAAGGATGTAACTCTCTTGATTGATTATGCATATAGCTTCATGGCTAGTATTTGATTGATTTAGCTTGTCATAGATGCTTATTTTGACTATAGTAGATGTTTAAATTGGATTATACCCTTTTGTTCATGATTTTAGTGGTCTTTTATCATTCCATGACACTCTTGATGATGAAAACATGGAAATATATGGGTGTAAAGGTGGTAGGGATGAGAGATGATGGAAAACATGAAGGGAGGATGGGAATAAGCACAATACATAAAAAGGAATACCATCATTTGGCAGTGGTATGGGTGGATGAGATGGAGGTGGGAAAGAAGGGTGAAAGAGAATAATAAAGGCTACCAGATGTGTCATACATAAACATATACATATAATCAACCTCATATATCAATTTGGTGGATATTGGAGGACATAAAGAGGCTGAATTTGAAATCTAATTTTCTACAAAAAACCTTAAAATATGCAAACTTTCCTTAAAATATGCTAAACTAGCCTTTTGAGGTACTTTAAGAGCACAAAGATGGAATAAGATATGAATATTTGGAGACTTTTTGAGGAATATTGATTGATAAAACTAATAACATGAAGTAAATACATGTCCAATATCAAAAAAAGAAAACTTGAATTTACACCCTCTTTCCAAAACTATACAATATCTCCTTAAGAGCATGCTCAATTGTAAATTGGACTAGTTATCTTTTCTTGACCTGTTTGACCTTGAAATGTATGAATAATAGATGAATTAGTACATTGGAAAGTAATTTTATGCCCCAATATTATAATAAAACTTTAAATTTCTTGAAATACTACCCAAGTGAGGAGACCTTGATGAAAACTAGTTGCCTTCATAGATGCAAAACTATAGAAATTAGTCTAATTTTAAATGAATGGTCCATGAGGATGGAGGAGATAATTTTGTAAAAAATTTCTCCATGAGGAATCCATCTATTTCTAGTTTCTACACCCCAAAATTTAGATCTTTACCTACACTCTCCATGTAATTGGCAATCTTACACATAGTGACCTACTTGCAGGTTTGCTATTGGTACGGATTGGACGGTTTTGGGCTTGTATGGCCTGAAAACACCATAAAACTCTTAATGAATATTTTACATGTCTTGATATTCATATTTCATCCTTCAAATGTATGAAATTTCATACATAGACATACGTTACTTTGTAAACTGAAAGGAAAGAGCCTCTTTTTGGCCTTTTAAAGAGAATTAAGACTATAAACCACCAAATTTATGCTTGAGAAGGATTTAAAATAGGATTTTATCATGTTATATCGGATATTAAGCCTTTTCCACACTTTAGATGGCCAAGATTGGCATGTGGGAGGTGATTTAGGGTCTTTTTGGGCTTATATTTGCATATAAACACCTTTTCAAGTTATAAAACTTTGGACTTAGGATATAATCATATATTTGAATATATTAAAATAAATTTTATGATAATTTAATGACAATTTTATCCCAATTTTGACATTTTAAGGACTAAAATTGATATTTTAGGCTAAAATACACTTGTTTAACCACTTTGCAAAGGTTTTTGACAGGATACTAGAAAGTTTCAAATTATGAGGCTTAGAATTTGGCCTTGACAGGCCAAATTACCAATAATAGGGGTTGGCATTTAATTTAAGGTAAATTTTATTTAAGTTGGCATTGGAGATTTTAATAGGAATAAGGTACTCGAGGTTTAAAACATAATTTTTTGCCTACATTAGCTAAGTTTCAAGAATGATTGTCTTTGAGATTGATTTTTTAGATCTATGATATTTAAAAATCATCCTGAAATTGATGTGGTGTGATATTAGATTTGGTAGGATATTTATCAGTTTGTCGATCGACCAACTTAATTGAGCATGTAGTGGTAGTGGCAAGTGATTTGGAGGTGTTTTTTTTGTAAAATAGTTAGTAAATTGTTCCTCCCACCAATTTTTATTACACATTATAATAAAATTCATTAAATTTGACTTAGGGGAGGCCACCATAAGGCAATTATTTTTTTCCATTTGGTTATTTTACATGCAAGCTTTGGTAGAACCAAATCTCTATAACTAAGGTCTTTAGTGTTTGAGAAGAAGATAGTTAGTCTAAGCAAGTCAAATTTAGTGATAAGATTGTAATTTCAAATACATTTATGGAAAATATATTTTTTGTTTTTTTGGAGCACGTTTTGATTAAAATGTCCTTATTATGCATGTTAATATTTGTGCATATTAGGTTTTCTTCTTGATAAATGCACATGATGATTTGGTAATGACAATCTTGTTCAATTTATTTTTATTTGTAAAGATTTTGGTATTTTTATAAAATATATTGGTGGTGGAATCTTGTTATATTTCATAATGTTTCATCATTTTTGAGTTTGAACTCTAATTTCTCATGCATGAGTATTTAGTAGTGATAATATCTCATTTTGGTTTTATCAAATGGTTTTCTAGTTATTAGCCTGCAAGTTTACTTAATGATAAACATTTTATAAATGCTTGACATATATTCATACAAGACTATAACTCGATGAATATGTGATGATATTTTATTTTTAAGGATGCATTAAACAATTATATAAATTTTAGGTTCACATTTAATTTCAATATTTAAGTTTTCATTGAAAATATGTTGAAGATATTGTTAATAAAATTTATAATCTTAATTTTTTTATTTTGAATTATTGTTTATAGATTATTTGACATTCTCTTAGTGATTTTTTTTCCATACTAATTTATGTTAATAATGGTGGTTGTTAAGCAATATTTTTTTAGATCATTGTGGATATCAGACACACACACACACACACACACACACACACACACACACACACACACACACACACACACACACACACACACACACACACACACACACACACACACACACACACATGCACACACATATATGTATGTATGTATGTATGTGTGTGTGTATATATATATATATATATATATATATATATATATATATATATATATATATATCTGCATGTGTGTGATATCCAAAATGATCTAAAAATATTTTGCCTAACAACTACCATTATTAACATATATCATTTTAGTAATGGTATTTTTTAGGAATTTTTTTTTTAGATCATTTCGGATATCTCACACACACAAACACACACACATGAAGATATATATATATACACACACACACACACACATATACATACACACATACATATAAACACACACACACACACACACACACACACACACACACACACACACACACACACACACACATACATAAAGACATATACATGTATGTATGAGTCTATTTCTAAGGTATGGAAGTAATTGAATGTTGTTTGGATTCATAGTTTTCCTTGCATTATTTAAGTTTCATTAATATGTTCCTTGTGGTCATTGTATAGAAACAATTAAATTATGTGTTTCAAGATATTAGTATGGAAATGTAATTAAACATGTAATTTCAAAGTTAAGTTATCCAAAGGAAAAGCCCTCAGTCAGGAATGGTTTATTTGCATGTGGGGAATCTATTATTGCATGAAATTTTATGATGAAGATATAAGTTTTGATACCTATTCCATGATTGATAGTTTTTCATACATTAAATTTGTAAATATTCTTATAAAAGAAGATTTTTTTGATTAAAAATGGTTAATATTTGTGCATTTTCTACTTTTTTGAATTCACATGAAGCTATTTTTCACAATAGTTAATCATGGTTTTTGGCTATACATGGAGGATTTTATTTTGAAATGATTGTCTTATTCTCTCACTACAAATGCTTTGAATGTTAAGGTTTGAAGGAAGATATAATAAAAAAATTTCTAGTATATTATTGTAAGAAAGTTAATT